>VWYO01000039.1:100221-143607 GCA_013400275.1 Rhadina sibilatrix | reverse complement strand
TGCACAAGAGGTTGGTTATTTTTTTTTTTTTTTTTTTTTTTTTTTTTTTTTTTTTTTTTTTTTTTTTTTTTTGGTAGATGATGTTGAAGCACATTATTTTCCAGCCTCAGGAGACTATCACAGTAGGACTTAGGGGATGTCATCCGCTGTGAATCATTGGAATATGCTCAGTTTAAGAGACAAAAATATGCTCTTTCACCCAAATTCAAAGCTCCTTTTATTTGTATAGCACCTATCATATTTCATCTTGTGGACGTTTATCTGTTGCAAAAGAGGCAGAAAATGCAGAGAACAACAGACATGGCATTTGGAGATGCATATGTGTACATGTTTACATTTCACGTGCTGCACAAGATAGTTTATTCAAAGGGCTTCAGACTGAAAGTTTTTTTTTTCTTCAACTAGCATAGATAAATTTTATTAGACTATTTCTCCTTATAAACATTTCCTTCCTTGTTGAAATACACTTGTAGACAATACATATTATTAAATTATTGACCCATATATATATAATGCAGCATAATAGTTATTGTACATCATTTAACATTAGTTTTGAAGACAATATTCAATCTCTACAGTTTTCTTAGTGAATAAAACCTTACCCCATAAATCTTCCCAGTCATATTTCCATATTTAACTTTTTTCCTTGTTTACAAATTATTTAGTAAAAAAGCCCTTAAAATACATCCAAACCCATTATTAAAGATAAGTACAATAATCTGTATTATCTCTGCATTTATTCTGCAAATTTTCCCAATAACTATTCAGCTCTGCACAGACCACTTAATACCACTTAATGTGAATATGCACAGTGGAATTTGAAATGTTAATGGTTCACGAAAGTCCTAATGTTATTAGGATTTGTTACTATCAGTATTGAGAAAGAAAAATAAGACTTGTTTCAGTACACCCACCAGTCAAGAAAACTAATGGTCCTTCATATGACATCTCTGATGCCATTGTTTATGATGCAGGATGAAATTAATATAATTTGCATTTATATGATTGGTCCTTTTATCTTTCCAAAATGTATATACTTATGCAGCACACATGATTTGCACTGTTTCCTTACAGAGTAGTGATACCATATATTTCATGTATATGTTGAGCACCTGTATTTCTTTAATTCTTTTTTTCTCTGGATCTCTCCTTTCTTGTATTTGTTTTAGATCAATTGACAGTTTGACCTTTGTTCTTGCTGTTTTCCTGAACACAATCACTTCCAAAACATCCTGTCCTATATGCCTTCTAATCAACTTCACTATGTAGGTGGCCCTATCAGAAATGAGATGTGGGATGGGAGTACAGCTCTCCTCAAGCTCTGTGATATGCTGGTGCTTGTTGCCCCACAAGCAAACAAATCAAATGATATAAAACTGTCTGCTGATACACAGAGAAAGAATATTTGGAAAATTTGCTAAAGTTAATAGTTACTGAAATGGGGATTGTCTTGGTTTGGAAAGACAGGTATCTGCCAGGGAAAGCTGGAGTTGGTNGCTTGGGGAGAAGAACAGCTTGAGGAGTCTTAATGGCCCATTGTGAAAAGAGGTAAGAAACATTGCCCCACCTGGTTTTAACAGTTGGCCCATTATCAGAAGGCATCCGCCCCCCTCCCCCCAGAGTTACAAGAGATAAAGAAAACAACATCTCCCCAGCTGCTTTCAACAGATGAAACAGAATACACATTTTTGATTCCATAACCCAAGACAGGAATCTAATAAAAATAACAAAAAACTCAGCAAAATCTTTAAAAACTTGTTTCTGAAATGTAGCAAGTGAAGGGAACAAGATGTAATCTTAAGTGCTAATTGAATCCACACTTTAGTTGAATACAGTTTACAGTCACACTCAAGGGAAAACTTGCAACTTTTCTTGACATCCCACACTTTCTAGAAACTTTCTGCTATCCCTTTAGAACGAGATTTTCACCTCCCAGAAGAACTACTATATGAAAATATTATTTCTGAGTGTTCACTTTCACAGTATGTGTAATACTCCTTTACAAAAGGGCAATAGTGCTGTGTGACTTCAAGCATCAAGCAAGACAGATATCTGTGGAATTTCAGTGCAGTTTATATTCATTCCTTCCTTCTCAGAACTGACTTTACATTTTTTTAGCTTTGTACTCCTAATTCTGGCAAGCATTATACCAGATCACGATTTTGGATAATTTTGAGCAGCTGAAAGCAGAGCACATTTTATCCAATACATTCTTAATTACGCTGGGATAGCTTAAGGCGTTTCGATCTAAAGTCAGCACGCATAACCTGCCTCTGTCTGTTGTGCTTTCTAATTCCATCATTTGGTTTTCAATTAATTTAATTAAATTTTTTGGCTTCAGCCTTTCTATAAAGGAATACTTTTATTTGTTGTCACTTTATCTGGAGCTATTCAGTTGTGGATTCAATATACTGTGATTTATGTTCATCTTTTGTTTTCTCACTGCATTAATTTTCCATGAGGACTACATTATTTTCCAGCCTTTCCAAAGCTGAGTTTTTGGAGATACTCAGGTAACCAAACAGATGCTGTACCTCTTCCAACCTTTTCAGAGACAGTGACAACAACTGGCATTCTGACTTCCTAGGAGTAAGACAATAAAAAGTCTCCTTTTTCCATGATATTTAATTGAGGTCTGTTTGCTAAAGCTGAGAGGTAGAGATGGCTGTTCCATTGGACTAATGCACTTATTCTGCTAGGACACTAAGTTAAAAAGCTACTTCCTGAGCAAAGATGAACAATGATTTTCCAGTCTATTTCTTTATTTCTTTATTTTTCTTTTCTTTTTAATGCCACGGCTAGTTCCAGAGATGAGATGGTTGATGCAAATGAACTGCTGCAGGAGTTGAGCCTGCATAGACTAATCAAGCCAAAAATATTATTAATTCAGTTTTATAAGCAGGAAAATCCTTCAAATGCATTAATATGAAGAATGAAAAGCTAAAATTATTTTGTTGTGTGAATAGGATAGCCTGGCATCCCTACACATTTGGCCGTATTCCTTTTTTCCAGAGTTTTAGCTGGCATCTTGGACTGTACATCAGTGTACTTTATTAATGTAACCAGATTTAAGTGATCTTGTCTAATTCATTCTGTTCAGCTAAATTTTTTGACTTTTTTTTTTTTTAAATCTTCAGAATAATCAAAGGATTCTGTAGTATTGTCTGCCAAACCATGCAAAACATCAGAGATACTGATAAAAGTGAACCAGGAGGGTTATTTCTGATATTGTAGTCAATGCTACATCATAATATATGTCAAAGATCCAGTGTGGTGTGATACATCTTCAGGTTATTATGAAATAGCTGTGACCAACAAAGAGACACTTCAGATCAGTTTACCAGGTACAAAATCTTTGTTACTCATAAACAAATATACAATCATATTCCTGGGATATATATATGTGTGTATATATATATATGTATGTATATATATATAATGATAACTCTTTTTATTCCTTATTCTTTCAGGGATTAATGACTTTAACATGTTTTAAAACCCTAAAATAATATGTTAATTGTTACCAGAGCCCTTTAACCATACTCTGGATGATACTACAGCATATCTGCCTGCTGCAGTGCTCCTGAGAAAGAGCTTCCCTGGCAAGACAGAGGCAGTGACTAAGTTTTTTCTAACTTGTCAGAACTTTACTTTGTAGATGAATGCAGCTGCATACCCATTGTGTCAGGATAAATGTAGTTTGTCAGATGAGAGCAAAGAAGCAGCAAATAGGGTCATTCTGTGCAAGTTTTGAAGAAATATGTCCATAAAAATTGTGTAAGTAATCGGAAAAAATCTCAATTTCATAAATTTGAAAGCACCAGGCCTCAGATTGATCTTTTCCAGTAAGACACTGAATGTTTGACACCCATGATCTGTATACTCTGAAGATAATACAGGGAAATATCTTTGGGTATGCTGAGATAGTCTGAACTTTTATTAGGTAGTAGTTCTATGGGTCAGTTTTTCAAGGCAATCTACAGGCTGAGATGAGCTGCTTCTGTCATAGAACTTGTATTTGAAGCTTTAGCCGTCATCTAGTTAATGCATAATCTCTTCATAGTGCAATATAATTGCTATTGATAATGTATATGAACTTATATATGTTCAAAGACTTATTAAGCAAAACCATAATAGCTAGACGCCACTGGAATACAGAAAATCTGGGGGTTTTAGTAGTAATTTTTAGAAGTACGTTTATCAGTGGTTAAGCCAATGTGTAAGCCTGCAAGGGATATTAGTGCAGTAGCAATTCTTTTTCCAAGAAATGTCATATATATCAACCTGAACACAAAAATATCACTGTATCTCTCATAAAAATGTGTGAGGAATAATTCAGAACAGACAGAATTTCAATCTGCTGAACCTGGTACAATATTGAATTAACTTTTCATCTGGGAATTACAGTTGGATATAGTGTTATTCAATACAGCTAGGCTGTCTCTAGCATTATTTCACATGCATTGCTTGGTATGTATAAGCTGTTCTGTCTTTCCAGATGAGAAACACAATTCATTAGAGAATAAATAAGTGAAGGAAAATGTATGAACAGGAGTTATTGCCCTGAACTTTGTTTTAAACGGGGCAGTTTTCTAACAGTCAGATTAAATCTACACTATATTAAATAGAGAAGTCATTGTGAACTGGCTGCATCATGTGACTAAACTGAAACGTACACGAATGTTTTATGTCTTTCTCCATTTGTATGGAGGTAACAAAAAATAACACATGCATAGATAAGGGAAAGTTATTAAATCTTCTCTGGTGTTTATTTCTCTGTATTGTTTGTCTGTGTTCTGTTTTATAAAGCTGACCAGAACGTGAGACTCATTTGATGAGGAATGGCAAGGCCTTAGATGTTCTCTGTTCATTTTGTGAAGAAAAACATAAATGTTCTTTTGGATTGCATCCTCAAAACTAATCAGACTCTTTGTCTTTCTCTGTTAGAAAATCCTCTTGATATTTTAAAAGAATCTGTCATTGTGAAGGTGTCCCAAAACCAGGCTGAAATTTATGGTCAAAAGCATATATATAATCCCATCTTTAGCACTCAGAATGAAGATTAAGGTTCAATGAGATGGTCCAGATATTGCACAGTGAAGACTCTCATTCCTGTGCAAATTATTATTAGCTCTTCTGTGGTGACCCATTCTCTTATTTCTAAGCAGAAATTTACTTTTTTTTTTAGACTTTCTGGTAAAGTTGTCCTTAGATATCGTCTGTCTTTTCCTTCTGAAAAGCAGAATTTTATCTTTTTAATTAGTCATCTAAAAGTTCCTGACTAGCACTTACAGAAGACAGAAAGACTAGTACCCTTTCCCTGAAATTAATAAGGCTGCCAGACTTTCTCCATTGTTTTTTCAACAACTCTTCCACATTTCAGAGAGGATTCCATGTAGATCATAAAACAACATCAGCCTGAGAAAGAGATGGTTACTATAGCTGACGTATGCTTCTGTCCTCACTCATTGCTCTCCTGATCCTTTCCTCATGGTCTGATGTGTGGCTGCACTTTATAAGATAAAATGAGCTTGCACACAAAATACAGGTCTTTAAGGAATGTGACACAATTTTTTGTGTTTTCATAAAGATTTTTTACATTGATAGCATAAGTAAAATCCTTTGAGAGTGGAGTGGTGTAGAGCTGCATCATGATGTGAATCTGTGACTGTGCTCTGCCAATTCCTTTTAAATTCATCTTAGTGCAGCAACCAGTCACCTATGTAATGCACTCAAGGGAGTTACAAACAGGCCAGTGAATTTAAGGAATGTCTTATGGTCAGTTTAAGATAATCTTACACTTCTACTAATCCTTTCCTTTCCTATTTTCTTCTACTGTCTTGAAATCTTAATCCTGATGTCCTAGGCTTAACGAGAGAAAATTTGGTGGTGTGCCCAGCACTTATAGGATGGGGCAGAAGCTTGTCTCCAGATGGCAATAGAAAAACACATTTGACATATTCTCATTCCAGGTATGTTATGTCATTTCTGAGACTTTCAAAACATAAGACATATGCACAGTATATATCTAGGGTTATCTCAGGGTTTCTGGTCCAGATAAATTTGTTCCCCAGGCTAATCAGAGGTTCAGGGTTGAAAAAAAAGTATAGCCACCTTCTGCCCTTGCAAAACAAGAACTTTGTGGTGACTAAACATTCCACATTTACTGATTTAGAGCAGCATAATGTATGAATGTGTTGTGTCATGCTCTTTTAAAAAAATCATTTTATTAATTATGTGCTAGTCTTTTTATAATATGAGAAGTGGATCAAAAAAGCAACAATAAAATTTCATAAACTGAATTTGTATTTATGATAGGCTTTTCTGCTCTTGCTCTTCAGACATGCAGTGATTACATACAAAGTGTATGTGTGTGGGCATGTGTGTGTACACATACACAAGTATTTTCTATAAGCATCTTCCATATTAAAACTATCAGTTTTAGGAGTAGAGTATTTATTGGTGTTCACTAAGAGTCAGTGGCATGCTCCACATGAACAAATTAAATGTAGCATAAACTAGTAAACACCTTCTTTGGCAATTACACCCCCTGATAAGAGTTAATATTCCCATCTGCTGTACTTTTCCTTTGGCAGCAAGTTCTTGCTTACATTTCACTTTGCTACATAGGAGGGGTGAGGTTCATGGAAGCTGAGTATCAGCCACTCTCTCCCATTGCTAGGACTGTCTACTGCCAGAGCAGCTGTAGAGGTGTCTAAATCTTGCACAGACTGAGTAATGGTGTGAGATGGTAGGACAAAGAGGCAATGATGCATGAGGCTGACATCCTGCCAGTTTCACAACAGGGGCTAGTACATGTGCTGATGTGCATTTCATCATGAGCCTGCAACCCTTAAGTGTGCACTTTTTTACCACAATTAAGATTGTCTTTATCAGACTGCCACTCTACCTCTTGCTTCCACTGCTTGTTGCTTTTTGTATTTCTTCATCTTCTTTCGTTCTACTCTCATGCAGACCATCAAGTGTGATAAGCCTTGAAATTTTTGGTGATAAAGTAAGAGGATTGTATTTTTCCTGGATGCAAGAAGGGATGAGTGTGTACTCCTTGACACAAACCCACAGTTTAGCGCTATTCGATAGGCCTCTATATTTTTATTTCTTATTTCAGTTTCTACAAACAAAAGGTAAAAGTCAGGAAAGAGAACAAATTTTCAGGAATATCTTTTGTCTCTCCAGTTGAAAATACAAAAAATTGTCCTGATTTTTATATGCGGGTGGGTATGTGTATGGGAGTGGTGTCCTACAGACTTTGCTATCAATATAAAGAACCATTTGTAGTATTCAGGTTAACTAACTGCAGACATAAATTGCTTGAAATACTCTGAAACAAAAAGAAAGATGGCAGTTTGAATGACAGTGAGTTGTCTTTGCAAACTAAAATTTACAAAAGTCAGGTTACTTAATGGTTTATCATTGAGTAGAGGAGTTTGGTAAGGATCTCTATAATAGATTTTCTTGCCACTAAGTTCATTAAGAGGCTTGAAGGAAGCCTCCCAATGGGGGCTTGGAGGTCCCACATTTTGTGTCAGAGAAAAAATAATGAGAAAAATGCCAGTAAAATGGTAAACTGGGACGATACCGCAGATCCCCTCAACCTCCCAAGAGAAATGACTCATTGAAGTGGAGAAGAAGGAAAATCAAGACTGATGTTTGAAGGCCCCAGGACAAAGAAGTGTCATTAGTGTGTATTTTCAAGCCATTTATGTCATGTGATCCTAGATATAAGAAGTTAATAATAGATGAGCAAAGCCCCTCTCCAGATATCTCTTGATCAGAAAAAGTTGAGCAGGCTAAAAACAATGCCCAGGGATTAAACAATATGAATTTTAAAATGCTTGAAAGACTAGCAAAGTTGCAATCTCTGATTAATGCTTTCACAGCAGATGTATAAATAGACAGTATAATGTGTCTAGGCCATTTCTTAAATAAAGAATATGGGAAAGGTAAAGCAGATAACTAGACATGTAATTCCTATGTTAGTACATTGGACCTACTATAGCTTGAAATAGTTTGTGTATTTATTTACTTTTCCTTTCTGTTTATGCTGGCCTCATCATTAGGGAAAAGTACTGGCAGTGGGGAAAAGTGCAAAAGGAAATGTTTATACATAATATCCTCTGTATGTTCAATCTTTTCCTTAGGGACTAGAATGCCTGACCCTTTAGTTTTCCCTGTCCAAAAGCTACCTTGAGACTGACCATGGAATTGATACTCAGAGTTCAGTGTTTAAGTAAAATTAAGGTAACCCTGCAGTATTAACTGATCTCTTTCCTTGGGTAATACACTGGGAATCCTGTTTAAAAATATCTTTTTCTTTGCAAGTCCATTAATAAACACCAAGGTAATTCAATAAAACAAAGGAATTGGTGAGGTCTTCAGTAAAGTCCCTCAGCAGTGAAGGTCCTTCAAAGGCAATTAGCAGTATCAAGTAATGTCCGTATCCATTTGATATTACTCTTTAAGATGTTTAAATGAGTCAAGACATTTGTGTCCAAATCAGTGCCCAATGTTACAGGAGACTTGAAAGAAATTTGTTACAGCTATTTTCAAAATTCCTCCTCAACTTACACCTCTGGATATAGTCAATTTTGATCAATGGCAGTTCTGTCACACTGCTATGTCTGGCTGCACGATGGGAGCGTGCATTACACAGATGGAGAAGTTTCTAGGTGCCCTGGATAGGCACCTGAAGATAGAAAATGGATTATGAGTTCAAGAATCAGCATATAAAGGACAAGGCTGAAATTACTGGGCATCAGAAAATGAAAAAGACAATTACGAAAAATTTCAGAAATATCAATGGAAGATTAGCTGTTCTGTAAACCAATTTTAGCTATCTCACCTTCACACTGCAAAGTCTGCTCGCTATCCTAACCTCCAACTGAACTTTACAGCAGTCTATTGAATATACTTATGAGAATCCTGATACCTATACATTAATAAGGTGTGGAGACAATCTTCATTTTCTTTCATCTTTATCACTTTATACCTCTTGATATCTCTAGTTCTACGTAAACACTACTATACTTACAGTTCTCAAGTACTATACATGTTTTTGCTAACATGTAGTATCTCAGTTTTGTGGACACACTTTCCATTCTCACTTGGGCTCTTATTTAAAAACACTCTGCTGTCTGAAGAAGAGAGCCTTGATGTAAATTGGGATATCTTTAAACAGACATACAAGCAGATACAAATAACTTTTTCCACACTCAGAGCTGCCAGACCTGATCAGCTGTGACCAAGCACCATACATCTGTGTTAAGGTAATGATTATCTGAGCTAATGTGTTCACCTGGGATGCTGAGCACGTCAGTATGAACACAGCACCATCCTTGTGTGATTACATGGTTCATGGTTGGTGCTCACTGTGGGTAGAGCAAACCCAAGTTGCCTATATGGAGAGATCTTAATGCTTGCTGAGGGGAAAAATGGGTCAGGGGAGTTTAAGTGAAGCCACAATCGGTTGAAACATGCTGGTTTGTGTGTTGAGGCTTAATACTTCACACACTTCAGTTGCTTAAACTTGAATGCTATTTTTTTTAAGATGAGAAAAATATTAGAAGTATATTAATTGCTTTGAAAAATCCTGTTCTGAAAGTGTTTAAATGATGTGTTTTTTGTTTTTCAATTAGCTTATTTACATTTTTAAAATTATATATTGTATCATTGGAGAAACAATAATAGTCAGCAGGCTTGTGCTGAAGGAAAGTTTCCTAAAATAATTTTTTTTTTTTATTTTAAGAATTACACTTCTGGAGTATGTAATACAAATCAACTATGAGATCTCTATCACTTTTGAGTCTTACTGAAATATCTGACAAACATCTACTATGAATTGTTTGGGTGCAGCTGAACCTGTTTTGGAAAGAAGAGGTTGGAAGCAAAAGTCCAGGGCGTACAGCACTTACACAGGGGTGACAGCATCTCACATAGAGGGTGTCATGCACAATGAGACTTCTAAAGAGGTGTCCTCAAGGTAGCGTCTGCATCCCACTAAACTTTGAACTAAATAATAAGGAGGACAGTTCTCGACAGTTCTCTGGAACAGAAGTGAGGTTCTGATCACCCCATGGCAAGTTTTCCCTCTGAGCCACAGAATTTGCTGGCTAATGGCAGAGTTAACTCATTCATTTCTTGGGGAAAAAAGTATTTCTTGGTGAAGCAAAATACAATCTAACATATTATCTCAGGCAGACTGCTTCTTTGGATAAAGGGAACATGTTAGATTTCTTCCTGCATCATTCTCTGTTTTGCTCTTATGGTGTGGAAAGTAGCAGAACATTTAAATCATCATAAAACCAATAGGAAAAAAAAATTATTTCCTTTGGTAATCATTCTGCGTTCTTTTTAATTCAGCTATATATGAGCTGAAGGAAGGATATAAAATCTCTAAGTGCATTACAATTGAATGTCTGTTCTCTTCATATCTCTAACAAAGATATGCGTGAAGGTGTAAATTTACATTGTGATCACTGGATAATTTTCACTAGTTTGTATTCCATTAGTCATCTGCCCATTGTGAATGGGTTATCTCAAAGGGGAATTAAAGTGTAAAAAAGACTAGTGTTTGTACTTCTTCTGAATTTTATTATAATGCTTTAATCTCATATGTTCATGATTTTTCTTTTATCACCTGCATCTGTCTAACCACAGATAATTTCTTATTCTAGAGAATTAATATTAATGACCTTCTGGTAAGTTAGCTTTTTTCAAAACCTCACATAAAGGCTGGAACATATTTTCATATTTACTTAAATTTTTAATAGTTGCCTATGAATTAGAACTGATGAATGTTCTCTTGGAATATGCTTGGTCTTTCCTCTTGGTCTACAGACTTGAAAATTAAATCCCTTTGATCCAAGTGTCTAAATTAATTTTGGGTGAACATTTAGATGGATGTTTCTGTTATCCTAAGTTTTGATAAATGTTTCTGATCTTTCTTACAAAATATTTTTTTTTCATCATCAGTTTTCAGTAAGATGTTTTAACATCAACACAATAAATGTTTAGAAGACTGGCCTCTAAATTCTGGATGAAACTACCATTAAAAGCATGTATTCTGCTTGTTTTCTTCCATGCATGACCCATTGTTCCCTACGTGGACTTCGCTCAAGGATAACCTGGGAGTTGAAACAACAGACTGGTACAATAGATTTGAGTAGAATTGGTGAACAGACCAGAAATTCAGACAGCGGTTTTTCAGGTAGTTGCCTTGGAGTTAAAGTTTTGTCTCCTGACAGAGCAAAGTCACAGAGTCACAGAATGGGCAAAGTTGGAAGGGACCCCAGTGAGACATCTGGTCCAACCTCCCTGCTCAAGCAGGGTTATTCCAGTGCACATGGCACAGGATTGTGTCCAGAAAGTTCTTTAATGTCTCCAGTGAGGGAGAGTTCACAACCCCTCTGGCTAATCCTGCACAGTAAAGAAGTTCTTCCTCATACTCAGGTAGAACTTCCTGTGCATCAGTTTCTGCCTGTTCCCTCTTGTCCTATTGCTGGACACCACAGAAATGAACTTCATCCTTTCTACACTCTCCCTTCAGATACTGACTGACTTCAGTCATCTCATCTCCAGATCCTGGGTAGATGTCACAATATACGTGCACTTGTAATCTACTCTGAACACATCGGACCTACAATTCATGTATGCAAGGTGCACAGCAGCTACTCTGAGAATAAGTTGGTCTGACATTATCTGGAGAACACTGGGCTTATCTAGTGCGTGCAACAGATGCATATGGCTGTGGTTTTGCTTTGGTTTTCCCAAAGGGTACACAGGACTGAGGAGCATAGGTGGTCATACAGTCCAGGAGTAGTATGAGGCTGCTTAATTCTGCAGAATTGGACCAGGGCTTCATGTTTTCAGTTTTCTTACAAGAAAACATAACTGGAAGCTTAAAAGAAGAANAAAAAAAAAAAAAGAAAATAAAAAAAAAAAAAAAAAAAAAAAAAAAAAAAAAAAAAAAAAAAAAAAAAAAAAAAAAAAAGGGAGGAAAACCAGAATATCTCATTTTGCATTGCTTGCACTTTTGTTTCTATTACTGAAAACTAGATATTAAGTGAGGAAGAGAACTGTAGGAAGAGACAGGAGGGTTAAGGCAATTGGTTGCTCATAAGTAGAATTATTTTCTGTCCTGCTGCTTTAAGTGTTCCTATGGGTAAGTGGTTTCAAGCAAACTCTACAAAGGCAGGCACTAATTGTATGTTTAGGCATTAGCTGTGTTTTCAACTTAGCATCCTCCACCTGGATCTACATAATTGCTGAGCATTTACAGCAGCAACTGCAATCACTGAGAGCTGGGCTTTGTAAGTGTTCTGCACAGAGTGAAAAGGAGCAACAAATATCTCAAACTGAACATGATAAGTGAAAACCTTTGTCTTAAATTTTCTCCTTGCCCTTATAAAATGGAGATATTAATAATCACTGAATACTCTGAAGATAAATGAATTCACATTTGTGAGCTGCTTCAGTGAGGACTTCAGTAAAAGGCTATACGAGAATTAATAATTCTGTCTTCTGAACTGTGCTGGTTTTGCCTGGGGTAGAGTCAATTTTCTTCACAGTGTAGCCACTGTATGGGTTAAGTTCTGAATTTGTGCTGAACACAGGGTTCATAATATTGAGATGTTTTTGTTATTGCAAAGAGGCAGTGGCACAGAGTCAAGGTCTTTTCTGCTTTTCACATTGCTATGCTGGGGACAAGACAGGGGGTGGGAAGAGACACAGCTGGGACAGGTGACCCCAGCTGACCAAAAGCATATTCCAGATCATATGACATCATGCTCAACACATAAAGTGGAAGAAAGGAGGAGGAAGGTGGAGATGTTTGGAGTGATGGTATTTGTCTTTCTGAGTAGCCATTATGTGTGATGTGGCCCTGCTCTCCTGGAGATGGCTGAGCACCTGCCCATGGGAAGCAGTTACTGAAAATCTGGAAAGGCTGGAGTTAAACTAAAAATTGCATAATTCAGGAAAAAACCCAAGGTTAAAGGCAATTTAAATGTGATGTTTTATATGCTGTATTGGCTTGATTTAATAATAGTTCTCTTTTAAGTTTAATGTCTGTGAAACTAATAGCATTGTAGATGCTGAAAATGACTGTCAGCCAGCATACATGAGAAAAATTATTAATATGGTGTTTTGTGGGAAGGAGACATAAAGTTGCTTTAAAAAACATATCCAGCTAAGGAAGACTTTGTAATATAATATAGCTTTGATAAGGCAGGAGGAAAGAGGGATGGAAAATAATTTAATTTAAAGAAAAAACAACAGGCATATGTAAGCAAATGCTGGTAACAAGAAACATATCTCATTTCAGCTTTTCACTTGTTTGGGCTCTTTCCTTTTGAAAAACTGTAAACTATGCACATAATTAGACATTCATGGTGCCAAAATAAATCACTTTTCTGAACATACTGATGCACCCTGACACACTGAGCCCAAGCTGGCAGGTCCGTGCTAAATAAGGATTTGCTGAGTAGCTGAAATGAGCTTCTGATGCATTTCAAATAGAGATAGTGAGCTCTCTCTAACAAGCATCCTCTCTGTGTTTCAAAGACTCCCACAGAGTCTTGATATTACTGATTTATCAGAACAGTCCTGTGCGTATACCATACATGAGTGGAATTCCGTTAATCACAACACTTTGCTGATGAACTAGGATTATTTTTTTCTCCTAATTTTCTGGTATTTTTTCCTGCAAAAACTTTGTGGCATGCATAAAATTTTCTATACATTCAAATGCTTCCTTGTGCACACAGTGAGCTAGTTGACCAGATGACATTCAAAATGAATAAAATAAATACAGCCTTGAAAGGACAAAAAAGTTTAATGAATCTTTGAAAGCAAAGACTGCAGTTAGAAATTACTTTAAACTTAGTTACATGAAATGCTGTTCAATTCCTGCTTTTCACAAAGAGAAGTACTGAAAAACACATTTGTATGTAAAATAGAGATCTAAGAGGAGCTCTTAACAACACCTTAACAATTAAGGATATTGCTCGTGCCTAGGCTGTCCAGCATAAAAAAGGCAGTGTGGGTCTTTGTGTTCATAGACATTTCCTTGGTGAACAAATTGAAGACCAATACTTCGGCAGAGTCACAGCTATATTTGATGAAAATGAATAGGTGTCATGGTTTAACCTCAGCCAGTAGCCAAACACCATGCAGCCACTCACCCACTTGCCCCTCTTCCCCACCTCAGTGAGACAGAGAATCAGAAAAGAAAGTAAAACTCATGGGTTGAGGTAAGAACAATTTAATATTTTTAATGAAATATAATACAATACTAATAATACTAAAAATACTGATAATAATAGTTGCAATGAAAGAGAGAGGGGAACAAAACTGAAGAGAAACAAGCAGTGCACAACACAGTTGTTCATCACCTGAAGACAGACACCTAGCCCATTCCCAAGCAGCGATCAGGGACTCCTGGCTAACTGCCCATCAAATATGACATTCTGTGGTATGGAATATCCCTTTAGATATTTCAGGTCAGCTGTCCTGCCTATGGTCCCTCTGAGCTTCTTGTGCACCAGCTCACTGGAAGACCATGGCAGGTATAGCTACTAGTAGGACTAATAGGTGAAGGAGGAGGTGATACAAAGCACTCACTTTAATGTGGACATCTATTTTTCTATGTGCTTTTTTGTGGTATGACTCCAGATTTATATTACAAAATGTAAATTACACCAGTTATTCTGAAAATCCTTAAATTTCTAGTGTTTAAGGATTAGAATGGCCCTTATGGGGATTGAACCCACAACAACCTTGGAGTTATTAGAACGATGCTCTAACCAACTGAGCTAATCTCAGGGTCAAACAGGGTAGTTCATATATAAATAATAAGGAAAAGAAGCAGTTTTTAGTGAGTTTATGAAAGAAATATATAGAAAAAAAGAATTTCATATGTAGTTTCCAAAAATGAACAGAGATACCTGTAGATATCTTATGAATGAGATTTCTTCTAATGCTGAATAGTATTATTTTAGCTATTATGTATTTGGTTATTCAAATCCCATTATATTTATATACATTTTAATTAACACCTTGCCTAGACATCAGACTATATTTTGATCTATGTTTTGAAATAATTCTCCAGAAAGTGCAGGTTTTCCTTATCAGCTCACACCTGTCTTGAAGACAGAACAGAGTGTTGCAAATAATTTAATAAAGAAGGAAACAAAGCTACTAGCTCCCTTTTATCTCATAATCTACAGTCAGATGGTGACTTGTCAGTGCTGGCAAGGAGAAATGAGGCTGACGGTTGATTGATTGGAGAATGCTTTGGCAATTGGACAGTGTTCTGAGGCAATGCGGCAAGTAGCTTTGGTCTTAATAACTTTCTATTACACACACTTCTTGTGGCATGAGCAAAACAAGCTTTGATTTATTTTTGATGGATCTTCTCCCCACCAGTTTTAAAACTCATTCCTTGAGAAACACCTGAAGCTATTTTATTGCTTCCATAAAAGCATTAAGTGGTTTCAGGTGCAGAATCCCTATCCCTTCATGTTTTACTGTTAGTAAGAGAAGTTGCTTGCTAAAAGGTGTTTTTCTGTGATTTTACCTCTTGAAAAACACTCAGATAATCTGTATTTTTTGGTTTGCATTGAGTAAAAAAATTGAAAATGCACAAAAGACCTGGGGTTATTTTGGCAAATAGCTACAAAAATTTCAAGGAATCCTCTGGCTTATATTAAAGATTCATCACAATATACTGATATTCTATCTTGAGTAAGATAGCTTCCAAAAAGCCGTCTGTTAAGCTTTCATTTTCAACCTAATAAAGGTCTAAATTCTCAGGTTTGATATCAACCAAACCATGTCAGTTTATTTGAAAAGAGAATTTTATTTTAAGTTTACTACTATGAACTGGTGGATTGCCTGTTTGTGAAATCCACCCTCATGTCAAATGATAATTATATTGTATAGCCTTGTTGAAACCTCACTTATATTTATGGAAAAAATCAACAAGGACTGAAAAACAGTATAGAAAAGAGAAAGGGTTGGGTGCTGACTGACAGGGAAAAGATGACAGAAATTTAATGTGAAAAACACATAGACATATTCGGAGCAAGTAAAGAAGCAGCTTCCATAGAGCATTGCCATCCAGGTTGAAAAGGGATGAGTGGCATGCATTCCTGAATAAGGCTGGGAATGCACAGTTTAGGAGTGGAGGTGCTGGGGAAGCTCCTTTTCCAGGTACAAAGTGGGAGAGAGGCTATTGGGGAACGGGGAATGGGAATGACCAAATACATTAAACTGGAGGAGATCATCAGTAAAGACTGTGGAACATAGGAGCTGACACTGGAGGAAGGATACATCAGGGCAGGATTGACAAAACTGTGATTTAAAGCACATTTGCATAGGGATAAACCTTGGTAGAAACATATTTATGGGCAAAAGGCCAAAAGAATCTTTAGTGGTAACAGCACTGTCATCCAGACATGCAGTCCTGAAAATGCATTCTTGGGTGCCATCCTCTAATTTGCAAACACACACCAGTTTTTCTATTCCCACATGACTTTTTGGAATGATTTGGGTTATGAAGTAAGACGTGGATTTGTACCCATTGTACCCTTTGTCAGGAAACAGGTGTTTCACCATCTTTTTCACTAGTTGATGGAGGATTAAAAATAGTTAACCTTACGTGGACTAAATATCCCTCAGTGGATGCCTATTTCTAGAAGGCTAGAAGGTACCTTACAGCCAAGGAGGCTTCTAAATTGGCCTCAGTTATTACATACCTAAAGCTAGAAGTGATAAATCCTGGCCTGAATGGTTTACCCTCTCTTTTGTGATAGAAACTGAGAAAAAGGATCACTGGAGGAAAAAAGACAACCTGGGGGATCAAATTATTTTCAGTTGTAGTGATGACTGCTTATTTATATCAGATTTTCACCATCTGGACAAATAGCTGTATGTCCTTCTGTCCACACGACCAGCAGAAAGCTCTTGTTACCTGCTTTCCACATGTACTGAGATGTTAGACTATGTGAGAGTTGGCCAAGCTGAAACAACTATAAACCTAAGGCTGTAGGAAACCCCTTTCTAGTTACAGTGAGGAGTGAAGGTTTATGAGAGTTTGCGCATTAGTGAGGTTGTTCCATATAAGGTTATGTTTTTATGATTGGTCAGTTATGTTGTACAGATATGGTTACGTTCCCAGTTCCAGTTTCTGACTGGACCCTTACCCTCAGACCTACCCTATATATTGCCATGTTTTCCTCAGTGCC
Organism: Rhadina sibilatrix; assembly: GCA_013400275.1. Classification (NCBI taxonomy): domain Eukaryota; kingdom Metazoa; phylum Chordata; class Aves; order Passeriformes; family Phylloscopidae; genus Rhadina; species Rhadina sibilatrix. The sequence continues at coordinate 126,343 of VWYO01000039.1, read as the reverse complement.
GGGTCATCGGTTGGTTACCCCCACAGAATTCTCCTGCATACTGTGCATGGTTTTTGGGGCACTGTCCCTATTTTCTTTTATCTCTTAATAAAGTGTTCTTTTTCTAGTGCCAACCGTTGTTCCCTCTCCTAATTATTTTCTTGCCACCCTCTGCCCTGAAGTCAGGGGACCCAAAGGTTTGTCACAGCTACCCTCACTGTGACAAGAATACAAATGAAAGTGTGCTGTGAACAGCCAGCTGCTATGAGTGTCAGGTGAGAGAACCCATCATAGTGGTCTATTGATGACAGCTGCATCTCAAGTTTTTTACATTGTGTATGCATCAATGGGCATTTAAACTGGTTACACATGCAGCTGACCTTGGTTTCAGATGCTGGTCATGCCTGGAGCCACCTGGATGGAGAGTTTGTGCAAACATACCCCAGCAGCCACAAAGCAAGTAGCTACCTTGGTAAGAAGAGCAGACAAATATCTATGAGAAAGGCCCTTCTGCCTTGTGTGAGGATATATGTGAGAGGTGAGTCAAAAAAGAATGAGAAAACAAATACTGAATTCAATTACATACTTGGAGATTTATTTTCACAAAGCACTGTGATTAAGCACACATGGAAGAGGGTTGTCAAACTTTATACTGGCTATCTTTGTTGAAAGTCTAAACTTTCAACTAATTTGTGTCATGTGTAAGATGTAGGAAATGTTTATGGCTTTAATATTCTGAACATACAGTTACATTATAATTTTCCACCATGACAGCTATTTCTGGTTTCCTCCATGGTCTTCTCCAGTTTGTACTGAAGAAATTTTATGGGGACGATATTGTGCTCTGTTCCTAATTATGATACCTTGATCACAAGGCTCTGATCAGAGACAGCTATTTAATGAGAGTAACAGTGGATACAGCTATCAGTATTGCAGCTGTTCTCTTAACTGAGATCTTAAATCATATATTTTATTGCTTTTTTAAAAAAAAAAATCTGTCTGGTTAACAATTTTCTTAGTGTTACATTGATTTAATTACTTTGATTTATGTGTGTTTTGATGTCTGATTAGAGTACTGTTTACATGCATTTGGTCCTCAAAAGTCCATTAAATGAGTCTTCAATCAATTAAATCAAATTTTATTGTACAAGCAACTGCCTTTGCAAATAAAAATAAATATGCAATCATTACATTTAATTACAACTGAGAAATGAAGATAATATGAACCTATTAGATGTCAGACAAAAGCATTGATATGCCCAGAAAATACCCTTCAGGTTTTATATTCATACAGGGCTGGAATTGAGTTTGATGATAGGATTTGTCTTTTTTCTGTGCAGGCAGTGACAACACAAATAGAAGCCTTAACTTAAGATAACTGGTAATGGTACAGCAGGTTGCTTGTATAGATAATGTGGCAGAACGTTCCTTTTATAATGCAACAGAAAAGTGTTCTAGAATTAATATTGGGGGGCTTTGATTTAGTTCCTGCTCGGCCAAATATTTCTTTTTGACTTTCAAGTTGCCACATATACCCACACACATATACCTATCTGTTTTTAAAGCAGCCAAATATTTGCTATATTCTAGTCTTCAATTTGCTCACCTGGTAAAAAGGAGGGATTATTTGCTAGCAAGGTTAATAATGTAAAGATTGAAAGATAGTTTAAATATATTATGAGGAAATACATATATATCACCAATGATGATTATATAAGAATCAAAGGAAATAGTGCTGGCTGAGGGATTTTGTTTCTCTGCATGAGCTGGAAGGTGAGTTAACAAGGACATTTTATTGCTGCATTTCACATGATCCTTAGTCTGAATTGAAACAATGCAAATGTGTATCCAATGGATTTTTATTGGTCTCCCAAAAGCTACCTCAGCTATTGAGATACAGGGAGTCACCCTAGAAACAAGGGGTCCAGAACTCATTCAGTGTGTGTGTGAGTTGTCCAGACACTGAGCAAGTGTTTGAATGACTTGTCAAGGCACCATTTGCATAACAGAGACATAAAACATTTCTCATGCAGTCTGATTCCAACTGACATTTGCTTTCTAATCAATATGAAGTTCGTATTTAAAATCTGACTATTCATTTACTCTGCTAACAGTTACATGGCCTTTGAGCATTACTTTTTATCTAGCATTTAGAATCATCATGTCCTATTCCTGACCTGAGCATCTCTCAGTGTAGCTATAACTACTGTGGCCATGTCCACAGCTCTGCTCCTGGTGACCTAAGCAGCTTCTTTTATGTTCTTAGCAAGAAAGGATGGCATATTATTTTCCCTTGTGATAAGTATTAATCACTCTGTGGTAAAGTGCTTACAGTGTGTGAAGTCGCCTGCTGGCAGTCCTTGTGAGCAGTTTATCACTGACTCCTGCTTCGTTAAATGTCAAGGCTTTCAAAAATAAATTGCTCTCTTTTTTAAAATTACGCATTTACATATTTGACTCTAAGACTGCAGAATCTACCAAGCAGTAAGGGAAGGTAGAAGCACCCAACTTTTTTTAATTCTCATTTTGTACAGTGCCTGATGCAATGTTTTTCATTTCTGGCCAGGGCTGACTGATGCTGGCACAGAATGCCAGCCCTTGTTCTAAAAGAAAAACTGACAGAGTCAGCCTGTGCTCAACTAGACCAAGGTCTAGCTATGCCAAAACTTGGACATTATTTATCCGCATAATTTGAGTTTGATTTTTTCATAGAATGAATAGAACTTCAGGGTTCAAATACAAATATGACATTTTGCAATACTTGGATTTATCTAGAGAGCAGATATGGCTATAAGGTTCTAGGAATAGAATGTGCTCAAAGTAACCGAGGCAAGAGATGTATGTAATTTAACTGAAGGATTGCAAAGGCAAGTTGACACATAAAAGAGTTTAAAAAGCATTTTATTCCTTCTTTTCACTAATGCATTCAGAGACCAATTATTAATTTGAATGGAACGGACTTCATCCAGTAAATATAGTAACACTACTAAGATGAACATACTGCTTGAGCTTGATAATGTGTGATTCATTAAAATTAGCAGCAACACTTTGAAGAATCACACTAAAACACAGAATTAAAACCCTTGTGCCTGTTATCTGTCTTGAACTAATGTGATTTTCTTAATAGGAAAGTCATTGTCACTTCTAATCTTGAGTGACTGATACCATGATTGATCTTGAAAGTAAACTTAAACATTTCTACTTTTCATTTATGCAACTCTTGTCACTCGGACAGAACACTGAAGTTAGTGATTTTTTTTTTTTCAGTAACAAATGGAATATAGAAAAAATTATAAGTTTTATGCTTAATTTAGTTAATGACTTTAATATGCTGTTCTTCTGCTGTGATACACTTTGTATATGTATATGTAAATATGTTATAAATTTCTTTTTCTTGATTATAACCATAATTTGTTTGCTATTATAACTTACATGCTGAAAGTTGAGTTTTGTAACCCATGTACTTGTAAAAAAATGTAATTTAATTTAAGAATTGTTGTAAAATGCAGAAAAGATGCAGAACAGCATAAATTTATGTAATAAATTTTTCTAACCAATGGTAATTCAAATTCAGAATCAGGCAATTAATCACAGTAGTTCTGTTAAGTATCTACTTTTCTTTGTATGGACATTGATCATAACCTCATGCCAGTAGTGAGGAGGGCAAGGCAAATGGATTTCAGAGGAAAGATCCCTCTTTTTTTTCCCTCTCTTCTTCGCTGTCAAATTAACCCACAGTTTCATTAAAACTATAAGGACTTCTTAGTGTGCTGGTAATTTCTGTTGAGGATGCACTGTCTACTACTTCGATGTATCTTCCTACTTTTTTGAGACTTGTAATCTATTCCTAATCCCACATAAACTAAACATCTTGGAATTCAACCCCCTGCCACCCTATCTCCCTCCCACGGGTTGTGTTGGAATAAGACACACTGACGCCACAGCACAAGGTGGACAGGCGGACACAAGAAACAAAGCCATAATTACTTCTAGAGTCCCAGTACAATGATACTGCTCCCTTAGGTTTCCAGGAGCAATGTTGATACTTAATCATCCACATTATATTTCCTCTGAATAACTGGTAATATTGGTAATAATCTGAAACACTCTTTTGAGGTGCTTCTCTTTGTTTGAATGACTATTCAGAAAATGGACAGGACAAAGAAATAATATTTTTGTATTTTTCTACACACAAGCCCTCTTAGGGTGATAAAAGGTTTCCTAGAAAAAAGAAAAACAAACAAACAAAAAACCAATCAGTGTGTATACAACTGCTACTCACATTAAAATATGTATTTTCCAGAGGAATGGCTGTCATCATGAATATCCTGCACCTGTTGCTACAATTGCTTTTGTAGCTCTTGGAACTTAGTTTCAACTTAAATCCAAAAAGACTTTATATTTATAGTTTGAAAAAAAAAAAGAAATGTTTGTAGTCACTTTTACAGGTTTTTTTGTTTGGTTGTTTTCTTTGGGGTTGTTTTTATTTTATTTATTTTTTTATTATTATTATTTTAAGCCTGCTTTGGTGAAATAGTCCACAAAATGCCACTGGAGTGTATGTCCTTGTGTTTTGCTTTTCCTGTCTTTGATTCCATGTGGATAGATAAACCACCTTTTTTTTTTTTTTTTTTTTTTTTTTTTTTTTTTTTTTTTTTTTTTTTTTTTTTTTTTTTTTTTTTTTTGTATATGCCTTTGCTTGTTGGTTAAAACAGAGTAGTAACTGTCTGTAGCCTGGGGTGTTCAGTTATTGGGTTTGAGAAATCTAAATGAAGGACTTGAATGCAAAGTTGTCTGTAATAAGCTCACTGCTGAATCTTTATCCATAGCACTGTGATTTCAGACTCAATAAGCTACTGCCCAAAAAGGCCTAAGGGATGAATTTATGTCCTGGTATGAGAGAAGAGGATTTAACTATTTGTGATCTTTAAAAAAACAATTGTGGGGTTTCTTTCTTGGTTGGTTTGTTTGGTTTTTTGTTTTGTTGTTGTTTGTTTTTCAGTTTGTTTGAGTTGAAATCACAGAGCTCAGAATTTTTTTTTTTGCTAATCCTGTACTGGTCTCAGAACATGGGAATTGAAATGTCTTTAACTTTGCACTGACCTTGACATCAATTAAGCCACTTCCACAGCTGTTTTAAGTTACTTCCCACTTCCTAGGACCTATTTGACTCACATTTAGCAGAGAATCACCATCATATGAACAGCTACACTCTCCTCTGGCTCTGATGCTTTTAGACCATTTAGTCTAAAAATGGTCCTTTTTCACCAGGCTCCAATACATTAATAATGTGTCATGGACTGTTTTCTACGTTATTTTTATAATTCTCAGAAAAGCTGATTCTGTGGGCTTAGTACCTCTGAGTATTTTTTTGTACGTGTAGGAAAGAAACTTAAGATCACTGAATTCTGTACATGTACATGAATGCAAAAACAGTATAGATTTCAGTACTTTTGCCCAATATTAATGTTTCTTCCTTTGAACAAACACTGACTTTGAATAGCTATTTCTGTTATAGACAAGTAATTTTCATTTATATGTCCCAAAAGGAAATATGGGAGAGTTCATTGCTAATAAAAATTAATTCTATGAAGCATGTGGATAAAGATGAAAGCTCATAAAAAGGAACTGTAGAAGGCAGAAAGGTATCGGACTTGTATGTTGAGGAGGACTCAAATACAGTAACTGTATGTGACATAAAGCAATTCTATATACACATCAAAGAAAATGGTATCCTGTAGAGGGGACTTTTACTTGTTTCCATGATAGACAGTGATTTTTATAGCCTGGTCTTGTCTGCTACTTCCTGTTTTCAAAATGGGTAGAACTTTAAGGTGAGACCTCTAAGTCACATATTTTCATCCTATCATTAGTGTCCAGTCATTAATTTACTGGAGACACCTTTTAGCCTTCATAACCTTCGGGAACATCTATATCTTTTTTAACCACGAAGACTTCAACCACATTGTAATGGTGGGCTTCTCTTTAGATGGTTTTGAGTATGGAGCAGAATGAGTGAAGACATAAGTTTCAGGCTTAAGATTCTCTCTCAGCAAACATGGGAAGTAAATTTGGAAAGAAATGATGTGCCAATTTTCAAGAATATTTTCCAGTGTAAAGCATGCGTGCCATTTCTTAGGCTTGTTCGTTTGGAGATTTGGTTGTTTCTAAAGGCCCTCTGGACACTCTAGGAAGTCAAAGTGGCTGAAATACTAAGGTTTTTTTTTTTAATCTGATATTAAAATGTAAGAAATCTTGACAGCCACTCTGCATCTGAGATTTCTGTGAAGTTTCACAAATGCTCANACCCAGAAATTTTCTGGATCTGGATCTGAACCCCCTTTGATTGAAAGTGCAGTCTCAGTGATCTTCTGTTGCTTATGCTTTTTGTGCTCCTTATGCTATCTAAAGACATTTTGATTTTTAGTAATTGATGTATACCCATACAAGGTTCTTTCAGTGAAGATTATCTACTTGTACTCTGTCTAGCCATTACCCTAAGTAATGCTGTTACCAGTTTAGCTCTTCTCTGTGGCTCATTTTTGTTGGATGCAAACACATTTTTATGGAGGTTTTACTTTGTTTTGGTTTTTGAAAGTTTTTTCAGTTTATTTCTGAAAAATGTTGTGAAAATCCCGGATAGTATGTGTTGGAGCCATGCCTGTGACTATGAAAGATAAAATTCTAATTTGACAAAAGTATTCTCACAATTTTTGCATAGAAATCATTTATTGAGCATCTCAGGATTTTGTTTCAGTAAAATCTCTAGCTGCCACATATTTGAACATCAATTTTTTATATCTACCACTCAGCAAGAATGATTACTTTGTAATATTAAACTTTTCCATCTTGCAGGTAAGGCAATACTCAATGTAAAAGACTCAGACTGAATCTAGAACAGTAGAATGCTATAATTGCTTCCCACAAAATTAATTGATGAACTGTTGAATTGAATATGAGGCAGAATATAAAATAGTAGATAATTAGTCTTTTTTAAGTGTTGAAATGTAGGATGATAATTTTAATACAACAGTTTGGGGAAATCAAAGAAGTGAGATCAATACCCATAATTCATTATGCACATGTATGTATGCATATGTATGTATATATGTGAAAAAGTGTGGGAACACATTCAGGCACATATTTTTGTTGAGTTGTTAAAAAATTATGCCACTTATCCTGGAGACAAAGTGAGATAGAATTGTGGAATATTAGGATTTCCCCCTCTCTCCTATGTGTAAAGATGTCCACATTATAGCTTTACATAAGTGTGTAAAGGTACAAGCATATTTCTTCTGTTTTCAAATATATTTGCATAGTTGTGCATATGTACATTGAAAAATATGTAAGTAAAAGAATACTTATTGCATCTAAGTCTATATACATGCAGATCATGTCCCAAAGCAAAGAATGCAGATAATAAAATCAATCTTGACAATCCAAATAGTTTTGCTTCTCAGAAATTTCTTTTCTGATTCTGTTTTCTTTTTTATGTCCTGTTACACAATAATAAAAACCCCACCATGATTGAGGGCTCACAGCCGAGCTTGCTTCAGGGTTATCAGTGTAGCAAAGCCTGACCTTGCTATGTAGGAAATCTGCTTTAAATTAGAGCTTGCTCATAGCAGTGCACAACCCAATCAATTAAACTGAAGAAAAAAAAAGGAAAGAAAAGTGAACACATTAAAGAGTAGATAACTTTCAGTTCAATGCCATTAATTGTGTTTTTCTCGGGTTGTGTGTAGATTCACTCTACATTGTGCTTCAACAGTGTCTGCATTCTTGATGTTTTCCTGTGTCTTCCCAAAGAGTCACTTGCCTCCTGCCAGCTGCTGTAGGCCTGTGCTAAAGGAGTTATTTCTTACCTGAAAATGTGTTGAGTCCGGCTGAGATGGAGGGGTTTTTTTCCTTGCAGCAGCCCTCACAGTACTGAGCTTTGCATTGGTGGCAAGAAATGTGCTGATAACAATCATTGTTTTGGCTACAGCTGAGCAGCCCTGACTCAGAATCAGCACTGTCTCTCCAATATTCACCAGTAGCTTGGGGGTGGTTAAGATCCTGGGCGGGAGCACAGCCAGGATAACTGACACAAAATGACCAAACATTCCATACCGTATGACATCTGCTCAACCATAAAAGCTGACAGAAAGGAGGAGGAAGAGAAAACATTTGTTATTGCAGTGTTTGCTATCTAAAGCAACCACATACTGAAGCCCAGCTTCTTAGGAAGTGGCTGGACATTGCCTGCCTGCTGATGGGAAGTACAGAATAAAAACTATTTTCTCCTTTGCTTTCCTGCATATTTGTTTTTACTTTATTAAACTGGTTTATCTTGAGCCATGAGGGTTTTTTCCATCTAATTTCCTGTTCCCCCTGCCCTGTGCTGCTGAGGATGGGAGTGATAGACTGGTTCAGTGGGAACCTGGCATCCAGACAGGGTTAACCCAACACAGAAGGTCAAGGCTGTGTGAGAACTGTCATGAAGCTCATTATACTCAATGTAGCTGGCAGGTTCCTCCTCCAGTGCAAAATGTTACCACAAGTCACTTTTCTGACTAGTCACCCTCAGATATAGTGAAAGAAAATATAATATACATGAAAGCTTTATTTGGTGCTGGTTAGAGTTCCTATTTGTATTGACTCTTTGTTCAGATCAGTTTGTTATTTGATAATAAATAAATAAATAATTCCACATCCTGTAAACTTCAGCAGACTTCTGAGATTTTTGGATTAAAAAAAAAAGAAAAAAAAAAAAAAAAAGAAAAAAAAAAAAAAAAAGATAATAAATTGGAAGCCCTAAGATGTTTATTCATAAATATTCCTTCTATTTAATTTAAGACTTTCCCCCCTATTTTAAAGATATATTTACACAGAGATTAATTTACATCTTTGGTGGAGCTTTTATATTGAAGGAATCCATTACACAATAGTTTTTGTACATATTATTTTCAGCTTTAGGGAAAAAAAAAAAGAGAACGGTATAAGAAAAGACTGAGACTTTCCTTCTACTGCGAAAATAAGAGGATATTTAAAGTGTCTGCCCTGAATTTTTATTTTTTACTGTCCAAAATAGAACAAGCATGCATTCCCCTTCCCTTTTCCTAAGCTTTATTTTTTACAGGAATATTTAGGTATTTGTTGGGACCACTGCAGCTCTCCAATTGTTTATATTTAGAGAGAAAACCAGAGAAAATTCTAGCATTCAGGACTATGTATCTTAAATGACTCAGATTATCGTTTTTAGTAAATGCCTTTTTCTTTTTATATTCAAACACAGATCAGCAGAAAGTAGAATGCCTTTCCTCTCTGACAATGTTTGAGCTCACAAGGGGAATAAATTCTGTCACTATGAACCAATTCCTAAGCGGGATAAAAAATTCTTGACTAGAATTCAACTACTTAAAATTCAGTTTACTGAGATGTTTTATGATCACAAACATAAAGTTTGCCAGCAAAGCTGCCCAGAGGATAACTGCATTAACTTTTATTCTATTTTGGTTCTGGGGAGGTAGTTTAGAAAAGAAGATTCTTTCCTTTTAGGCTTATTGTTCAAGAGGTTTAAATCATGATTTGTATGAAATCCCTGTTTAAAATAGATATGACTTGAACTAATGTATTATACAGATCTGTGTGTCATTTATGGCTTCTAATTAGAAAAATGCTCTTCTAGTTTTCCTCTATGAGACCAGTTGGAATTTAAGATCAGTTTATTCTTTCCAGTGAAATGAACAAATACATTGCTCTAAAAAACAAACACTATTCTTTTTAAAGAAGATTGCAGTACACTGAAAATAAGAAGTCCAGTCAAGAGTTTCACTGCAAATTCCAAATCAAATTAGTTGTTCTTTTTATTAGTCAGCAAGATACACCACAGTAAATTGATGCTTATAGTCACTACTTTCACTGCTTGCTGCTGCTTGCTTCACTGCTTAGATGTTTGCTTTATCCTGCTATAAGCAATACACAAATCAAAGCAATAGAAACTAAGATGTCTTTCTCTTCATTAATTTTCTGTATCTTCTTATGTCTTTTGGTTGTCACTTCATTCGTCTGAGCTACTAGGGCTTTTTTCTTCTTTCCTATTATCTATGTTGGTCAAATATTGTCTTTAATTCAATTATAATGCCTTAAGAGATCCAGCTGTGCAGATATAAATATAAAAAAAACCCAAAAACCTGATTGATCTTGAGTCCTATTAGTTTCAGTGAGGATTGATAAAAATCCTTCGATCAAATTCCATCGTTTTAAATATGTAAATGAAAACGTCTCTTTACTATGGAAGAAAGAAAGTGTAAAGATGTATATTTTATTAAGGTTTGCAACATAAGTTATTAAATATATTTGGCCTTGTAGTAATGTTGTTTGAAACTTTTGGGTGAATTAGAAAACTTGGAATATGTCAGAGCTACTGTGAAAGTGTCTAGCTATTAACTTCCAAAAAAATTCATTGTGGTAATATGCAAATCTGGGTGGAAAGAAAGTAAGATGTTTTGGATGTCTGTAAAAGTGAAGAAATACATATGGAACTGGATGTTCTGAGAACATTATTTCTGCAATCTTCACCAGATCTATGTGGAAGTTTGTTAGTGTCCTAGTGTGTTTCTTTTCTGATTCCCAAGGTTCATTTGAGTGCACTAAATTTGAAGAATAATTTTTTATTGCTCCTATTAAGGATATAAATTACAATTAAAATAGAAATAATATTTTTGTTTCAAGATGTAGAGCAGTAGAAACCCTAACCTTCTTCTGTCTCATTATTTGTGTGTACTTCGTTTACTATTGTGCAAGAACACACAATTGTGTGTGCTCACAATTGCAGAAAGTATAAGGCTGGAAGGGACCATAGTGGGTCACTTGTTCCAACCTCCCTGCACAGGCAGGGTCATCCTAGAGCACATTGCACAGGATTGCACTCAGATCTCCAGTGAGGAAGATTCCACACCCTCATTGGGCAATCTGTTCCACTGCTTGGTCACCCATACATTAAAGAAGTTCTTCCTCATGTTCAGGTGGAACTTCCTGTGCATCAGTTTTTTGCCCATTTTCTCTTGTCGTATTGCTTGACATGACTGAGAAGAGCCTGCCTCCATCTCCTTGAAATGCTCCCTTTATCTACAGACATTGGTGGGGTCCACTCTCTGTTGCCTCTTCTCAAGAGTGAACAGGCCCAATTCCCCCAGCCTGTCCTCCTGGGAGAGAAGCTCTGGTCCTGGTAGAAACCAAAGAATTATATAATGGATACAGACTCTGAGACACCTGAGATGGTTTAAAAAACCACAGGAGCTCAATGTAGTTTGGATATCTGTTGACTTTGCCTTACTGTATCTTCACTGCACATTGCCACAAATTGTCACAAATGAGTGGTTTGACCCCTTAAAGAACCACTATCAAATTGGCCAAAGTAGGGTTTCATGTGAATTTGTGAAAGTACAACTTTACAGAGTTAGATGGAAAAGTTCACTCTATTACTTACTAAATGAAAACATTTAGTAAGATCCAATTAGAAGCGATTTGGTATGACTTGCATTGAAGCCAGGAATGCAAAAAGGTCTAGAGGTACAAAGGATATGGATGAAAGAAAAGGGTGCAAAATGGTTTATCAGCACTAAATCATTGAATACTTTACAAAGTGATTTGATGGGATTTGCTACAATTATAACAATGATTTAACTATAGATTTGGTGTGGAGTTTGCGCCCACAAAATCTTCAAGGGTCCAGCCCTGTTCAGAGTGCTGGCTTAATTATAATTAGCGGGACCGGATGATCGGTGTGCCTTGTAACTCAAAAAGTTTTAATAAAATAATGCAAAATAATACAAAACAACAAAGATCAACCATGCACAGTGTAGGGACAGATCCTACACCTGCTACAACATCCCGAAAATGCCACGAGACCCTTTGTTCTGTCACCTTTTCTACCCAATGGTCGAGGATGGATCTATTGGCAAACTGCCAATAGGAAGGGGTACAGGTTTTGACAAACAGTGAGGAGGGCCAACAGGTGCTCCTCTCCTGGCACAGAGCCAATTACAAAGAGACAAACACAGAACTTTCTGGCTAAGCTTCCTAAAATGTCCAAAGGGAAACCAAACCCCTTTCCTTATACAGAACTACCCACTCAGAAGTGGGAGATGCATTACTACAATTTGGGATACTACCATTCACACCATAATCAATTCACATACACAGAGGTAAAGCAATGTGTACACCTATTTTTGTGAGTGTAAAGGTACCTACTAAAAGTTTCAGTAAGGTTCAGTGAAATACATCAAATCCTTTTGTGTTTCCAACAGGCAAAGATTGCCCCTTGAAGAATTGTGTGTGAGGGATTATCAGCCTAGGTCTCATCATCCAGTGATGGTCCTTCCAGTGTTGTAAACTTGGGAGTCTGGGAGCTCTGAGAGGTGTCCTAGTGAGAGGTGCTGGTGCAGCCTGCTGTTGTCCAGGAGAATGAAAAGAGCCTCACTTAGCACTGCTGTTTGTAGGGTTTCAGGATGATTAATTTTGGGCACCAGTATGTTTCCATCCTGGCCATAATCCAAGCCAATAACTACTGCACCTTTTTTCCAAAGTGCAGTAACACAGCACAGTTCCAGTCAAGCTACAGCTCCCAATGATGCTACTCCACTTGAGCTATGATTCAGGTAAATGGTTTACCATGGCTACAAAGGATAATTGTTTGTCCTTTGTTGGACACCTGTGTTCCTTGGTTGGGCAGCTGTGTGGCTGATCCTACCTCTACAATGCAAGAGCTCCTGGTATGATCAGACCCAACTCATGGCTCATTTGGTATGGTCAAGGGCCACTTCACACCCAGTTGCCTCAGTCAAGGCTTATCAGGAGGTTCTGAAATTGTAAAGCAGGCCTAAGAAAGAGCCGGGGGAGGGCATGCACCACTACATCTATGAATTTTCTTTTCTGTCTTTAAAATTCAGATGAGAGTGATGAAGATTAGTTTAATGAAAATGAGAAGTGTTTGAATTTAAAGCAGAAAACAAGAAGGTTTGCGGTCGGAAACCAGGAAGTGTTGAAAGCTTCCCATCTGTTTCCATGACTCTTTTTTCAGTTTTGTTGGGTGATTAGCTTGCATGCAAAAGGGAAGAACAGTTTAATCATACAGTGAGAAACACAACAAAAATCTCAGCATGCTATTTTGACTGCTGTAGAGCAGTCTGCTGTAGAGCACCAGACCCATGTGGGTCTGGTGTGTGGCTTTGCTTTCCTCTCATTTAACAGAGCAGCAGAGCCTTGTGCACTGCTAATACAATAATAGGGGTGGGACACACAAATGAAGATCACTGGCTTTTATTAAGGCAATCTCCTTCTTATCGTAATAAAAATAGGCAAGATTGAAAACTTTTGACAACACTGATAGTGTGATCCATAGTGGTGTGATAAAATTGACACTACTTCAATGTAACTTAATCTAGTTTAACTAATTGTATTGAAGGAAATATTGATATTCACGTCAGCAGGCTTGATGCTTAAATGCATCATCTAAATGAGGCTTTACTTCATTGAAAAGTGAATAAAGGACTTGACACAAATAAATAAATTAATCTGTCAAATCCATAAATTAGGCTTTCAAAATGATTCTAAGATATTGTTTAAGATTTTTCTTGGGGAATTTGAAGGTAGCTTTAATTAGAGATGTCGAGTAATATTCATAAGAATTTACAGAATCCCAAAATTGATTGTAAAAATCAAACTGCTTTCATTCTGATTTGGAATAAAATAATTTCTTAGGTTTCAGGGTGAAGCAAGCATAAATTTATGAGCATGGTTTAAGTATGGTTCAAGTCTATGTTTCCTGGGAAGTCCGTGTTGATCTTAGATCTGATTTGACCAACCACATTGTAGACCTTTAGAGTTTAGGTCATCATTTCTTAAGTTATAATCATATTCTAAACCAGGTATTTAAGACAGGTAAATATTCTCACTGTGTGCCTGTATCTCTTACTTTATAAGGGAGTTTCTAATTTATACTAGATACCTAGTAATCTAAAAGTTAGTTAAGTGAAATAACTCTGAGCTTGGTGTAAAACTCATAATTTCTTAATAAATAATCTCAAATATTCTCCCATGCCTCTGATTTTCATATTCACAAATGTTCTACTTGATGTTATTTAAATGTTCCTTTCATGTAATGGCGCAGCCTGGTAACGACATAAAATTGGACAACCTGGAGAGCTACAACAGATAACTGAGTGCAGGTGGATTCACCTACCAACTTAGAACTAATCTTTTGGATCTGTGAATCATTTCTCAGGATACTGAAGAAGGGAAGGGAACACCTCTGCCTGATCTATGGGCCACAGGGGCACTTCCACAGGCTGAGCATCACCTGTGCTGCTTTCTCTGCTCATTCCCTTAAATTTTTGGGATTGTAGGCAGGTTGCACAGCCCAAGAGAGGCTGTTCTGTGCTCTGGGTAGAATTGAATGATCAGGGGATGTGCACTGAAGAATTTAAGCATAGGGGTTCACCAGGTAATGATCAAACTAGTGGTGTAGCTATAAACCAAATTTTATAAGCTGGGCACAGATCTTAGGCTAGTGTATAGTGTATAATTGCACCACTGGCCAAGGCCAACCTCATCAATGGCAGTGGTAGCACTTGAGATAAAGTATTTAAAAAGAGTACAAATTCTGTGTGGGAGCTATTTCAGCTGGAGAGAGGAGTGAGGGTATGTGAGAGGAGCAGCTCTGCAGACACCAAAGCCAGTAAAGCTGGAGGGGGAGGAGGTGCTACAGGTGCTGAAGCAGGAATTCCCCTGCAGCCCATGGTGCAGACCACAGTAAAACCTAGCGGTGGCAATGAAGGTAAACATACCAACTCCATTCTGGGATACAAGGAGAAGAAACATGAAAAGAGTACATAGTGAAATAGAAACTAAAGCTTTTAGAGCTTTTGCCCAAAAGGGAAAAACAGGCTTGACAGGTTTTACTACTGATTTGAGCAGAAATGCTTTATTTTCTTAACAACAACAAACGTTTTAAAACACCTACTTTTTTCTTTTCTCCCTTAGATTTTACAAGAAAAAACATTGTAATAGTCCCACATGTAACTGGTAGTCATTGTTGAACATAAGTAATGAGTGTTGAATGTTTCAAGTTATGGTGATGTGTTGGATGTGATAAACCAATTTCTATTTCTTGTGATGAAAATCTGCTTTTTATGTGTCAGCACTTTTTTGTTTCAAAATACTTTTCATTTTCTATTGCATACATAAGTTACAAGCTATAAAATACACATTATTTTTAGCACTGTGTTCCAGCCAGCCATCTGATGTGACTTTTATGGTGATATTTCTGTATAGGATTCAGTTGTGTTCTTGTTACACTGATATTTTTTTCACCTGCATGTCTTTGAAGGGACAGTAGCATACATACCAAAAGATGAAGACGTGTGGTGACAGTGGATATGTTCACTAGCACTCCCTGACCATTTAATTCTCACCTTTGCCTTTACACAGTTACAAATGGAAGACTCTTCTGTGAAGTCTGCCTTGCATTCAAAGGAATATAAGGGTAGTAGTATTCAATAACCTCCTTGCTCGTGTTGTTGGCATTTATGCCAAACCTGGCCCTCTTTTCCTGAACAAAAAATCAAAAAGCTGATTGAGCTTCTACTTTAAGTGTGACAAGGTTTCTTCACCCAGCTTCCAGGCTGAGCTGCAGAATTCCAGTTCTGATTAGAAACTGCCATATGGAAGGAGTCATTGCATCTTTTCCTAAGACACTGGTGACTTTTAGTATTTTGGTGCCCTTGATGAGTCAGAATGCAGAGCCCATCATTGATAAAATTAAGTTAGGTTGATCTGTGCAATACCATATTTTTATAGAGAAGACATGCATTTATATTTACACATATAGTTTCTCTTCTATGATATAATTTTATAATCTTTAGCTGTATGGCATATAGAATAACAAAAAGAGAAACTAGGAAGAACTTTGGAGGAAATTGTTTGCTCTGATACATAGTATGCGCTAAATCCAGACCTTTTTCTTCTTCTGAACAGTTATGAAAGTAAATGCTTTTTAAGGCTTTAGACTAAATCTCAAATTCTCTTAAATCTGTGTAGCTTTATCAAATTCAATACCATTACCTTGCTTCCCATACACTGAGAATCTGTGTCATTTTTCAGAACAAATTTCATCAACTTGATTTGTTACATGTGCAAAGGAGATTATAGACCAGGAAAATCTTTTTAAGCTACTGTTATCTTTATACAAAAGAGACTTCCCTAGGTTAAAAAAAGAAATTAAGAATTATCATTACAGTGTGCATTTTATTTCAGATTTACCAATTTCATTTTAGTTTTGTTTTCTTAGTGAGATTTTTGTTCCACAAATGTCAGCTTCTTTCAAGTCACAGTCCTTCCATGGTGATAAACTAGTGAAACCAGAGAGAGGTATAGTTTCAAAGTAGTGTGTGGGCAGTATTAGCACAAATCCTGTTATACATGAACAGATTTTAGCACATACCTCCCTTGCAGTGCTTTGAAAATGTATCCTTTCATATAAAAATACCTGCATGGATGGCAATATAGAGAACCGGCTTTGTTTTGCTAGAAGAGTTCTGCATGTTTGAAGTGCCTAAAGTAATTCAAATTAACTCTTTTTGTAACCAACAAGGGAGAAATCTGTTATAGAAAAATTGTCAGACATTTATTCAAAAGCCCATACACTTAAGTGAGATTTTTTTCCGGCTTGATCCACTAATCCAACAAACATTAGAGAAGTAACATTAAAACTAACACAGAAAAGAGACCAAATCAGTAAAAACTCAATCAAAACATTAAGTGTTCCTATTATGGATGTGGAAAAAAAATCCCTTTTGTGAGTTTGCAAGAAATGTTTTATAAGTTTTAGTATAGTTTTTTTAATTGTGATTTTAGTGTAGTAGAAACCTTGAAAGGGCCCCTTGCCCTAGAATGTATTCTTATCATAGTTTGATAAGGGTTTCTAAGACAACCTGAGTCTCTGCTTGGAGATTCCTTCCTATTGGTTCTTTTCCCTGTTCCATTTCTGTTTTATGTATAATTATTCCCTCTGTCCATCACGGAATTTTTATCTTCAAGGTCTGAAAGTTGTAACCACTGGTTAGCGAAACCCCTTGAGACCACTCCCAAACTTATTTTAGATTTGCTAGTGTTTAGGTAATTTAGCTGGCATGTATTGTTTAGATTGTTTTATTGGTTTATACACTCTGTACCCACCCCTTGAACTGTCCTGAACAAAAACGCCCTGCAGCCCAAGGTTCGGGGTCTCTCTGGAGGCATCGAACTGAGGCTGGGGGATCCCCTGACCCCCTGAATAAAACCTCTGTTCTCTATATGCCTTGGAGGGTCCACTTTTTCTAAACCACAGCCTTGACAGTGTAAATAGAACTGCCTGCAGAGCCAAGATCTCATCAAAAGGTACTGTTGAAGCGTATGAGAGCTGCTGGGGCCCACGCTGAACACCAGGCTGGGCCAGAGAAAATACGCGAAGCAACACCCTTTTACATATTTCACTAAGAATAAAGCATGTAAAAACCCATGAGCTTTTGATGGCGTAATTTTAACACATGGTGAGAACATAACACGTGAGCACCATAATTTTTTTTGAGTTAGTATTCTATCAGCAGAACCCTGTCTACCAAATATGGGCATAAGATACTGGAGAACCAAAGATCTTTATATTCCCTAGGGTTAAAGATGATACAAAACCCCTCTGACTTCTTATATATTTTTACCCAACATTAAAAAATTTCCTCCAGCTTTCCTCTTAAGCATGAAATTTCTGGAGATTGTGTTATTGCATTTGATAGTAACTACCCTCTGTAATTCTCTCAACAGCTGCATAATTCAACATCTGTTTTGCTTTCTTTTAATATTTTTCTAAGCTAGTATATAGTAATCATAAATTACACCCATACATAAATATAATTTACAAGTGTAATTTTATATGTATTAGGTATAGTATTGTTTATTATTTTATTGATTTTACATATTTCTATCATTCTGTTGTGTTAAATCTTGTAACTTATATTTTGAGAACAGAAAGGTCAGAAAAGCTAATTTATTTTTCCTGTATTATTTGTTACTTTATATAATTTTATATGAATTTGTCTTTCTCTTATGGAACCAGAGCCAATATATGACTTTGAACAGGTCACCTTCATTGAAAATTATTATGGACAGAAGTAGAATTTAGAAACTCAGATGGAAAAGAAATAGTGTTTTAATGCTCTAGTCAATTTTCTGGTAGTACTTGCATTTAATCAACCTCCTTTTTCTTCTAAAAAAGTCACAAACGTCTGTGAAGGCCAGACACATCCTTACCTGCACAGCAGGACACCTGCCTCCTGAATCAGCTTTGCCACAATTTGGAGGCATGCTCCACCTTTCTGTCTTAGAAGCAGATGCCTGTCTTACATGTAGTAGTGTTGGTTACTACTCATCATGAAGCATGAGAGAGAAACTACCTTCTATTTGTCAGGATCTTCAGACAGAATTGACATGGAATCACTGCAATTTTGAACTGCTATTTGATCAAGAACAAGGTAGGACCTCCTGGTTGCTTTCAGACAGACAGATATTTTTAGAAATAGGTACACAGTTCTTTCTCCTCCTGGTTTACAAACTTTGGATATGGGGCAAAAATGGAAGACTTCCACCATGAGAAGTTCAGCTAATTACATCTGGCATTGTTTTGTCTGTGAGGGATAGACAAATGGCTTTCCAAGTGGGTGGGAACATATTGATTCTTCTAATTGGGCATCCTAGAGGGGAAAAGCAGCACATGAAGATTGAAAAGCAAACATTCAGAGGGATGCCATGCATATTTAACTGAATCTTAACAATTGCATGTGCCTCATTTATAATGAAATTAGGTAAAAATATTTTTGGCTTCTTAGACAATAATGTAAGGCAAACCAATGTTTGGTACAGCAGAGTAGATATCCAAGCATTTTCTGGTTGACTACATCTTTTAGAAGCTTTAATTCATGCAATAGAACGCTGTACAATTTTATCCCAGGGTGGTATTAGCTAAAAGCTGAACAGCTCCTCTAAACTGGTGTTCGGACTAGCTTAGGAACCTGTCTGAAGACATAAATGTATGTCTTGTAATTTTCTTTTCTATTTTACATCACTATTAAAAAAGCTATAGTCAGGTCTGATGAATCAAACCCCAAAAGCTTTTTGATATGCTCAGCTGTGAGCATGCAAGGAAGTAGATATCTGTTCATTAGAGCACTTATACAAGAATTGATATACATATCTAACAAACTTGGTAAAAAAAAAAAAGGGATTTATGCTGGTACTTGCAATCTCTGTAAAGCTTATTCGAAGACTTTTGTAGCACTATAGTCAGGTTGCATAAAAAATAACTAGAAAACACATGAAGATAGAGAACTAAAGATTGGATATAATTTTCTCAACATATAATTCTCTCAATATTTCAGCTGATTCAACACCAAGTGAGAATAGTATTTCACTTTCACATTTTTCTTCTAAAGCAAGACACAAGGGTTCATTCCATTTTTCTCCTCTCTCTCTCTCTCTTCCCTGTAAGAAGCTTGCAGGCTCATCAAATTCACATATGCAAACAGACAAAAGCAATCCTCCTGGCCACCTAATTCTAATTCAAGCTGCTTTGCACAGCTACACTACTAAAAGGCCACATTCTTGAGGAATGATTGCCTCCTCTGCATACTTATTAGCTAGCTTGGTGCCTGGAAATGTTTTTTCCTGTACTTTATAATAATCTTTGTGTCCTTTTTAAAAAGAATACCTCATCTGCTTCACAGGTCTGGCTGTCATATAACTTAGCACATCACCTAGGTAAGACACACCTAATAACTGTGCAGTGAATTTGTAGAATCTCCTAGTCCTTTATGGGATGACTCTCGTTTGATTTAGTAGAAGCATATCTTACTACAGAATTAGAAAATTTAACTTGCATGTGTTTCCGTAGCTTTTACAAATATCATTAACTTCTATTAGTTAAAAAAAGAGAGAGAGAGAGAGAGATAGAAAACATTTTCTGTTAACAATGACACCTTATTTAAATGATTCCATAAGAATCTTTCTGACTTTGAATTCTACAAAATATATAGGAGATTTCACTTAGGAACACATAAAGCAGTGCATGCAGAAAACTACAGGAGCACCCAATCCGTAAGTACTGTTAGGACTTCATTTTACATCATTACCTCCCTATCAGGACTTGAGGATTAATCTGCATTAAATGGTAGACCAAATCTGTCCTCCTTGACTTGTGGAATGGCTGCAAACTGACTGGGATTCCCTCTGATTTTTAGTTTTTATTTTATTTTATTTCAGAATTGGTGTGTGTTTGTGTGTGTGTTTAATTGAAATTTATTACTTTTTTCCTATGTTAAAATAATGGAAGAGAAAAATGACTCTTTGTTTATATGGCATACCTGAAAGACAAACATGTTGCACTGCTTCTCTTTGTCTTTCTTTTGGGATTCTGATTGCGCAAATAGCAGATTTGGTGTGTGTTTAAAAAGCTAAAAAATGCCCATCCCCAAATAGTCTCAAGTATCCAAATTGACCAGTTCCTTCATCCTTTCCTGCACTTTATTTCTTCCACCTTTATGTATGAGATGACACTGCAGTTGCCAACTCTTGAACTGATTGTGTTGTTAGGACCCATTATTCATTTTAACTCAAGTACCTTAGCTGACCACATGCTATGGAGAACTTCAGAAATAAAGTAATGAGTATTGAAAGTGTTACTGGCAAATCACTAATTCAGTTGGCCAATTTCCTATAAAGTAGAATTTTGGAGAATATGCTACTCATGTCTTCTTCAGTTGGGAAGCTATCCCACCCAGTATGAAGTCAGTATCTCTATTTTGTAAGGATATTTGCCCTGATTGAACCTTTCCTAAGTTTATTGGTATATTTCATAACAAGTGATCTCAGACTTCAACCTATTCATCAGTTTAATGAAGTTTAATATATTTGAAATTTTGGTTTTAGTGGATTGAAAGATTTAAAAGTTTTTAGCATACATGTGTAGGAGGGAGGCAGCTGCTCAGATATACCTGCACACACAAAAGCAGAATATAGTTTCATAAAATTGCATTTTGCAAGGTTTGGTTGCTAAGCTGTTGATACTACACCAAGTAGGTGGAAGTTCCTCTGTGTCAGACTATAAAAAAAGGAGGATAATGAGGATGATCCAGGTTCTTATGATAAAATTTGGAAGTCTGTCCAGCTGTGTGTCAGTGCAAGGAAATAATAGGAAGTATTTTGAACATGGTCACTGGAAGGCATGTACACATGCCTGAGGTGATTTTTAAAATTCCTTTTTAATAGATGAAATGCAAAATTTAGTATCGTGTCATCCAGAAGTAAACTATTTATTGAAACATATTGATAGAGGTTCCTTCTATGTTTGATAAAGAAAATAATTCCAGAGGGTGATTCAGTGTGTTTTAAACATTTATGTTTAATTCATTCAGACAGTATTAGGTATGAGCTTGGCAAAGATATCTGAAGATAGGTGGACTGAATTCCATCCACTAGGTATTATTGTTTTCCATATCACCTTCTATATTATCCTTAAACTTTTTCACCTGCAGCAGGTTTTTGCAGGAAGCTGGATAAGCATAGGTGGATCCACCCAATGCACCATTGTTATCACAGCCATAACTGACATGCATTCTTTAATATGTTTTTAGCGGGCACTATTAAGGTGTCTCTACACAACCTCAGAAGATTCCAGATGAGTGGAAAGCATATTATATTATGAAACCATATTTTATGAGTGGAAACTAGATTATATTATGAAATTTAAGACACATTTTTCAGTGTTCCAGTGTTTCTGGAAGTCCTGATGATGCTGACTAGAATTCTGTATGTTTGCAAGATGTATGTTTAGGTATAGTGCCTTCTGTAATATAAACAGAAAATATTTTCCATCCAAAGAGAGATTACTGCCATGTGCCTCTTATATGGAATTATCCATGGATTGTCATCACGCAACAGAAAAAAGGAAATTCATCACAATGAAGTATTTGGGAGATCTATAATAATCCAGATTCTTATGGAGATCACCAAGGATTTCCCTTGTAAAATCTAAAAGGCAGCACCACAGAATAGGCAGTATATTGGAATAGAAATGACGAAGCTGCTGTACATGACATTTCATTTCTGGATGGCAGCAAAGATCAATGTACTTGGCTACACCTCCTGAATTAATATCCCTTTCTACCATGGAATAGAATACTGTTATACATTTCCTTACTCTACATTTCAAGACTCTCTCTGTAATGACAGAATATTCTGAGTTGGAAGGGACACACAAAGATCATCAAGTCCAAGTCCTAAGTGAATGGCCGGGGTGGGGATTGAACCCTCACCCTTGGCATCATTAGCACTGTCCTCTAACCAGTTAAATAATATCCCAAGACTTTCAATTAAGTAGATACTTTCAGGGTGGTATCAATTTATAAAATAATTTAAATTGTTATTATTTATTGAGTTATTCTACATTTCTGTTCCAAGCTGTATTTTTTTATTGCTTGAGAGCTCAAATGCCAATATATACAAAGTTCTCTGCTGCAATGGATTTCTCTAGTAGCAGCTGTGTGTGCAAATGAGGGACAAATTATAATTATTGTATTAACTCCTTTGAAATCTTCTAGAATAAAGGTCAGGCTTTTTTATTTTTTTTTATTTGAAGTTTTCTTGGAGAACAATTAAAATTCTGTAATTCAGCATTTTTTAAAACAGCCTCTCTTTTGTCATATTTATTATAAAGTTTAGAAACCTCTTTGGAAAATGTTTTGTGTGATAAACCTGTGACTCTTTTTCATTATAATTCACTTCAGTTTAGATAGAGATCTTTTTTATTCATATATACTTACCTGAAATTTTTTTTTGTAAGTTTTTAAACCAAAACCACTGTATTTAAAATTTGCCATTAAATCTTGCTTTTGAAGAAGATTTTTGCTTCTGGAATTAAAAAAAAAAATACTTTGGATCTTCACTTTTTTTTTTTTTAGTAAGTTTGACTTGACTTTCAGAGCTTCAGATGAATATCGTTGCACTAAGCAGTCTGGATATAAAGCTCTGTATGAGATATAATATTAATAAGGATTTCCTTGGTGCAGTTGTAGGTTCTTTTATGGTAATTTTGACATGCTAAGCACCTGTCTCACTGTGGACAACTGAAAGAATGTGTTTTCAGCTGTAAAAGATTAACAATAATCTAGGCTTGTTCTCTAATTGTTGGTTTTTGATGTGGGCTTTTTTATGGTCTGGGGAATTCTGCTGCACTTGGGAATACAGTGGGAGAAAAAGCTACAAGTACTGTAATTCTAATTGAGCATATTCCTGCACACCAGCATCCTTTGAACTACTCCTCCTCAAGTCTCATCTAAGCAGCTTGCCTTGCCAGGCCCTATGGAAAAATTCTCAACATCAACTCCCACTCTTCCTTTAACAAAAGATTGCTAGATTTTTTTCCTGGTTGTATTAGACAGCTAGCAGGGCAGTTGGTAAACAGGCCTGGAAAACGGTCTTGAGGTATGAACAGACCTCGAAGGGGATTAGATAAACTTCAGAAATTATGGAGAGAAGGAAGTTTCCCTACTCTTTACAGGCATGTCTGTGTAAACTTTGTTGCTATCCAAGCAGCCACTGAAAACTGATGGACAGAGAGTAAAGCCCCGGCAAAGTGGGCTCCCCTTCAAAACAGGGGGGATGAAGAAGACATTTATTTCTGAACTTTGACAGCTTTCTCATGAAAAAGAGAAAGATATTGTTGCACAGGTTTCCTGTTCTGACAGGACAAACATCAAAATGCTGTGACTTCTCTTTCACAACCCTCTGGAAATTCTTCCCATAGACTTCAATAGTTTGCATCCAAGCTCCTAATGATGGCAAATTCTGTATGTTTTAACATGTGCAGATTATGTCATTGTTTACTGGTTAATGAGTTTTTCAGTGTTGAGAAGCACATAGGTAAATTGCTGAATTTTCATCCATTAGCTGTACTCATATAACATAAACCACTGTAATACAGTGGGATCTGAAAACACAGCTTTCTAAAATTACAAGAGAATTTTTAAAAAGTGCAAATACTTGGAAGTCAGTGTAAGGTTTCTGGTCTGCTAAACCTCATTGAATATCCTTAGTGCAGCTAATGCCTTAGGTGCATTCAGCTACACTGAAAATGATTCTTTTTTTCAAATTCACTCTTCTATGAAGTTATTTAAAATGGCATCAAAGCCCTGTACTATAAAGGAATCAATTTAGATGACTTCAAAAACAGTAAAGTTTGATTGAGACTTTAATTGAAAGTTTAGTTCTTTACCCTCCTCTCAGTGATACCAAATTATTTCCTATAAAAAGACTTTTTATAAAGACTTGACTTTATAGTGAAGTAGGAACTAAAGGATGCACATACCCAGGATTTTTAAAGCATTTCATAGCGTGAAAAAAAAAAAAAAATTAAAAAAAAGAGAGAGCAAGCAGCAAGCCACAGTCACAATATCTCAATAGTTAACTATTAAGATGGCCACAGATCACATCCTGCTCATCCAGTCCAAAGCCACACTGCAAGGTCTGGCTGCTAAAGGGAAACAGGTAGAGCATGAACATTTTCATATTCATTATTCTCTTGGAGTGCCAGTGTCCCATGGCAGCCCTTGGGAAACACTTTCTGTCTAGAAGAATAGTTTATATAAGTGTTGCACTTTTCAGAGTGACTTCAGTTTGGTTTTTTCCCCAATGAAAATTCTCTACCTCCTGGCTGTTTTGCCTTCCAGAACTAATATTCTCACAAGCCTGAAAAGGATCTAGGGTTCCTCCAAACTGCTATTTGTAAATGTGGTGAAACAAAACAAAAATATATTACAGAATATGCCTAGCTTTATAAATTATTGTCACTGTCAACTTCCTTTCAAAGTTTTGTAAATGTCTGTAGAGCACTTTTCTTTCCTCATTTAACTACACAAAATTGATTCTATTGCAAGACCATTAAAGAACACTTCCTTTTCTAAGGAAGGAAGATTGAATCGTTACCTTAACAGGTCACTGTGTCAGAATAAAGTGACATAAGTGTAATGCAGACAGTAAGCACCTTGAGGATACAATCAGCATTACAGGTAGAGGGGGCGACTCTGGTGAGGTGAACAAGAATAAGAAGAGGTTTAATGTCAAACAGAATAAAAAAAGAACAAAGGGATTGTCATAAAATGATTAAAAACATAGTAAAGTATGTTATATATAAGTAGTTTAGACACCTTAGACTAGATACCTAACTGAGATATCTATTGTTCATAACAATGAATTAGAAGGTAAGTTGCTGTAGAAATCACAGTTTTTAGGAAATAAACATTCATGAAGTTTTTTTCATGTTTCATAGTGAAGATAAAGTGAGTAATTGATATTGTTGCAGGCTTCACAGGTTAACTGTAATTTTATTTAATTTCTGGGAAAACAATTAGTTCTCTAGATGAGATTGATATAATGGGCTGTAGATGGAAGTACAGTAAGGTAGAAAAACGCAAGAGTTCAAGAACTTTCTGTCATGCTGATATAAACAACAATTCTATAACTTATTATTCCTAATATGTTCTTGGTATAGAAAATGTTAATCAATTTTCCTTTGTTAATTATCCAGTTCTGATCATTGTTGAGGTAGGATTTTGAGCATGCTAGAGCTACAATCTTACTTTTGCAGCCACCTTGATCTGGCTTATATTGATGTGTTAGCATTTATCCTGGCCTTTGGGCAATGCAATGTGTGCTGAAGGTCTCTGACATCAGCACCCTACAAGACTTGAACACTCCAGTCACAGCACAGTCTTACAGCATCTGAAGGGTTGTACGCAGCTGGGGCTCAGCATCTACACTAGCAACAGGCTCCAGAGCTAAGGGGAGCCTGCTGGAGCCACCCAAAATCTGGTGCCTGCCTAGGCAGATTGTTTGCAGTCTGCTTGTAAAAAAGTTTGTAGAAGTGAGATGGATGCTTTCACTTTGTGAGAATACTCTTGAACTCTGCCTTGTCTTCAACATGGCAAAGTTATGTCAAAGGCACAGAGAACAAGATCTAAAAGTGTTGAAATCCATAACCAGGGGAGAAGCCAGGATTTTGTATTGAACCTTCAAGAAA
>VWYO01000039.1:83335-100190 GCA_013400275.1 Rhadina sibilatrix | reverse complement strand
AAAAAAAAAAAAAAAAAAAAAAAAAAAAAAAGGCACATTAGCAAGTCTTTAATTAAAATAAAGCAACCCCAAAAAGTTTCTCATTTGTTATGTCTCCTCTCTGTGCTTTGTACTAAGCTTCTGTCTTGAGGCTTATTCTTAACTTGAGTGGAAAATTCTAAACAAAAATGAAAGCTTTGCCCTCAGAGTGTTCTTTGCAGCTCATTCACCATGGCAATCTGTAAAATTCTAGCAGCAAGATAGAAAGACTAATTAAAACAAAATACATGTGTTGTGATTTAGCACAGACAAGTACAGGATCTATTGTTTTCCTAGCATAATTTCACAATTTTACTGCAGACAGATCTTTTGTAAGTACAGCCCCCTATAGCTGTCTGTTTATTAAGTCACAGACTCTTGAATATTGCAATAAAATATAACTCAAAAAAGAATCTTCATCTATGTTCAGGAAGTCTCAGGGGAACAAAATCTCTTCAGTATTTCTGACTCTTACTTTTGTGGGACACTGCTTACTGAGAACTGACTGAGATATCTAAAAATCCAAAAGCTTTTTTTTTCTTTCATTATTCTTACGTATTTTGCTCCATAGGATAATTAAAGAGACCTTTCTATGACCGCTAACTACTTTTTTTTTTTNTTATTGCCCTTAATTTTTTTTTTTTTTTTTTTTTTTTTTTTTTTTTTTTTTTTTTTTTTTTTTTTGTGTTCTCCTGGCAGCCTGAGAAGAGTTAAAGCATTTTGGACTGTCTATATGAAGAGTCGCCTCCATTTTTAGGTGTCTCTTTTTAGGCATTTATACATTGCTTACTGTCCCAACTTTGCTCTTTCTTGTATTGAAATTTCATACCTTATTGTAGAAGTCTTTGAATCTTTATAGGTAGTCATGGCACCTTCCTCTAAGGCATAAAATATGATAACTGATTTAAGCTAGTCAGCCATACTACCTTTGTAATGAATCAACATTATCCCTAAAGGGAAATTTATTATTGAGCATCTATAGAGAGTTCCTGAGTATCTGGAAATCTACTTTTGAACATGTAAATGAAGGAATTCAGCTGTGTTTTCCTAACTTCCACCAATGACCTAATTGCTGATTCTTTTTTCCTTTCTTTGCTTTGCAATTGGGGAATCTTCCCAGCTCATGTTCTGTATTTTGTGCCTTATGGTATTTGTAGTTTTCACAGTGAATGAGCCGTGTTTACTCATCTAATACAGCAAGAATAAAATCACAAATTCTTCTCAGCAGGGGTATATCTGGGCTCAGGCAACAAGCAAAACATTTAGAGCTGACTGTTCCTATCACTAGTGCTATGCTGATGTGGAGAGACATGTTCCTAATATCTTCTTTATACCTAATGAACTGAAAAGACAGTAGGGATGTCAGATGCTATGACTAACATAGAAAGCTAAAGTTACACGCTATCTAACCTCTGAATGGGGACTGCATATTGGTATTTCCAGTAGCTGCTTTATTTCATTAAATAAAACAAGTTTGTTCCATTACGGCGGTAATTTTTAAAGGAATAACTATGTCCCTGTCTGCCTTCCTTAACTGACTGATGATTTTCAAGCAGAGATCTTCAAGATATGTAAATTTAATAATAATAGGCACCTGAAAAAAGGAACAAGTTTTTAGTGATCAGCTTCTTAATGGGAACTTCTGCAGTGCCTACAAATGTAGCTCAAGTTTGTAGCTTCTGCTTCCTGGAACTCTCATATCTTTCTATGGAATGGCTGCAGATCTGTTTCCCATTTTGTCCCCACTGACACTTTAGCTTAGTACCATTTATTTTTCCCAGGATCCTCAGCACACATACTGTATACCTGTAAATTTGTATCTGGGATTCTCTCTGGAGTAGCTTCCCATGAGGATAAATTATTAAGTTCTTGCTGGTGTGACAATCATCGTTTAGCTCACTGCATTCCTTCTTTATACCACTGAAAGCTCAACCATTGGCAACTGTTTGCCTATAGCCTAAAATTTGTTTCTAACAAAGCTCAAATAAGTAAAAAAATGTCTTTTAAGTCTTCTAAGGCAGGCTACCTATATAGTGACTCTATGCGTAATTAAATTAATATTTTTTTGCTTATTTTAATGAGATCAGTTGTAAAGTTTTTATTTGGACTAGATCATGCAGGCTTAAAGTTGGGCACAAATCCATATTAATACAAATTGTCCAAATGGAACAAGAACCAATTCAAGGAAGTGCATTTGATTGTTTCTGTAGCATTAAATCTTAATTACTGAATCCGAATGTAATCTTATTTATGAAGACTAAAAAAGCTAACATGATTTTCAGGATCCTAGGAACTTGAAACTGCACATCAGTTTTGAGTCTCATATACATGGACTGCAGCACATTGTTAACTCCACTTGCAATATCTGCAATTACAAGTACAAAAACTCAGCTGTCAAACAAATTAAACTAAGCTTTGCTGCATAAGTCATGTTCTTTAATCTCCACAAGCTGCTTGCCACCCATTGTGATTCAACTACATTAATGCATTAAATTGTGATTTTATTTTATAGCTTGCATACAAATAAATAGAGCAAGTAAATATTAACTAACCTAAGTCCTAAATAAAGAGCAATGAGACACTGAGGGCTGCTTTATCTTGGTGTATGAGCATTATTTTTTTATCTGAGGTCAGACACTTTCGTAATCAATCAGAATATGCAGCTACTTGCATTATTAAAATGTCACATCTTGTATTAACAGTTTGGGCTAAGGGTAAGTGTATTTGCAATAGGAATGGAAAGATGTGCAGTCTTTTAGTAAGCCTGTTAAAGATTACGTAACAAATATTATTTCTTTCTATCTTAACGTTTGCTGAAAGAGCAGAGTGCACCTGATTTATATTTGAACAGTAATAGAGCAATAATTACTGGTGCAATCACTGGTCCCTCAGTACTGCTTGTAAATTTTCTGTGAATGCAGAGATAAAAATAGTTTTAAAAATTTTAGCATAAAAATAGTAAGCTGTATGTTTTTCTTGTTTCCAAAAGAAAGTTAAAAGATCTTGCCACTTGTTAAATATCCTGCTACTCCAAATGTGTTAGTTAAGGAATCAAAGTGTCTCAGAGCTTATCTCCAAGGTATAAGCTTATTTTCTGTCCCATTTAAGCAGAAGTGCTTAAGTGTGCACTAAAATTTTAATAGCCTTTTGATTTGAGTGAAACTATTCTGTAGATATTAATTGAATATTTTGCTAAATTGTTCATACACTTTCAATCCTCCTAGAGATTTCTTGAAATACCATATAAAATGGGCCAGATGAAAATGTTCCTTAGCCTTGTGCACAGTGAAATTAAGACAGTGTGGTGTATGGCAACACATTCTGCATTGGGTTGTGAAAACTTTAGGAGTTTATATGAATTGGGCAGTGTTTCAGTTCGTGGGTTTTAGACTCTCAGGAGAAGGCAACACAAATTATAAACGTATGAGTATTTCTCTGCATCCTTCAGAGGCAGAAATAAGAGAGTGTAACTAAAAATGGGACCTTGTTCTGAAATGTAATGCTTAGGTACTGTCGTGGAAATCCCTTCAGTTCTGGTTATGTACATATTTTGATTGTGAGACTGAAGCCAGTAATGAAGCAAAAGAGGTTGCTTCAGTTTTAACCATTTCTGGCAGTGCCACTGCCATGAGATTTTCCCATAATTCTCTTATGATTTTACAAGCTTGGTACCTGCTTTGTAGTACAAGACTGCCAAAGGTCACTCTATAATTGCTTTTAGATGGAATCTATATAAAATAAGTGAAATTATGTTAGGAATCTCGTCCAATCTACTATTCTTTGTCTCTATGCACTTCATCTCCATGTGCTTTGCCAAGTTCCTTAACTATCTTTAAAGGCATCTTGAACTCAAGAAACTCTGCCAAGTTGGCTGGGCAGAATGGGAACTTGAGGATAGATACCTATCTGCAAAGGTGAATCAAAGAGCACAGCCCTTCTTTTTCCATGATTTTAAAGGAGAAGTTTAATATTTTCTCTATGAAAAGAAGTCATCTTTTTAGTAGTGTGAAGGCTGCAGAACATAAATCAATAGTTTTACTAGTATTACAGTTCTTTCTCAAGTTTCAATAGCAAATAGTTATTTTTACACAAAACCACCCTCTAGCCTCTCTTGATTTACACTGATAAACTGACATACTATACATCTTCCAGAGTAAACTGCAATCTTTCCTCAGGTTATCATTTTCCTGTCTCCAGTGAGAACTGAAGTTTCCCTTAATCTGTGTTTTCACTGTTCAATCACATTTTCCATACATGTTAATTCTAGTTCTGCCTGTATATGTGTAGTAGGATTGAGCCAAAGACAGTTAGTGTTATAATATACCTTTAATTAACAAAACTCACATAACTAAGTTTTCTGCAGCCAGACTTCTTCTGAATTTCATACGTATTTTTATTAAATGATAACTCAAAGCATTTTACACTGTCAATCACTAACATCTCAACTGGGAAGATAACTTCTCCCGTGCTGAAAATATAAAAGAGCATTATGTTGATTTATTTCATCTATCACTATCTAGGTTATAGAAACACTGACATTTGTATTGTACATGTCTATCTTTTACTATTGTTTTTGTAAAATCATATGTAGGGCAGTCATGTATTTTCTGATCCTGTGATGAAAAATTAAATTATAATGTATAATTTGTAAGAGGGAAAGTTACCATAACTTGATTTTTTTCCTTGTACCTCAGTGCTAGATTTCTGAATCCTTTGCTGCGATTCCTATCTTTCTGAAAGTGGAGATAGAAGGACAGATGGAAAGACTGAAAGGAGGGAGAAGAAAACAAAAGAAAGGAGAGAGAGGAGAGAAAGAGTAAAAATGTGAGAGAAAGAGGGGAAGAAAGGAAGAGAGTAAAATGGTTAGTTTTGATTAATGTCTACATTTTTTTTAACAATATACTTCTGTGAAGTTGAGCCCAGGAGAAACAAAGTCTGGGGAAGGTGTTTTAAGATTTAGGTTTATTTCTAATTATCCTGCTCTGATTTGATTAGTAACAAAGTAACTTCCCCAAGCTGAGTTTGTTTTTCCTTTGATGGTCATTGGCCACCCATGTGGCAGCCCCATCACCTGGCACAGGGTATGAGTTCCCCTCTGGAATCTTTGGCTGCCCCTGGCAAAGGAAAGGATGAATTGTCCTTCAGAATGTGATTCAGAGGGTGTAAGGGAGGAAACAGCCTGGTGCCCTGCTCACTAAAGTCTTGGCAACTTAGCTGTGAATGGGAGGATGAGGTGTTTACTGCTTCTCTGAGACACTATCTGCCTCTCCTGGGCAGGAGTCTAAGACAATCTGTGAAGGTCTCTTTTTCTTCATGCATTAAAAATAAAGAGTTCTGGGACACACAAGAGGGTTAGCCTTTATCAACTTGGCTTTTCTTTTAGAACTGTGATTTTGAAAAAAATCCAGCTCTCAGGCTGAAGTGTCACTCAGTAAGTTTGCCTTTCTGGCTCTTGTAGGTTTTCTTTAGTGCTTGTTGTGGCTAAGAGGAAGTGGAAAGATGGTGTCACTTAAATATAAATTAGTTTTTGAAACAGTGAAAACAAGGGAGAGCTGTAAGCAATGACTATGTGTGACAGTATGCATAGAGAAATGGCTAACTTTAATTGGCTGTCTGTTACAGGAGGACCAATTTTTGCACACATTTTCCATAATACTAATATGCCTTGAAGATTTTA
The DNA here is from genome assembly GCA_013400275.1 of Rhadina sibilatrix. Lineage (NCBI taxonomy): Eukaryota > Metazoa > Chordata > Aves > Passeriformes > Phylloscopidae > Rhadina > Rhadina sibilatrix. Next base: position 94,495 of record VWYO01000039.1, on the reverse strand, counting down.
CCCCTTCATTCCCCTTGCCATATAAAATGGACAAGGACTGATAGCCATTATAAAATGTCCTAATCTTCTTCCTAATTTTTCTAACAGCAAATAATTTTATTGAAAATAAAATGAGGTGTCAAATGAGCATTTTCCACATGCTTTGATTGCATTCCACAAGGGAGTTAGTATTTCATTTGTTGTATTAATTAAAAATATTTTCTTCAACCATTGTACCTATTTTAATAAAACATGTCAGAAAAGGTGCTTTTTTGGGGAGTAGGGTAACCTGTAATCTCAGAAAGCAAATATTCTGTGACATTTTCCTGATGATATCTATTTATTTGAAATTCTATGAAAACATGTCAAATCTATTCCGTGAGATGGGATTTAAACAGTAACTAATGTTTAATCATTAGACTACTTTTTGGAATAGCCCATTCCTTATAATCTCTGTTTTTTCTCAGCCACTGTGGAATCTAAGTATTAGTGTTTTATCTACCAAACAACCAAAAAGAAAATAACAGCTAGCACAGGCTAGTAAAATGAGCCATCTTGCCTTATGCCTTGTTATTTTCGTTCTAACCTAATTCTAGCATGAAATGAGAAGTGAATACTGACAGATGCAGAGTCCCACTGCAGTACCCTCTGCATCCATGGAGCAATGCTTTGTTTCCATTCAGAAAGGGAGAACACTGTGCTGTGGCAGCACTGCCACTGTCTTTAGGGTTATCATCTTTTCTCTGTATCACCCAAGTGGCTCTGAGTCCTAGTGTGCTGCTGTCTATCTGATTACAGGCAGAGCACAGTTGCCACTAACAGATAAAACTAAACATATCAGGGACTGTAAAGCCAAGAGGGCAAACTAAAAATTCCAATTGTTAATTGAAGGCAAAACTTTTTTATTATGCTGTACAGTTACAGCTTTTTTTCTCAGCACACCTTTTTATGTCACACAAAATGTCATTAATGCTGAAAAGAAAACCAAAAATATTTATTGGAATATTCTCTAGTTGCATGTGAGGTGAATTTTTGAGCTGTATAGGACACATGATACAGAGAAATTGGCAGAGGCTCTGAATATTTAACCATGATTAAGAGATCTATGTAAGATGAGTTTATGACTGTCTGCTTTCCTTCAGTATTGCCCTTTATCCCTACATCCCCTTACCTTCTGATCAGTCACAAAACTGGATAAATGACATGCACATTACGTAGTTATCAATAGTAGAATAAATGATGAAATCTCAGTGCAGTAAAGTTATTAAAGTATATAATAAACTAGTATTGTATTAATCTAGGTTCTGGCCAAGTTCAGAGGGAAGGGTCATGGCCAAGACATTGTGCTATTCTGTTGGAGTCCTAGAAACTTAGAATTTGGGGTTAAACCTAAACCATCACACTATTCAATACCTTTTATGTCATTGCCGGCACAGGCAAAAATGACTCATTTCAGACAAAAAAGGGTGATCCTTTTCTGGTCAAGGGAATTCTTGGCAGGCAGAGGCTCTGTCCATTAATGTTTTTTGTTGTACCAGGCTTGGTGAGTGTTTTGCATATAAACCACCCTCTCTTTGTATACTTTTGTTATTAATATTGTTGCTACTACTGTTCATTTTCTTATCTCTCTTGGTTTGGAAAGACAGGTGTCTGACAGGGAAAGCTGGAGCTTCCCTTAGAAAGGAGAATGCAAACCCCCTCCCTCCAAATTATTATAATTTTGCAAATAAGGAGGCTTTCAGGCAAAGATATGGGAATAGGAATAACAGTTCTGTACTAGGAATATTAAAAATACAAACAAACAAAAAAAAATCTTAGAAACACTGACAGAATCAGAATAAGACCTGACACTCCAATGTTGGTCAGGGTGTTGGGAGCAGTCCAAATAAGTCCTCCTGGAGCAGCAGATGTCAACCATGAAAAATATATAAAATATTGTCTTGCAAAAAGACTTAGATAAAATACTTTAGAAATTTATAGAATACAAATAAATATTGTCTGAGGCAGTATGCATTTTTTGCTTAGAAGAGACAACTGGAAGGTTATAAATGTATGCAATAAACTCTCATATGATAAGTGTCTGTAGAGATCTGGTGATTTTACTTCTTTATATTCAGACTATCAAGAACCATGAAGCAAACTATGCTAAATAATGAAAAACAACTACACAAAAATAAATAGAATTTGCCTTGTATTTTCTTTGTACTAAAACATTTCAAAAATTTGTGAGGTCTCTCTAATGTAGAACACATTTTAATATCCATATAATATAGAATTCAAATAGCCTGACAAACCTTTTTTTTTTTTTTTTCTGAAAAATAGCCTATGGTCTTGGATTTGATCCTTGAGGTCACTCTCTGAGAAACCAAGCTCAGACTACACACTGCTCATGTAAGTCCCTCTCCAGAGAGATAAGAGACTTAGGATCTTGTCTGATCTAGGTACCTTGGCCCCCTTCAAACATGAGCAAAATTAATTACAATGGGAATTATTTACCTGACTGTAGGCACATGAAATTTAGAAATTTAAACTTTTAGACTAGCTGTTTATTGTCAATATAAAGAAATTGATTCAAGTTAAAGTAAACATTTCAGACTCACCAAGGGATGCCTTGTTAAGAAACAACTCTCCTATTATTGAGCTGAGAACAGATCAGAGAATGGCCATTCTGTTTGTGAGGTGGCCATTCTCATTCTACAGAGGCAGGTGGCCTCTGTAACAGACCAACTGCATACTGTTGTTAATATATTTGACTCTACAATTCTGGCCAGCTTCAACTCCAGTTGAGCCTTGGCTGCATGAATTTTCTCCCTAGAGTGGCAAGCAGCATATCTGTATTCTTCCCATGTCACCCAACTTTGCTTTCACTGGACATACACTTTTCTTTTTTTCCTTATTTCCAAGAGAAGGATCCAAGCTGGCCTTCTGCCTCACCTGAGTGACTTCTGACATTTGAGAATTGCCTGCTTCTGTGCCCTTGGGAGGTGATTAAGAAGTGACCAGCACTGAGGGACTCTAGCATGTGCAAAAACATTTTCCTGGAGGACCTCACTCACTGATTCCCTGAGCAGCCTGAAGTCCGCTCTCCTCATGTCCAGAGATGAGGTTCTGCTGGCACTCTTCCTGTTGACAGAGATTTTAGACTTGATTGCTTCATGGTCACTGTGGTCAAGAGAGCTACCCATCTGCACTTCTCTCATAAGATCCCTCTGTTGACAAGTAGATCAAAGTAGGAATCTTTCCAAGTCAGCTCCTTTAGGACTTGTTCCATAAAGTTGTCATCCAGGTTTCTTAGGAATCTTCTGTCCTGGATTGTACCAGTTGTATGATGTCCTCAGTTAATTTTTCTGGCAAGTTGAAGTCCCCCATAAGGACAAGGGCAGCTGACTTGGAAGCACCCCTTAATCCCTCAAAGAATCATTCATCAGTGTCATTATCCTGGCTAGGAGGTCTATAGCAGACTCCCATGATACCAGCATTTGTTTGCCCCTTGATCCTTCATCTGGAGGATCTTGACTGTGCTGTTGCCAACGGTGAGCTCCATATGTTCTAACCCTTTTGTTACTCACAATGCCATCTATCCCTCTATTCTCCCCTGCCTATCTCCTGGAGAGCATATAACCATTCATCAGGGCACTCCAGTCACAGGACGCATCCCATCAGGTTTCATTTATACTGCTGATGTCAGATCTCTGGAACTTGGCCAAAGCCTTGAGCTCCTTTTGTTCTTTCCTCATGTTGTGTGCATTAATGTAAAAACATTTCAGATGTCGTACTTTGCGGCCACCACCTCCTGAAGCATATTGAGGGATCCTGTTAGTACATGTTACCTCAAGTTTTGGCACAGCATCACTTGCTTCTCACTGGCAAGTCTGCTTTTGTCCCTTTCCCCCTTCTGAGCTAGTTTATAACTGTGTCAATGAGTCCTACTAGTTCCTGTGCAAGAAGTCTTCCAAGACATGAAAAGAGTTGAAGATTTTTACAAGTTATAGAACTATGTGGCAACGAAATCAATGTTGTCAGCAGTGAAAATAAGAAGCATTGGCAGCATTTGGTAAATGTTGTTCTAAATGATTGATGAGTCATGGTTCATGTTTCTCTCCTTTACAAGATAACTGGGCATGAAAAAACAAACAAAAAATAATGTTTTCTTTATATCTGCCTTTCTTAATGTTCTCATTATGTCCTTCCTTTGTTTTTTTGGGGGGGGATAAGAAATTTTTAAAAAATGCTTTGCAGCTTTTTATCAATGTCTTCCTCATTCCTGCCTTGCTTTTAGGAGTGTCTATAATCTCACCAGTTTGGCATGCATATTAAAATAATTTTATATGCAATTTTGATGCACTGATCATGTTGCTTTAAACTGTTGCTGATATTTAGTTAGTCCAGTTGCATCTATTGTTAAATTCGACTTTTTTTTCTGACTCAATTAACTAATTTTAATTATATTTTTATAAAGTTCATCTCTATATTGTTAGCCAAACATGTACCTTCCAGTTTATAAAAAAATAAGTCCATCAGAAAAATGACATCTTGTCTGGGATGCTAATAGCTAAATGCCTTTGCCAAACTAGGTGAAACTATTGACCAGAGGGTGATATTCTCCACTGGAGCTGATTTAAATTCTATTATCCCTTTACAAATTAGGAATATTTCTCTCTCCATCCTGCCTGCCACCCAGAAAAAAAAAAAAATCCACTCTATAATTAATAAAAAGGGCAGGAGTTAAGCAGGAAATCAGGGTGCTTGTTCTTTCCTTGTGTACATGAGGGAAAAAAAAGAATATTTGTCTTTAAAAGCTACGTGATGTGTGTAATTATACAGGTTGGGTTCTCTTTGTCTATGTAGCAACCTTACATTATGTCTTGATTCCTTTCCATTTCATTAGAATCTATCCTTTTCTGGCTTCTCCACTGAGAAATACATTATAAGAAACAGGGGAAACAATAAGTTCTCTCTCCATACTTCTGACCCTTTTATTTATTTGTAAATGTTCTCAAGATGACTACTTGCCTTTGGACAAAGTCTAAAGTTACAGTAACTTCAGAACTCCCCTCCTAGATTTAATTTATATTTTTTATTTTCTACTCTATCATTAACACTGCTTGTGTTAATCATATGCTGATATGCCATTTCCTTCCTGTTGAGGTTTTCTTTCTTCCTCTCCTATCATTAACATTTATTTAAAAACAGTGTTAAAAATGCCTTTTATATAAAATAATTAGATTAAAAAAATAACCACCATAAAGGAAAATTGAAATAAATCTTGCTGCTCTGTTTCTACGATGATTTTCATGTATTGAGAATCTGACTCAAATGTTTAAAAGGAAACCTACTGTGGATTAAGAGAGTAAACTCCACTGAAAAGGTTTTTATAATAGCCTTTGTCTCACAATGATGTTTCACTTGAAAGACTTTGATAACCAGCACTTTCTTCCAAACCTATTCTAACCCTTTCTTCAAGCTTACATGGTATTTCAGAAGTTTTGCATGGATTCTGCCTCTGAAAAGGTCAAGAGGGGAAATAGACTATGCAATTTGAGGACGACCTGTCATTACTGACCTTTTCAAGAAAGAAGAGAAGGAAACACTCTATAATGACAGAGCTGTTTCTTTCCTTAAAATATCACATGCCTGGAATCCAGCATCCAGACTGGCCAGGACTGTGGTTTGTGCAAGCATGCATGTTAGACAGGAGAGAGGGTAATGTTTTGGATACACGCTTCTGCTGATGCTTTTCAAAAATTTTAATTGAAAAGCTAAATACTAATCCATACATTAAATGTAAAGTTAATATATAATTTCTTTGTATTTTTTTTTAATTTTGTTTGGTTGTGGGGTTTTTGTTTTTTATTTTTTTCTCATTGCTTATGATGTTGCAATCACACAGTATAAGATTAGCATTTTCAGATTGTTGCCTGTTACAACACATGTTGATATCTTAGCCTTTTCCCCCTGTCTTCAGGCTAGCATCTAGATAGAAAAAAAAAAAGAAAACAAACAAGCAAAACCTCTGGTTCACATACTTTTAAGTGATTTGGGCTGTAACAGTGTCAATATACTGTGAATCCTACCAAAGCTTCACAGCAGTCTTTTTCATTTTGAATTTTGATCCATTTTCACATTGATACAAACAGTGGATTCTTTTGCAGTAATGAATGCCATAGTAAGGATATATACCAAAGATATCAGGGTATTTTAGAAAATTTTATTCCAAGGCAATAACTGAGCCTGAAAGAGGCTGAAAGAAAGAGGAGGCAGAAAGTATGAAGAAACTTGAAAGATATTTCCAAGAAATGCATTTGGCCTCATTCAAATGAATGGTCAGTTAAGGGCATGATGAGGTAGGAGGAGGTATGGAACCAAATGAAAGGTTTGGTGAAATACATGAGATTAACAACAAAGAAAGCAAATCACTTAGGTGTGCTCATGCAGTCTGTCCCATGCAGGAAGGGTTTTGTTATACTGTAACCAGTGTGACAATGAACAGGTGTAGAGATATCACAGAGATTGACCTAAGGGAGTTTTGAGACAGCTGGTCATTCAGTGTGGTAATATTGGTATATATATGCCAGAAAGAATTATAGTGACTTTGGAAAAATCAGAAGATAAACAACTATGTTGCTTATACACATAAATATGATCTGCAGAAGTGATAAGTAGACTAAGTATATTCTGAGGACTTCAACTCCTATGGAGTGAAAAGCATGAAAAAATTCTCTACATTTATTATTATCAGATAAAATGAGGTGATATTTTCTGTCCTTGAACTTTTATTTTTGGAGTTAGTCACTAAGCTAAAGCTACATTTGTAATTTAGATCTGTTTAAAATATGGCATTCTATCTGCACCTAGTTTTATGATTGATTTAAAGCATCTAAATTAGAATAAAACATTAGTCAAAAATGCATACAGATACACTATGTGAAGTATACACAGAAGTGAACCCAAATACCACAGCTCTGTTGTGCTTTGGTGTCTGTCTTTGTTTGTGTGAATTTTTTGCATTTTCTGCATGCAGTTGTCTTCCAAATCCCAGAGCCACTTCATGCTATATTCACCTCTGTGCATTGCTTAAATCAGACAAAACAGTGATGGTATCTACCAGGCTTGCATGGGCAAAGACTGGTGCTCTCTCTGCTCACAGCAAAGTCAAGGTAATCTAAAGGCAATGTTTCCAATACAGTGCTGATCTTGCTGAGGCTGATGAACTAAATTGTTTTGGCATGAGACATTGCACAATTTGAAATTGTAGCTAAAAATTGATTAATTCTAATTTCAGCTTCTTTCTGAATTCTAGAGAAACAAAAGTCAGTGGAAAAGGGACTTAAGTGTTTATTCACAGTGGTTTCATCTTTAAGACCTCATTACAAGGCCAGAATGGAGGACAAAAATTTTAAGCTACAATACTTATCACTTCACGTTCCTAGTACAATTGCATCAAGTACATAAACTTAAACCTACATAATTAACTAAAGTGTGGCCTGTGAAAGGAATGATGCTGTGAAAGAGACAATGTAAAAAAAAATCTTATTTCGTAAAATTAAATTTACTTATTAACATAACGTAGAGTAATTTGCTGAGAAGGATGGGGTTACCAGGAGCCTCTTCCATGCCTGTAGCAGCAGGGGTGCCCGAAGGCAGAAGCTGTGCAGAGCAAGGACTGCTGCTGAAGACCACTTACTGTGATATACAAGGTGGGGCCTCCTGTGATCACATTTACATTTAGGTCTGCCTAATTCCTCCTGTGTGACATTCATGGCAGGATCAAGAGGATCAAGACCAGGTCTGCTAACATTTCTGTGCAAGCTTTAATGCTGTGCTGGAGGTTCAGCAGGTGCTACTATCCATTCAGTATTGCCACTTCTTAATAATTCAATGTAAGAATGAGACTATTTAGAAATCTCCAAATATGAATTAATTTGGAAAAAAGATTCCTTCCCTGGAAATATTGAAAACAATATTTCAATATAGCCTAAGAATGCAGAAATCATAGAGTAAATCAAATGGAAATGTTACTATTTTATAAAATCTTATGACTTTTAAAGCAGTTGTAAGCATTCTTATAACTTTTGAATACATGGAACTTTCAAAATCATATTGAAACACTAGATGAAATATTGTCTTGAAAAAATTCTCTGATGGAAACCCATGTAAAGAACTATCTGATGAGAGTCCATCTGGAGTTCCATAGCTTAGATACAACTGACTCTAAAAAGCACCAGTAGAATCAATAAAGCAATTGGGTTTTTGCCTTTATGAAAACTTCAATTACATTCTTTTATCATGTGGATTTACTTTGCAGAGTACTTTATTCTTGTTAAATTCAGATATGTTATACCAAAACTTTTTTTTATTACATAAAAATCCCCTGTGACAGTTGTTGTGCAGCTACTTTGATGTGATTTAAACATTATTTTGATATTTGTAAAACAAACCCAGTTACCATACATTGTTTTCCCAAAAAGAGATACGGTGCTCCTATGACTTCATAAATTAAAAGGGACACTGTCTATCTGAGGCATAGCAATAAATGTCAGATGTTGCTATTAAACAAAGGTTGCCCTTTATGGATCTCATAAGATGATGAAGATGGCTACAGGCAATCTGTGAGATGATTATTTTAAAGCACTTTTAGTCTATGCTTTTCGTTAAATTAGTATTCCAAGCAGCCTTCTCCTCTTTCCTGTGTCTTCTGTTTTTGGGGTGTTTAGAGTGTTTAAGATGCCTTATGTAAACTTTGGCCAGACATTTTTAAAATCTATCAAATCTGACAGCTGTTCACCCATCAATTTATTTCATTGTTTACGATGTTCAGTAACGGTGGCCAAATTCAGAATTTAATGCTACGTTTTTGTATGCAAATCACATACTAAAGAAAGGCAAAGCTTGGCAAGGTGTGCCTATTTCTCAAGGCGTGAGGTTTGACTGTAGAGTTTGTACTATGTAGAATGGTGCTTAATTAGTGTAAGCCAGTGTTGTGTGGTGGGTGGCAGGACTATCTTGTGGTATTCTCCTCAGCCCATTGCTAAGTTAGGGCAGTATAATAATTTTAAAACACAAACAAAATGAATTCTTAAATTCCTACAGAAGATGTGTTTGTAATATTATTAACATATTAAGTATAATCAGCCTGGAGAAGATCTTGTTCCTTACAGACCAGTTGATTGTATAGCACATGTAGATTAAGGCACAGGAGTCATCTGACCTTGTATATATAAAGTGCAAACCATTAAAATCCTATTATGTGAGCAGGATTAGAAGGTTGCTAGTTCTGCTAGTGCTATTGCTAGCACTACTTTTAGTGCTACTCTTAATAGTCATAAAACTGTAGAAAACTAATGGTGAATTAAACTGTTAAGGCATAATAGCGAAGGAGGAATTGAACATGATTTCTATTTTTTTGTCTTCACAGTGATTTAGATAGTCTAAGGAACAATATATAAATTAGTTTTTCCTGATTTCTATATGCATTGGGAAATAATTTTTCCTCTAATATATGTCTTGGAAAGATAAAAAATGCCATCAGGCATATGTATCTTTTTATTAACATTGAGCTGTCCTTGAGTAGCTTGAGTCTAACAGCTTCTAACTTGATACATTAGAACATTTACCATTGTTCCTCAAGAAAAAATAAAAGAGAAACTTTATTTATAAACTCAAGCTAACTTTATATTGCTATTTTAATTTAATTATTTTAACACAAACTAATTAAATAACTGTTTCTTTTAACTGTTTCTCCATATCAGATTGCTATAGTTCCTTAAACAGCTGTCTTTTACTGCTGTCATTGTTGAAGTTGAGATATAAAATGCTATAAATTGATTCTATCAAGAGAAATTTGTGGCTGTTCTCCATTTTAGAATTTTAGTGAGGACAAAACACAAATCACAGAATGAAAATTTCTTATTAGCCTATTGGGTTCCTTACTAATGTGGATAGCAGTTTCGAGTTAGGAGTATTTTAGTTCCACGCTGACAATTAGTTTGCTGCAGGTATATAGAAATTTGACTCAGAATTCTGGAAAAATTGTAACCTTTGTAATCATATATATTAGAGATGAAACAGAACAAATTTAGTGTTATTTTGTGATGTATCCTTTATTTTCACTCTTCATTTTTATTCTGCCTTTCTATGTTGTAGACTCTGTGGAGGAAAGTGTACTTATGATTTTATATGGTACTTAATATCATGAAGATGTTGTGACAAATAATAGAATGTGCTGTCAGCATTCACCAAGATGAAGGTTTTAAGATATAAACATGTAAGAAAATAAAAGAATCACTACTAAAGGCAACATTTCATTTACCCTTTTAAGTATAATATCTGAAAAAACACTGTGTGCACTTCATTGTTTCAGGTTTTCTGTCTGACTTATAGCATTCATTCGTTACACATACATTATAAGAATGTCTGATATTCCTGTGAGAAGGTTTTATAATGCCAGTTTCGATTCGCTTCTTCATTGCAAATTCTCTAAAACTAAAGTTATATTTGCATTTTACTACAAATGGTAAAATATGTGAATAGAGCTAATTTTCATCTTTTTCATCTATGATTAAAAGGTATGGAAAAAGTTATTTCAAAATGTGATTGACAGTTGGCCGTATTATTCAAATTGTCTAAAGCATAAAAAGACAAAGTTATATGTGCCTCTTACCTTATAGTTTCTATTGATAAATATTTAGAAAACATTAGATCAATCAAAAGACTTGACATTCAAGTATAGGATTAAGTGTTGTTGACAAAGCCTCATAGTACTGTATTTTGATTGATTAATGTCAGTAATAGATATCTTTCTATAGATAAGATTTGAAACACTAAACTGTTCTTTTGTACTTATCCCATGTAAAATTTGTAATTTTTCATAAGTAATGAACTGGACAAAATTCCAGTACAGATAAAGATTTTTAAAAAGTATTATAAATAGCATCAGAACAAAAACGGGTAAACCAATAATATTATTTCTAGTTTAATCCCAGGTGATTACTGGCTAGCTGTCACCTTGGAAATGTCTAGACTTCCTTAGATCTGTCACTAAACTTAACTTGCAAGAAAATAGGGCATATTGTGTGTCCTATTACTATATGAGCTAAATGTGACAACTCTCCTCCACAATTTTGCTATTAATTATTTCAGAAACACCTTTTTTTCTTTTTTTTTTTTTTTCTTTTTAGAAAT
>VWYO01000039.1:59752-83297 GCA_013400275.1 Rhadina sibilatrix | reverse complement strand
TTTTTTTTCTTCTCAGGCTATCAAATCCCTGTGCATAAATTTTAAGGCTGGGAATATAGCCAGACTTCTGGCAGATCATTCCAATGTAGTTCAATGTGAAATTGCCATAGCATATAATATGGCCTCAAGCCTTTAGTTTCCCTAATTGGGCCATATGAGATGATAATGCCCTTTTGTCAGGGCTTATTATTTTAAAGTGTGAATATAAGGGGAAAGTCATCTGGATTAATTTTGATTTTATTTAATTTGTCTTGAGTGTTGTCAGAGAGCACTGAATAATTCAGTTTTAAGTCCTTGGGGAACAGACCTTACCATCTACATAAGCAAAAAGTAATTTTTCAGATACTTATGATATTAGGCATTAAAAATTATGGGAAAGAAATGTGAATATTAAGATGTTTGGAATTTATAAATCTCTGATTTATATAACTAGTGTAATTAATATTGCCTTATGTTTCTAGGTAGTCACAACTAACTGTTTAAAGTAAAAGAATAGCTTTTAAAAATTTACCATCTAATTTTAGCTATGGAATATTTAGATGATGAACAATATGCATTTTTCCTAAATGAATTAATTAAACTTTATATTCCATCAATGAATACTATGTGGATATGTAGCAGTTGTCCTCTGAAGTCTTTAAAATAACAATAAAAATAACCTCATATGTTCATTTGTTCATTAGACAATATGTCTAATAAGTACAGACCTACTGCATATTTCCTGTAATCTTTTTGGACACAAAATTAGAATACATAAGTGTATGTATTTCCTAAAATCTGATTTTTTTTGTGTCTTACAAATTCTTGTCAATGTTGGCAGCGCCACTGGCAGAGGGGAGCTCTGATCAGGGGTGCTTTAGAGATGTAGATGCCTCACAGTGTTCTTGATGCAGCTCATGCCAATGCCTGATGCTCATCAGGAGCAACATACTCAGCTAAATCTATTGACAAGTACTAAACAGATAGAGATTATTTCTTGGAATCATCCTGTGCTTTAGTAGATTAACATGGCTTTGTCAATAATTATAATATTGTCACAAAATTTCACAACAATACATTTTATTTTGAAATCTGTTGAAACTCAAATGTTGTCCAGCCGTGTCAGCTTGTCTGATCCTTCTTTTTTCCTTCAACTGTTTTCTTATATATATAAAAAAAATTCTAATATATATGAAAATAAAGTGCCAGGAAACAGGGTAAGGTTATTGTTGAGTCTTGGACAATGTATTTGTAGGAGAAGGGAATACCGGTGGCCTCACCCCTGACAAGTAACAGCTGTGTTAATTATCCAATTCAGCCTCACCCCTGATCAGTCCCAGCTATAGCCAATAAAGGTGTGATAAAAGGGAGTGGGTTAGCTGGTGAGGGAGGATCATGAAGGTACAGGAGCCTTGAGAGGATCATGAAGAAGAAGGATCCTGGTAAGAGAGAATCACTGCTGTGAGGCCAGCCAGGGTCTGCAGTCAGAGCCTGCTGTTGGAACCTGCAGTCACAGTCTAGCTAGGTAAAAGCCTGCATTCAGAGTCTGCAAACTAATACGTGCAGTCATAGTTTAGCAGGAGATAACCAGCAGCCAGAGGCTGCAAGAGAAACCTACAGCAGGAGCTTACTGCAGCCAGAGCCAGTGAATAGTTGGAGTCAGGATGGCTGAGCTGTAAAGAGGAATAAACCAGGACCCTTTTCGTGCTGCGATAAACAAGAAGTTTGTGTCTCATTTAAATCCTCTAACGAGAGGGCTGCTGCAACATGTATCAACTGATCAGAGACTATAGAGAAAAGTCGTAGCAGAAATGGAAGCAATATAGTGACAGAATTCTGGAATAAAGAACTCTCCTGATTCTGCAGAGTAAGAAAATGAATATAAGGGAGCTACACTCCAACATTTGAATAAAGCAGCTAAAGCTGAGTGCTGCACAGCCATTTTGTCATTCAGTGCAGGAGAAATAAAACAGTAAATGCAGCAAAGGAATCCAGTGAGAAATTCAGTGATGAGGGACTGCTCCTGGATTCCATAAAGCAGTTATCACAGTAGATGGGGTGAAGATCACTGTACTGTCATTAAGTGTGTATAAGGGCTGCCAAAAATCCGGCATTGGTAGAGGCAGTGGTTGTGCAGCAGAAGTCAAAGGTAGAGTTCTGAATTTCAGGCTAAAGGAGACAAAATTCAGAAGTGACAGGAAGCCTGTTATTATGCCTAATATTTCCTACTTTTTAATCAAGCAGGAGTGTTAGTAGTTGAAAGAATGATGTTTCTCCAAGCAATCTTACTCTGTTTGAAAGAGGAAGATATACTGGAACTAGAGGTCACTTGTCATGTAGCTGGGAATGGGTTCTGAGCCAGAGGAGTAGAAGCTGTGGAGATATGAGACTAAGCATTAGTGAATTGCTATCAAGTAGCAGATGGTCATATGACATAGTTTCAGACCACAATCTTGGATTTTTATATTTCTCATCCTACAGAGAAAATATAAATTGACATGCCAAAACACCAATTTTTGTAACAGTGAATAAACTGTGAGCAGGAAGGCCTGCAGCATTCCTTTTCTTCAAAGGAGACGGATGTGTGAAAATATTGATGTGTTTCACAATTCAGTACATAATAAGGCTAGAAGGAGTCCTTTAAACATTAGCCTGAGCTCCTGTGACAGTGATAAAATTATATCAGGCTTGAATAAAAATTTAATTCAAATAATTAATTCTTCCATCCTCCATTAAGCAAGGGAAGAAAAAAAAATCTAAAATGAGAACAGGAACAATCAAGCCACAGTCAATGTCTGGAGCTTTTGCAAGAGCAGGTGATTTATTAGGGAATTTAAGGATTTTTTTGCAAAGAAGGGGGCAAAGGGAGATTTTAAAAATTAGATGCTTTGTTTCAATTTAAAAAAATATATCTCTGGTCTAAAGGAATGTTGAAGAATGTGGTTATTGTGTTATTTAAATCATTAAATTAAGTAATATTTTAAAATATAAATATTAAATGCAAACTGTTCTTGCATCAAATAGAACTTCATGGTGTGTATGAAGAGATGCATAGTCTTCTACAGGAGCATTGAGCACTGCACCTGGCATAGGTTTCCCAGCAAGCCCTGATAGAAAGTAGGCCTCAAACTACTGCTGTTACAAGCCAGGCTCCCAAAATCTGGCACAAGAACATGAAGAGCCAGGAGCAGATGGCTGCAATTTTGCTAATATGACAATATCCATCCTGTAACTCTGTGTGTGTGACTTTATTCTCTTTCACAAGATGGGACATTCCCCTGGAGATATCATCACTGTTTCTGACTTATGCTGGACTAATGACTGTCATCAATACCTGGTCACTACTGCGGCTAAGCTTTTCTTTTCCCTACTGCTAGAAAGAGTTGGAGGGCCATGATTTTCTGAAAAAAAAAAAAAAAAAAAAAATCAGTATTAATAAAAAACATATTTTGTAGGGTTATTAATTTCCATGACATTTTGCACATTTATTTTCCTGCTCAAGTAAAAATATCCTGAAATGAATATTAACAGGAAAAAACCTAGGACATAGTGGCTAGGTGCACTGTCCTTACATAGTGTGGAAGCTGAAAAGAAAACAATTGATCAAGACAGAATAAAGATGGTTTGGATCTCTATTTCATGTGTCTTATTTTCATCATACTAAACAGTAGGATTCTACCTGTAGAATACCACAAAGAAAGATATTAATTTCCATTTCAAATTTTAGAAAAAGGTAAAAGCAATGGTGTGATGTGTCTGAAATACGCTTTGAGGGAAGGGGTTTTGTCCAACCAGTTGCATTCTGGTCTGTCACCTACCAGCCTGGGAGCCTTTGGACTGTGGTACTGGCAGCTGTACCACAGATGATGGGCATACAGAGATAGAAGGAGCATCAGCATTTATGATGGTTATTTTTCAGGCAGTATGAGAATGTATCATTTACAAGTGTTGTAGAAAATCTTTTCATGCTATGAAAATACTGACCATATTCTAGGAGGCAGTAGTCAGCCTTTGTTAGCCACCATTTTTATACTGAGAGGAAGAGACTCTTGATTATTTTACCGTCATCTTTAAAACTCCATGGAGGAGAGTGAATGTGGATGCCAAAGTGGTACCTTTTTAGACTAGAGACTTGCAGCAGGAGGAAGCTGTATTTTAAAGTACCACCTTTCATATCTCTTGCAACCATTGTATGTGCAACTGTTACAGTGATTTTACATGCATGTAAGCCTTTCCTGCAGTCACTGCATAACACACTTTCTGTCTGTGAATTATGGACATTAAAAATAAATTTTCTCCTAGGCTAGCTGTTGTTTCCTGTTTGAACATATTCTTTCTGTATTTCCCTGAAATAGATATGTCTAGTCATGAAAACTTCCCAAAGCTTTAGCAGACTGTGAAGAAACTTTGGTTAAAGACATTAATAGGTTTTTGAACAAATGTACTGGATTTCTGAAAATTATACAGGAGAAGAATGTCAGAATTCAGCTTCAAAGCAACTAATACAGAGTATTTTAAAGGGAAATCAAGCTTAAGTACAATTACAGGATTTCTTTCTTAATTACATAATGATTCGTTCAAGTAATTAAATATGCTCCTTTTGAGAAGCACATGGGAGGTCAATAGAAGACCACATTCTTTTGTATATAATCATAATTATATTTTCTGAGTGTGCCTAAGGGAATAATTTTGTCACTTATTTATTTTGAATAATCAAGATATGAAAATGGCTGTGTACTTTTGACTTACTAAAAAGAAAATCACTGTATGTAATTCAAAGTTTGTTTGCTATGTCCCTCTTCTGTGTTTAATGAAATGTGAAATCTACTCGCATGATATCAGAATTACCACTAAGACTCTTTTCCTACTATGTGTCTGTTCACACCTGGGTGATTATACACATATATTGGTGCAAAAGAGCACAGAGATGAAATCCCCGCTTCCAGGCTTCCACTTGCTTGCTCTACAGAGGTACAGCCCAATCAATTTTAGTTTCCATGTATGACAAGATGTATCATTTTAAGCTTAGCTGAAGATGAAGCCCCATGCAGCTGCACCCTCCACCCTACCCTTTCTTCTCCTGCTAAAAATAAAACTTGTGTGCTGAAATAAGAACAGTTTAGTGATTGAAGCTAAGTAAAATAAAATAATAATGGTAAATTATAATAGCAATGGTGATGAAAAGGGGAAAACCAGTGATGCTCTATGCAATTGCTCACCACCCACTGAGTGGTGTCAGACCTCCCTTCCCGAATCCAGACCTTTGTGGGTAACTCTCCTCAGTTTATATACAGGACATGACCTTCTATGGTGTGGAATATCCCTTTGGTCAGTTCAGGTCACCTGTCCCAGCTGTGCTCACTCGCAGTTTCCATTGTGTACTTCCTCACTGGGAGAGCATGAGACAAGAAAAAGCTCTTGATTTAGGATAAATACAACCTAGCAAGAAACCAAAACATCAACGTGTTATCAATACCTTTCCTATTCTGAATCAAAAACACAGCACTGTAACAGCTCCTGAGAAGAAATTACTGAGCCTGAAAGTCCCAGTGTTCCCATTTTTTTGTCTCCACACAGGTATTGCCTCAGGATCTTCCAGTTAATGAGGTAATGAAATATATTTATTCTTTGCATTTCAGCTGTGGTTTGTGGTTGTTCTGGCTGCCTGTATTGGCTCACACATCCTTGCAAGTATTTATATACTTGTTAATAATTTCAGTACTTGCCTCTGAAAGTAGGAGCTTAATTTAATTTTTTTCAAATAGAAGAAGAAGGGTTGGAGGTTTTAAAACCTGGGGGAGAGACATTTTCTTATGACTGAGTTTCTTGGACAGAGCAGAGTACAAAATCCATGCTTCTCATAAGTACAAAATACATGCTTCTTGGGATGTTTCTTAAAATATTTGGTCTACAAAACAGCAAATTTAAATCTGGGTGAGATAGACATTTGAATGTTATGGAAAGTCAAACATTGCAGCTTGGGCTGTGTATTAACTTTATAGGGAAATAAATTTGAAAAAAAAATTCTTAGTTTCAAATTTTATTTTTTCCACTACTTCTAGGCCTGTCAGTCCTTCATGGATTTGAAACAAGATGGAGGAATCATACATGAATTCCATTAGGAAGGAACTTTAAATTTCTTTCATGCTCATAATGGCTAGAAGTACATTTGCAAAAGCATCTGAGAAAATATTGTAGTACTGCTCTTCTGTAGTCTACTCACTGAAGCTTCTCAACCCCATTTTTAAAACCATGAATGTACATGGCCTATTATAGCAAATTTAATGTAATGTAGGTTGGATTTTTTGTTATTGTTTTTAATTTATTGCTTGCTTTTGCTAAGAGGACAATATTAGGGACAAAACTAATAATACATATTATTCTCTCATAAACAAATGAAAGTATAAAATTATGTTATCAAAGATGGAGAGTTGGAACAGAGAACTGGACTGAGGAAGCTAAACTCAGAAAAGAAATCAGAAGTGATTTTTAAAAGGAAAATGTGGTTTTATGAGGGGTTTTATAGGAAACCTTGATTTAACCAAGGTTATTGTAGCTATCCATCTTCATTACTACCATGGCAGTCTTCTCTTTATTCAAAGGTTCAAAAGCTAGTCCTGAGCCTCTCTTCTGGTTGCATCAATTTCCAGATTATTCCAGTTTTTGACTTTATGAAACGTATATCCTAAAGTGACAGCAAACTGGCCATGGCTGCAGTCTGCTATTACATATAGTTTCCTGTGAAGTCTATTGCAATGTCATGAGACACCTGGCTTGGTATTAAAAAGTTTCTGTCCCTTATTGTCCTTCTCTTTCCTAAAAAGGCTCTTCTAATGAAAGCTGTGTCTGCAGCCATCCCTTCTCAGTGGTGGGCGCATTCTCTCGCTCTATAAGCAAAAAATGAGAACGAGTTTTCTTTATTCAATTTTGGTGATTTCTCTTTTCTTTTTTATTGCTGAGAGAATGGAAAAGAAACAATGCACAAAAAGAGGGAAACAAGACATCATGGAATGCACTTGGCAAAGCATCACTCTTCCCCAGCAGCTGTGTGCAATTGTACTAAAGATGCCATCAGCTTCATAAAAAAAAAAAAAAAAAAAGACATTTTTCCTTGTTGCCAGCTGAAATTCACTTATGGAGAAAGTAACTGAAAGAAACTGACAATAGAAGCCATTTAGCACAGAGAGCACATTTGCTGGGGACAGAGTTTTGGCTCACAGGACACCTCACCATCAGTCATCTGGAAAATTGTTGCCAGCTGATAATAGGCTTTATCCCAACTGGGTTTTTGTTGGCTTTGTGGGGGTGTGGTTGGGGTGGGTTTTTTTTGGTTGTTTGGTTGGTTTGGGTAGGTTTTGTTTTTTTTTTCTGTTTTCCATTAAATGTATATAAGTCTTATGCTACATGGTCCTCTTTGGGATGTTTAAAATGTAAAATTTTTCATAGAGAGAAACTTATGTGTACACCAATCCCTATTTGAATTTGTATCAGTTTCATAATCGGCATTTCTGTAATTTGATGATTCTTTGAGTGCAAGAGATGATAGATTTACCAGGATATATATGAAAGCTTTGGTACATACGTATTTGGGAAATAGTTCTTTGTGATATGGGAAATTACAAGCATAAGAAAGTAATGGGTTTCATTCATTTTTCTTTGATTGCTTTAACTAGTTTCTTGCTCACTAGATTCTCCTAATTGAAAAGTAAATTTAGGAGTGAGAATTTAAGAAGACTAGGAATGAATATTCATTTTATTTGAGCAAAATGAGCAAGTTCATTTTGTTAAGTTTTACAGCTGATTATGTCATTTGTGACACCACATAGTGATTTCAGTGGGAATGCAGGTGCTTAAGATGGATTCATATTTTTAAACACTGCTGATTTGGATTCTCTGCAAACTCTTTCTGTTTGTGGACAGAAATAGAAACGGCTTAAACGAGGAATTCTTAAGGAAATCATTTTTTTAATATCAGTTTTGCTCTAGGAAGCAATTTCATGTTATGACCTCCTTAACATATGGAATTCTGTGAAGCTTGGAAAGCTTTTTAGACCATAATTACAAAACCATGTTTGAGTAAATGATTCCTGTATTACATTTTGACTGGATTCATGAGGCTGTACAGCATATTTGCTGCACTAAAAGTTGCTTTTCATTCTAGAAGCATTCATGTGTGCCAGCTTGACTGGGACAGCTTAGTAAACCTTGTCTTTCAGTAGTGAGCTTGAAAGGTATTTGATTCACTGTGTCTTAACGCATAGACAGCATGATACCCCTGAGTGTTTCAAACTATTGTGAGAAATTAAATATTATATTCATTGCAGCATATATTATTCTTGTCTACTGATACCACTTGTTCTCCAGCTCTTTAATACTAACAAGAAGCATAATCTATGCCTAGGAAAGCATTAGAAGAATGAGCTGCAGTAGCAATGTACAAGAAAGCCCAGGGGCAGAAAATGCCTTCACTTTACTAATATAAAAATTAACTTAAAGACTGAGTAAACATTTTTTTTTTTCATTAATTAACTGAATTATGATTTTGAAATCAGGCTCATATTTCTTCTTGGATAATTTAATGAATAATCACCTGAATCTGGAATCAAATGTTCTCTGTGCTGGAATCATACACTTCAGCCACTTTATGCTGGAGACATATTTTTGTGCAGAAAACTCCTCTGTCTTTCTTACCATAAGGAAGTACCTGCTCAGCTAGACCAATACAGATCTTTATCTATTTTTGTGCTCAGCAAAATCTGGAGAGAGATACATTATTAAGTGCAAAGCCGTTGTGTCTCGATCCTGACCTGAACATAAATGTTTTGCTAGTATATAATACCACCACTTCCTCATGGTACAACGAGGATTAATTAAATGGGTCATTCATATTCCTTAAGAGGGGACAATCACCTTCTTATGCACGGCAGACTGTGAACTTTTACTCACCCTGATGTACTCGATGAGTACTTTCTAACATTATTGACTTCTGTGAATAATTGCAGAGGTAAAGGTTTTTGGGTCCAGCATTTAAGAAGTGCTATTGCCTTTAGTTTCACTTCTGCCAACTGGAATAGAGATCCCAAATATTATAGAGAGGATGTCTTATGACTGGCCTTTACCCTTTTGTAGTTGTTATAACTGGTTCTTTTAAGGAGAAGCATATACATTTCTATTTTACTACAAAATATCCTTGTCAGGCAATTATAACATATATGCAGAAAAAAGGACCAAGTTTATGAAGTAGAATATTTTATATACTTGGAGCAATACTTACAATTAGTATAAGTGCTGAACCATAACTCTAGTTACATATAGCTTTATAACCATAACTCTAGTTATAACTCTAGTCAGAATTACAGAATAACAGGTGAATTCACAAGTATTTGACATCTTTTAGATGAAAAGCTTTCTCCATAGGTTTATAAGCAACACGGTGTGGAAATCATTACTTTAACTTACTTTAAGCTTTTTTGATAAATGTAAAAAAGATTTTTAATTTCCACTTTTATGACCTAAATACAGAAATTGTTTTTTAAAACACCTTCCAAGATTTTTACTTTAGGTTGTTCTGTGAAGCCTCAAATGAACTACTTTTATATTGGAAAAAAAACCCTGACACTGTTGCCTGAAGTTTGGGCTTGTTTCCATATGTTAATTATCTAAAATGTCCAGATTTGTGTGCTTGATAATGTAAGCAATTATTTCTGGTGTTTCGGAGGGATATTTCTAAGTATATGTTCCATAGTGTAGGAGCTATACCTATTTTCTTCAGGGACATATTTCCATGGTATTATGCCTTGTGGTACAAGTTAACATTTCTGAATGAATTTCCTTAGAGTATTGGTGGTAGTTAGTTGAAAGGTGCCTTGGTTATGGGGTATGCTCCCTTACCAGAGATTTCTTTCTGAAACTAAGATGACTCAGGCAAAAAAAAAAAAAAAAAAAAAAAAAAAAAAAAAAAAAAAAAAAAAAAAAACCCACAAAAAAAAAAANAAAAAAAAAGAAGACACAATAGAACTAAGTATTTTTGGGTGGATTCTGCTCAAATCAGATCTCAGACCATGATGGGGTAGGAAGGAGAAAACATACAGCAGGACCTGGTGTAGCAGCGTACTGGCCAGGACAGGGTAATGGGCAACGGTCCTACCTATAGTTTCAAAAATGCAGTAATTTGTAACCAGTGCATTTGTGAAAATAAATTTCTGCCCATTTTAATGCCTGTGTGCTGGTGCTATACACAAACTGGTGTCTCCACACTAGAATTTCACAAATAAAATTTTCATCTTATTTCCTATATGGTATTAAGTAGGACTTCATACTTAACCAAATCCTTTGTTTCAGACAGAAAATCTGAAAAATTTAGAGAATTTTGATGGCTGAAGTAATCTATCATGATTGAGTCAGTTCTTTAATGATGAAAGAATGAGTGCAGAATGTTTACTCCTTCCTGGTCCTCACAAAAATAGATATTGACCATGGTTTTCTGCCACTTAATTTGATCAGCATGGTAGAGGGAATTTAACAGTATTACAGTTGCATATGTAAAGAATGGCTAAAGCACAAAAACATGATGCTGTCCTCTCAAATCACTTTGATGTACTTTTTAGATCCACTTCTGGATAAAAGTCTTCAGTGTCTGATTATCAACACAACAGTTTCATTGTAGATAACAGACTTTCCTTGCAACAGTTGCAGGTAAAACGTCAATCTTCACTGATGTTCTGCTTTGCCATATATAGGATATTATGTTTATTTTCAGTTGAGCATAAAAGGAAGTGTGTCAGTATCTCTGCATTTGCACTTACCTATAGGTGCTGTAAAGATTGAGATTCTAGAGCTGGCCACCACACTTGTTCTTGAAAGATGAATTGTCACATTAATTAAAACAGCACATATTTCAGACCAGAGTTTTCTCACCTTATGCTACACGTGTTGATAGCATTTCATTTAGTACTTTGCCAAGAGCTACATTTGCCATGTAGCCTTGAGCTATACTCTCAGATAATCAGCTGTTTTTTATGTGTAATACAACTGTATCTAAAATTATATTTATAAATGTATATTGCACAGCCTGATTCATAAGTACATAGTCCAGTAGTTATCATTTGTCCTCTACTTTTCCTCTTTTCCTCCAATTCTAATGGATCCTGTTTCCTTTTAATATATAAGTTGATTGAATTACTACATTACAAGAAAAAATATGTTCATGTTCATAGAATGTTGAATGCACTGTTTTGATGCCATCATAAAGCTTATTTCTCATATCTATTATTTTATTTTATGAGAAAAGGGTCAACTTTAGAGATTCCCTGAAGAAAAGCAAATAAATATTACTGGACAACTGGTAGTTAATACTTGTGAAAGTGCAATGTTATCTCCTTTCGCAGTTACCTAGATGATAGAAATATTTTGAGTTGTTCTCATTTTATCTTGAATAAATGAGTAGCCTTAGAGGAATCAGTAAGTGAAAATGCTTCTTTGAAGACTGAACCATCTTATCATAAAATATATATGTTCAGTCAAATAATTTTAAATAAATAAGTAAATAAATAATAACAATAATAAATGACAATAACAATAATAATATTTACAAAAAAGTAGTAAACATTTTGCATCCTTTTATCACTAAGTCCATCAATCCTTCTCTTCATTTCTCTGGTTTATTCCGAATTCCCTTAGGCAAAGAAAGATGTAATATCATTTCTTTTCTCAAGGAAAACATAAAGTTTGACATTGTTCATCTCCTTAAGAGCTCACACTATGATGCTTCAGTGTTATACAGATGCAGTGGATTTGTGTAGTACAGACAATGAGAATATTTTATGATGTGTGACCCTCTGACATGTGTATTCATAATATTCTCTACAGGAAGGAAAATTTTAGCCTTTTCTCACTTCCAGAAAGCTTGTGTCTGGATAGAAATTATGGCACGGTGGGGTAAACGCACAGAAGTGTTGTGATGCTTGACTGAAATGTGCTTTTCTGCAAAAAGTACCTGTGGGGTGCCTTGAAGGAGGTATTTCTCTGAAAGGGGAATTCACAAAAAGCTGCAGCTTGAGGAAAAATCCATAAATGCTGGTCAATGGGAAGTGAAAGGAGGAATTTAGTGAGGACAGTATATTCCAGTAGGTGGGATGGTATAAAATTTGTGTTTTTCTATATACTTCTGGGACTAAGCTATTTAATGTTATAGTTAGGGATTAGAGAATTGAATCTCTCACAGAGATGTGTGGTGGGATGTGACTATCTTAATGGCAACCCACAATTTTGAAATCAAGATATGCATCCAGAGAAGCAGGAGTTCCCTTCAAGTTTTAGTCCATGAATAATGACTACATGATCTGACAGTGAATTGTAGATTAAAACTACAGGAGGTCTTGGCTTCCCAAACTGTTATCCTACTCACTTTATAATATGCAGAAAAACACTGGAGCTATTTAAGTTTGCTATTGAAAAATGCAAGACAGTTTCATAAGAAGTGCATATGTATTTTCTATTTATAGGTGCAGAAGAAAACACAAGAATTAATGTAAAGTGCTTACTACATTGTAAGAAAAGATACAGAAGCTGGAATGGCAGATGTAATCACCAAAGACAAAAGAATCCTAATGATGTTGTAGAGATGCCTGAGAGGAATCTTTGCTCTAAAGGGAGAATACTAGCAGAGAAATACAATGAACCCCTACATAAAATTATACAGAGGTGGAAAATGATGTAAGGCAGTGAAATGTTAAAACAAAAAGATAGAAAAAAGAATAAAGAAATAAATACACAATAATTTAACCTTGATATTCCCAAACCTCATTTTGTTCTATAAAAAAGTGGTGAAATAAATTTAAAAAGTGCACAGTGGACTCAGGAGAATAACTGACCACAAGCTGAATTTTTAAAGGAAGGAGAGGAAGGAATGAGGGAACTAAGTAACTATGGTTAGTTACAGGTAAGTGTTTGAGTCTTAGATTAAGGAAATGGAATAATATACTGCCCTCTGCATATCAGCAAAATGATATCCCAGTAATACCTCTGGATGTTTGAAAGAAAATATTTGCAATGTGAGTGAAGGATTCACGCAAAAATTCCTGATACGATTAAAGACCATTTCTGGACCAAAAAAGGCTTTTTGTGCTAGGGGCAATGCAAGTGAAGAGAAACAATGCAGTATCTAATACACAATGTAATTGAAGTATATAGATAATTTGGTAAACAAGCATTGGGCTTAGAGAGGTTCTACACTAAAGCACATGAAAGTAGAAGTGTAGTAAAGAAAACTAACAATGGTATTAAATAATATTACTATGAATATTATTTATAATGTTGAAAAAATAGCTGTACTCTATGTGCAAAGCTCCTATATGCAGGGTTTTTTTAGTGATAGCAAAATCTATGCATGAAGCGGACATTTAACGAAAAGTAGAAACTTGAAGAAATGAGAGAAATTAATCTGAGATGCAGAATAAAATGGGAGAGTGTTGCTGAACACTCTCCCAGGGGTAAGGATAAGTGTTCCCTCTCCTTTATGATTTAGACCTGGGTATTTGTTAGTTGCTATCAAGAATACTGGGTAAATTAAAGAACTATTTAACAGTAGTCAACAGGATAAAATAGAAATGGAGACCATGAGTGAGAGCACATGTTTACTGAAGGGGAAAGGCTCAATTTCTTACACATAAATTGAGTAAACGTTTTCACTGTAAAAAGATGTTTGAAACCATTGCTAAAAAAAAATCTCCTCAGTTGGACAGTAGAGGTTGACATTTATGGAAGAAAGACCTCAGGCCAAAAATTACTTTTCTGTTGTCCTGAAAAATCACATTCAGAGCTGCTGAATTGTAAATAATAATTTCTTCCTCCTGTGTTTAGATTATGCGAGAAATCTTTGGTACTGTTGGACTTTGGTACTTTGGACTATGTAATACTAACATGAGGCATAATGTGGGTTCTCTTGCAAAGCAACAGGAACTAATAAAAAGTACACAAGAGGATTTCTTCAAATAAAACTAGTAATTAGACAGCAATAAGGTACATATCTCAGGGTCTTTTTCACAGTTATGACCTTTGATCCTAAGCTAGGTTCATAAAACTTCTTGCTTTTCTACTTGAAAGATATGATAAAGCTTTTTGGGTCACTTAAAAATCACAGTGATGGGGACAAGGGGGGTTAGCATAAACACGTGTGAGGCTGTCTTCATTCCCATTTCAATTAATTAGTTCTTTTATTTGAAATAAAACCCAGAAAATCAACAATAAAGAAACAGAAAATTAATCCAGGAATATCTTGGGCATGTCAGCATCTATCTGATTCTCTGGGAAAGCAGGAGACACAGTTTCAGCCCACTGCTCCAAATAGGGTCAATCCAAAACATTTGAGGCGACCTCATCTCTTTACCCGTGTGAGTACTTGGCTATAGAACAGCTTTCTTTGTTGGAGCACAGTTAAAAAGGAGCTGGAGAAAGCACAGCTCTGAAGTTGTGGGGTCATACAGGCAAGAGAGGCGATGGCTGCGTTTAATTTGAGAGCCAAAATCCCTTTGATGACACTGTTCTTCTCTTCACAAGTGTTTTTCTCTTTTCCCCATGTCCTCTGTGGTCTCCTGGCTGATGCTATAGCAGCATTACTGAGCTAACCATTCAGCAGCTGCAGGACAGAGAGCTGCCTCTGGTGGCCATTGCTAAAATCTTAGCCAGACTGAGCCATTTCTCCTCATGAGCTAAAGCAGTACTTCAGTGGATAGATTCCTCCTATTTCTCTTATCACTATCAGTTTGTTATCTGTCTCCCTATGAAATTTGTTATGTTGGTCATCAATATAGGTGAATAAACATGCAATTTTACTCTTCTCCATTTAACCTTAACAGAAGCTGACAATCTTCTATAAAATTGGACAAGTGTCTTGCAGAAGGCTAATTTTGACATGTCATGGGAGTACAGGAAGATTGTGTATGACTGCGTGCTTATTATGCAGAAAGCTTCACAGAAAATTGTAAAGGCAGCAAATAAAACAGTGAAAGAAACTGGATTCGTAAGTACAAAAGCTGATGATTTGCCCTCTCTTCATAAACTAATGAAAAAAAATAGTTTTAAGTTTTAAATTTGTCAAAAGGAATTGACTATAGTTTACAGCATGAATATATATAACCTCAATTTCATCCTGGAAGTAGCTAGGAAGATGCAATTTATGCTTTTAAAAATTTGACAGGATTTGCCCGTCACTGGTGTATTGGTACTTGAGTTGAAAGCACTACAATAGTGCGTCTATTTTCCCAACTCAGAATTGTTTCTGTATTCTTGTTTGTGTTATTCAGTGCAAAATAAATGATCCTGTAATAGGGATTATGACTCTCCCTTTGAAAGGATGTCCTCTGCTTAATAGTCTGGATATTTTGGTATTTTTTATGGTATTTAGCCCAGATTTTCTACACTCAGTTTCATTTGAATGTCTAGGATAACTCAAGTGCACTAACATTTGCACTAGTCTTAGAAATCCCACAATTTTAGAAATCCACAAAATTAACATCCAGTAGATAAGAGGAGAGACAGAGGAAAAGAAAGGAAAATATTATTGATAACAGATTCCTTTGAAACACTGCGGAGAAGAAGCAGTTTGTTTTTTATATATATATATATATTTGCCATATTTTGGCTGCAACCCTCTGGATCAGCAAATATGATCTGAGGTTGCAAGTTCTACTTAATACCTTTACAGAAAAGCATGGAGCATAAGCCAGGGAATAAAATGTAATACTGTAGGGATTAAAAGATCTAAGGATGAGAATACATTTACTTTCACAAGAGTATTAATATTCTGGAGCATAGTGAGAGATCTATGCACTTAGAATAAAATCCTGATTTAAGGAAAAGCAATAGCATACTTTAAGGTAGGTTATTGAAAACTCTTTTTCCTTAAGATAACCCTTTTAATCTGTTCTCTTTCTGTTCAATGGTGCTAGGATTTTCAGACATGAAATCAAGAGTCTGGAAGTGTCTTGTCATGTTGTCAGGCCCCAATAAATTGTGAAAATATAAGTGTAATTTTACTTAAAATGGTGGCAAATTTATTTAAAGTGCTTAAATATTTTTCTCAGTGGTCTTCATGGTAGAAATAGTATGAAAATTTATCTATATAAAGACAGTTTATGAACTGTTATATATGTTTATATATGTTATATAACAGAACTTTTTAGTTTGCATTCCCTTTTTGGGTAATAAGTCATGTTCAGGATAGGCAAGCCATATCCTATATTTATGCTTATGATTCTATATACATGCCTGAAAAATGTACTTTAAACTGGTATGTGATCCCATTCTAGCTTGAATTTTTTTTCATGATAGACAATTTTTTTCCTCGGTGTTTCACAGTAATATTACATTTGTTCATTTCATGCCAGCTGCTCATGATAGAAGCAAGCAGTGAAGTTCAGATCCTCTTGGGGATATTTCTGGAAGAATTGAACTGTGGCTTTCGCCTTCAACTATGATGCAATTTCTATTCTAAGGAAATTAAAATTCCCCTACTCACTTCTACATGTGTTCACCAGTACTCAGTATTCAGTCACAAAAGAACTTTAATAGAAAAGGAGAAGGGAAAAATCCAAATATGTACCTAAACCACTAATCTTAAGTATATCTGCAATTCTGTGGAGCAATTAGCTGGTAGCAGAATGAGGCCTGGCTGTGGCTTACAGGAAAGCACCGTTCCAAAGCAGTTAACATGCAATTTTCCTTACATAGCTCTGACAGTAAAAATCAGACCAAATTTCCTGTACTCTCAACATTGGAAGATTTGGGACCAACTTTAAGTAAGGACTGGCAGTCATCTTTAGGTGTTTGGTCAGTCAGACAAGTGGAAAATACTATTTCTAAATTTCCCGGTTGAAGTGCCATGTCTTCCAGTGCATCGTGTCAAGTCATTTTGTAGCACATTGTCTAACAGAATGTGACTGATGCTACGCCTCAGAAACAGAAATAACTGACAATGCCTAATCTAATTTATGAAAACATGACCTTCAGAAGATGTACTTTGAGATATATGACATGTAATATTTTCATATACCCTTGCCTTTAATTTCTGTTGACCTGACTGCAGACTTTTCTTAGGGGCTTGTCCCTCATGACAATACATTTGGTGTCATTCCTTTTCAGAAATATCTTTTCATTTCCACAGTCTTTGAACCAGGATTTTAATTTTTTTATGTGTTGCAATAACTTGAACAACTTATCTTGAATATTTCAGAAATTTGGAAGTGGAATTCTTAATTTTTTCTTTGGAACTATAAAAGTTTAGATGTGATAAACTAGGCTTATATAATCATTAAGATGTCTACTCTGCATACAGTTTTCTTTCATTCATACTTATAAGTTGTATATCTTTAAAGAGTTCTTTAAAAATCTCAATGAGTGTGGTAAATCAATTCATAAGCTGTAAGATTTCTAATGATTTGGCTTCAAAGGGAAACTAAATGAAAAGAGTCTTGGTTAATATATTTGATTCAACTGTATTATGCTTATCTATTATCCTCTCAATATTTTGTAATCTCGAAAACAAATTAAACTATGTGTTGTCACTTGACATAAAATTATCGATAGGTATATTACTCATAAAATGAGATAGTAAGCACACAAATGCCTCATTCATTCTGTGCCCTTTAGTTTAGTCTTTGATAGAGGCTGATCACTGCAACTTGGTCACAAATTATTTATTAATGATTTTATAATTTTGAATAATAAAATTTAAAATGATATATTTTTTCCATTAAATAATGACAAAAGATATTAATACATATTTTGGACTTTAGTATAAGCTTTTTAATCTGAACATCAGGTAAGAAGAAACTGAGCTTTCTAGGGTGACAACCTGTTATTTTGACAGTTGCACTGGACCACCACATTCAAGCACTAAGAGGACGGTAGTGGCTTTGTTGATTTTCCTGTGAGAGAATTATTTTCTGCATTGCTATAATCTGCTATTGTACACTAGTTAGAACTAAGCCTTATGAAACATCACCCTGAAGGTCAAAAATAATTCTGTTATGAATTTAAAACAAGTGTTGAAGGCAGGAAAAGAGATTTGTAAACATACAGCTCTGTCCCCGGCAAATCCCATGGGGGTTCTCAACTGCTGACTCCTTATCTTAACATGTAACATAATAACCAATTACTGTCAATGTGACCAGACCCATCAGACTCCTATTGCATTAACCTTATGAACTGGTTCAAGAGAAATGTAATCAATCCATTTCTAAATTAATTACTAATTTTAAAGTTATCATTAAATAATATGATTCCAAAATTGGCATAAATCATGTGGTTAAGTATCGAATTAGGTTTCAAGAAACGCAAAAGAGTAGCAAGTCCTATTCAAAGGATTTCATTATATTCCTTTGCTCAGAGCACTGAGAGGTCATAATTTTAACCTTGTATGGGTCCAAACCATATGAAAATTATTCGTGTCACCGAAGGCCAGCAGTAATTCCTTTAATTCCACGGCATATTAATGACCAACAACTAATGGGCCCCTTAAGTGTTCCATTTATTGTCTTAAATATGAAAATGTTTTAGAGATTAGAGGGGAAATTGTTTGAATTAATTAACTGAACCAGTGCTCAAGGGAACTGGTACAAGATTTTCAGACAAAGGCTGAGAATTTACAATAATGACATTTCTTTCATGGTTATAAAATATAGTACCAGAGGGACTTTGAGGCACTCTTAACATTTTAGCTGATGTCTGTTGAGGGTTTGAGATTCCTCTGAAAGCATCAATTATGGCATGAAAGGCATCACATTAAAATAGCCGTGAGGCCCACAAATTTCACCATTGAAATGGGATCGGATAACTGACACAATGAAAATTCAGAATGTAAATGGAAACTATTAAAGTAATAGAATCACTTATAAATTTTTTGGGGGAGCGGAGGTAATGTGCAAAAGACAAGAAAAGGCTTCAAAAGGAAAGCTACAGAGTTTTGTTCTTAAGTCACTCTTGAGTGAATCCACTCTCCCAAAAGCAATGGGGAAACAGCACTAATCTGCATCATGGATAGCAGAGACAGCCACCATCCAAGCTTGTGACAGGTCTGTGTGAACTTACAGATTGCTGCCTGCTATCTCCTGGTTGTTTGTGAATCAGAGATCACCAAATATCCTGAACTGTGTCCTGATTCTGTGATGTGAACAAACAAAAATTTTCATCAACTTCATTTCAATATTGGCTGGCCTACATGGAATGGTCTTTCAATTGATATTTCCAAAGCCCTCATGGGCTTCAGTATAAATAAATAAATTTATCTTCTCTGTGCTAACAGAACAGCTGAGAAAGCATGCGACAACAGCATACAATTTCTATTGCAGAGTTCAATGCATTGCAAATGGCTTTTCATGACTAGGTTTCTGATGACTAGTATAACCCAGGGAGCTATGTAGTTTAGTCTAATTTACACTGAAAAAAATGAATAACACTAAGGAATAGGCACATAATAAAAATAAATGGAAATACCTCATCAGTGTAAATACCATGAGTTCTCCAATATGATATGGAAACAGAGAATTTGGTCCTGCCCTATAGTATCTAATTTATAGAAAAGGCATTCTATCATCTACTCCTATTATCCTACAGATTTTAAGTTTTCATGTTTTTCTTCTCTGTGTTTCAGAAAACTGAAATATAAAATTTTCAGTTTTGTGTTGCTTGCATATTCAAAGCCATTGACTGTGAATTCATATGAATATGATAGCTGTGTGCACTCACAGATTAAATTCTGAGGAATACAACTGATCATGTACGCACAGTGCTTTGCCATCATGAGTTTAAATTGGGAATATATTTTCATCAGATTATTAAATCTATTTGTAAGATACAATTTGATACATCAGAACACTTGTTGCAAGAGAGGAAGAGAGAATCCAGAACTAAGCAGAAGAGAGCATCATCTGTAACAATTAACCTTTTCATAGTAAATAGTAGAGTCAACCAGTAAAGCAGTTAAAGAAATAATTTTAAAGAAGTAATATTATTACACTAATGTATCCATACAAACATTAAACATTTATACACATTAAATATATAAATACACTTTTGTGCAATAACAATTTCATTATTCTCTTACTTCAGTCTTTATGAAAAATTGCTGATAGATGTCCATAGCAATGAGGGATGCACATTGTTACCTACTGGGTACATTATTCTTCAACAAAATACTGAGAAAGGCGCCCTTTTTACCCCATGAACTTTTCATTTTCATCAAGATTGCTTTGGTCTCATTCTTCAGTCCCATGGTCCTTGAAGCTTTGAATATCTATGCAGAACATCTTGAAATTCCCTATGATTATCACTCAGGTATTACCTCTTAAATTCAACATTCATTTGATTTCACAGTATCTCTGCCTACTTGATTAAAACATGTTCATACAAGAACATGTTTTAATCATGTTCTTGTTTTAAACATTTTTTATCAAACAAGGGTTTGATAAAAAATAAATTATTTGGGTTTGGAATTTTCTTTGCAAAAAGATTTTTCAGACTTTGTTTTTTTAATCTAATTTTAGTTTTCTATAAACTTCTTTTTTTTGCTGTTAGCTAGAAAAGTGAGATTTCAAATTTCTTTTCGAGCATAAAAATATTGATTGTTTCACTTCAGCCACAGTGAACCTTTAGAATTTTATTCAAATTGCATTGAAACAAAAGTAAATGCTTAAAGGACTACAGTAAGAAATACCCTTAGCTGAATATATCTCAGATTTCTTTGCTTTCAAATTGGGAAGATCCCATTGTAATCAAATCTTAACTGATTTTTAAGACTGGGGTGGGTTGACCTTGGCTGCATGCCAGGTGTCCACCAGGCCATTCTATCACTTCCCTCAGCAGGATGCAGAATGGGGTGATAGAAAATAAGATGGAAATAACCCCTTGCTGATCTAGATAAAGGCAGCTTACAAAAGCAAAAGTGAAGGTCATGTGAGTGAGTGCAAGCAAAGGGAAAAAAGTCAGAAGATTTATTCTATGCTTCCCATCACCAGGTGATGTCCGGCTGCTTGCTGGGAAGCTGGACTTTACTACAAGTGCTTACTCCAGAAGGTAAATGTTGTAAATAATGAATGCACCCCCTTTCCTCTTACCTTTTATATCTGAGCAGATGTCACATGGTATGGAGTATCCCTTTGGTCTGTTTGGGTCAGTTATCCTGGTTATGTCCCCTGGCAGGATTTTGACCACCCTCCTGGAGAGACAGGGCTGATGTGGTGCTGGAGCTGCCCATTTGTAGCCAGAGCACTGGTGTGTTATCAGCACTGTCCAGTCACCCATGCAAAGCACTGTCAGGGCCACCGTGGGGAAAACTGTCCCTGTGCAAGGCAGACACAACACAAAGAACAGCTTAAAAATCATCATGTGTTACTATGAAAAAACTATAAGCAGGGTAACTTTAACTTTTTCTGAAATAAGAGCATCTGCCCTACTCTGTCTCCTTAAAGAGTCAAATATTCTTCTCATGTTACCCTACTAGCATGAATGTGGAATGTCACAGGTAAATATGGCAGGGTTTGCTCTTTGTACACACAAGGTAGGTCATAACAGGTTTTCATATAGACTACTGTAGATTTGTTGATAAAATATGGAAAAACAGTTTTCAAATTTCATATTTTTAATCTGTCTTCAAGACTCTTGTAACTGTGCAGTATCACAGTAACTCAGTTTAGACTGAAAACACGTTTTGACTGTTGGTAGGGTTGATTGCATGCATTTAAATTTCCAAGATACTGCTATAATGCCTGGAAGCAAGCTATTAATGCAGTGACTCATGTTTTGATCTAGTTATGTTCATCCAGTTTTGGCATATGTGACATGCATCATACTTTAGTACTGAGAGAGAAAAAGAAAAAATTAAAAATTCTATGACTGAGGTCTTATTACATAAAGCATATATATACTCTGTACAGGAAAACTAAGACCCAGAAATAAATGTAAAAGAGATGACAATTAAAACCACACAAAATCCCATAAAAAAGAAAACCAACCAATGAATCAAAACAAAACTCAAACCCCCAAACTTAAATGACTGTACATCTCTTACCTGGCCACTGAAGGAGTTGAGTTTCTTGTCATCTGCACCAAACTTCAACAGACAGGGATTCATAACTGGAAGTTAAATGTGTGAACTGTCGTCCAAGGACCTGTGTGGCAGCCTGATGCCAACCTACTAAAATGTACTTTATAAGAAGTGATGAAATATTTGATCCTATGCCTAAGACAAACTTTCTTATCTTTCCAATGCTAGGTTTCTAATATTAATTTCCCTTGAATTATTCCTACATGGTCTTCATCCACTACTGTATAGAATGAATTAATCCATTTAAGAAGCATCAATTTCTGAACTAAATATTTTGGACACAGCAATTGTTGTTTGTTTTTTTTTTTGTTTTTTTTTTTTCAAAATGAAGCAAAATTTAAGCTTCATGAACAGAAAAACCATTTCTGTCAGCAAATTTCAATATATGTTTGTATACATACAGATGTACTTATATGTAGTCAGTGAGAATTCCACATACTTTCTTCAGTTTCTATATGTTTTGATATATGTAAACTGTTTCCAATAGTTTACATATAGGGGAGACTGATCTGGGGGAAAAAAAAAATTAGAAAACTTTGTATTGCTGATATTTTTCCATGTGATAACATTGCCTATTCCCGGAACTGGAGATATGAAGGCTCTGGAAGCACATTTGTGTAGGATCGATATTACCATAGAAATGCACCAAGAAATGTTGTTTATAGTGGAAACAAAAACAAAGGAAGAGAATAATTTACAGATGTTCCTCTTCACAGCATTACTTGCAGTCTTGAGAGGTAAAAGATAAATCATGTTGTTCTGCTCAACCTGAAACATAAAGTGAAAGTATTATTCAAATTTTTGCACAACCACTTTCAGTGTAAAACCACAGTTTTATCCAAATGCTAATCCATAAGAAATGTGAAAATACTGTGTCTGGGTCTTGAAGGTGATAACTATTTGTTCTGGATTTACCTATTATAAAATATTCAAATAAATTAGCTTGACAGTAATGCATGGAGGGATCTTCTGTAGTTATAGTAGTTAAGCCATTAAAGTACTTCATGGGAAATTTAACATATTTCAGAATCCATATTATATTTTTTTTTTACATGTAAACCAGTATATATGGAGAAACTACTCAATATTGCTTATACTGGTTTTCTTTTGTAATAAGTTAGATTGCATACTGCATATCATCTTTGAAGTAAAGACGTAATTAAAATTATGGAAATACCTTTTCTCCATTTAATATACATATTTTTTAAAATGTAATTATTAGACGACCAGGTCAAAGATAATTTTAGTGTGTCTTTCATGTAGATTTTCAATGCTCTTCTTTCAATAAAAATCATCTATTAAGCTTTATGGGTTGCAGCAGAAATTGCACAGATCCATTTTGAGAATTGTTAGCTTGTTTTTTAATCCTGTATCTTTCCAACAGACAGGGATAGTGCTGGTTTTTTTTTGTTTGTTTGTTTTTTTTGGGTTTTTTTTTTGTTGTTTTTTTGTTTTTTGTTTTGTTTT
>VWYO01000039.1:33146-54043 GCA_013400275.1 Rhadina sibilatrix | reverse complement strand
ACACTGACAGAGTCAGAATACAACCTGACACCCTGTTGGTCAGGGTGTTGGAAGCAGTCCAGTTAAGTCCTCCTGGAGTGACAGATGTGGTTTTGTTGGAGCAGAGATGATCCTGTAGCAGGGTGTAGTTTTCCTCTTAAGGACCAGTGGTGGTGAGATGGGTCTGGCCTTCCTTTGGGAATCCAGTGGAAACAGGCTGTCCTGGTGTTCTGAATCTCAGCTTTTATCCAGGTAGGAATGCTTGGCTCCCCCCACTGGGTGGAACATCTCACAATGGGATGATGTAATTTTATTGAGTCATGCAGTGAGACTCAATGGCCCATTAACAGAAGATTATGCCCCTGAAGGGAGGATGGGTCGTGGAAGAGATAAAGAACACTGCCCCACCTGCTTTTAACAGACGATAACAGAGTAAATATATACTTTTGGTTCCATCTTGCATTGCAACCTAAGACAAAACCAAATCTTATCACTGATGTACGTATGTCTTATTATTTTTTTGTTAATGATAAGTAGTAAGGTAATATCTTCAGCCTCCATTTGTAATCAGGGTGTTGTTTAGCCACAAGTTTTATGCTCCAAATTTCTTTATAGGAAAAGACAGCACATCTGATATAAATTTAAGGAATGAAAATAATTTATTGTTCATATAATGGAAATCTTTAGAATTTAATCATTGTTAGTTCAGACTGAAGTGTTATTGAATAAAGAAACACTAAGAACATATTCCAAATTGTTATACATGCATTTGCTTTTTGTATCTTTTCCTGATGAGCTCATCCTTCTTCTCTGGGCTGTGAGGTTGGAGGTTTGAGTCACTGGCATCCAGGGTCTTTCATCAGCAGGAGGAATGTGGTGTTCTTCTTGATGGTTCTTCCTGACTCTAGGATTCACTAGGGGTCATTTTTGTGTGTTTGTCTGCACACTTTCACATGTTACTCTTTCTTCTTTAATCTGAAGCTCCAGGTTAAACACAAATTTGCCATGAGACTTCCAGTATGTTTGACATCAATTTTGTGCTCTGCTTGTAACTCCTAAATGCAGTTCTATTCAGTTCCAGGTCTGTATTTCTTTAACTGACCAAGGCTGAGCTGTTTACAGTTGCTTGGCCTCTGGGGCCAGTCTGTGCCCATCTCTTACCATCCTGTGTCTGCACTTCTCAGTGCTCCACCCTGTGTCTCCTCTTAAGTCTCCTGATATCCAGGTCTGTATTTCTCTACACTAGAATACCATGTGAGAGTCAAAAATACCTCACAATACATGAAATAGCTGCTTACTACTGCTATGTGCATAAAAATATATATTATGATTCTAAAATTCTACAATACAAAAATAAAAGTAAAACAGATGAGCCATAGACACCTGCTCATTCAGAGAAAGTGCAGTTACAGGTAAACCAAATAAAACAATGTTGCAGGCAGAGAAAATCTGTCAAATCACAGTCCTGGAACTGTGTAAATTAAATAGAAAATTTTTATGCCCAGTTAATAGTTTTGACAATACTTTATTGCAGGCTGTGTTCTTACAAAAATGAAGGGTATACCTGTTTTTCTCATACAGTTCAGCAACTGTCTTACTCTATATATAGATCATTAGAGTGCAAAGTGAATAAAAACAGCACTTGTACTAAAACTAGAGATATTGTAAGAAAACAAAATATTTTTCCCTCCTATATTGTTTAGTATAACAGACTTAATAGCCTTGTTCAATGAGTATTAACCAAATTATGTTTAGTTAAACAAGAGCTGGTAAGTAAGCAGATTATGAAACAGTATTCTTTCTATAATTTCTAGTGTAATAAGCAAAAAACCCTGTAGGTTAAAGGGATATTTTTATGACAATTTTGAAAGTGTAAGGATAAATGGGAGAAAATTTGAGCCATCCCTGGTGTAATAAAGTGTAGTGGTAATATGTAAATAATTCCTTTTTTTCCTAATTCGTTATGTGACAAATCAGTAAGAACAGACAAGCAGCTTTCTTTCTCAACATTCTTTCAAATTTGATGTGCTCAGAAGACCTGGTTTACAAGATATGCCTTGCTGCAGTGCACAGAAGCTTGCAGGAGAAAGACCACCTAGCAGCAAAACTTTTTTAAATCTAAGAAAACTGAAGGTGAGTTTTGTTTGTACTGATGATTCATACTTAACCTTCGTGGTTTGCTTGCTTGCCATATGCCAGCATCACTAACCCAGGGGTGCCAAAAATTACCATTGATCAATAGTTTGAAATTGCAGCACTTGAACTTTCACCTTTAATTCTGCTGCTGTAGTATGTGTTCAAACATCAGCCTTTGAGAATTATTCATTCTGGCTGCAGATAAGCATTGCATAGACATCTGCAGAATGTTAAACATACATTTCTTTCTACCATGGACTAACAAAGCCAGTTTCAGTATAGAAACGTGGTGGAGCTCATATATTCTCAGTTTAAGCCAGCAGTCTGGAGACATTAGTATCTCTGTGTGGTCAATTAAAATTTTACTTCAAATCTGATATTGCAAAACTTTTTTTGAAATAAGCATAGTCATGTGTATGGGAGGTGGAGTGGGTGTGATTTTATCCAGAGGCTTTTGAAAAACATACAAAAATTTACAGTGACCCCAGTGAACTCTGGAAAGGAGAGACCAGACCATATTTTCAAAGAGTCTTTAAATCTTCAAAGACTCCAGACTTATCTCTGCAGTTCTGAACTGTAATGCTGAGCTTTTGCAAAGTCCTGCCTAATGTGTGAATAAGACCAGTGAGTAACAAAGGAGTTTGCATGGCTAAGGCAGAATCCAACTTTTTCAGTATAAAAAGAAAGACAATTCTCAAAACAGACTCCCCATGTAACCTTATTGTTGTTATAAGAAGCAATGGTTGAAATATAAGGTGCACAGTATAGTAAAAGTTATTATTTTCATCTTTTAAGGGATGTGGAAGAGGGAAAAAATCTTACTAAATAAAAGCAAATTTAGTCATGGAAACATTGATTCCTCAACTTAATTTTTCCTGTTTAATGCAGGTATTCAGTGTGAGAGTCACTTTGTCTATGATTTGGCATCTGGTCAAATATTTTTGCTTTTGCAATTCAAAAAAGTGAGGCATCTCTAGCTGTTAATTTATCCCCACCTTATTTAAGACACCTACCTGGGACTCCTCTGTGTTTAACTTCTACTGACTCTGCAAATTGCTCAGATAACAAGATTAGACTGAACACATATGCATGGCTAGAAGTACATAAAATGAAGAGCCAATTTTAATGACACACCACCTTTAATACACATAGCTGTAGTAATTTCAGGAGTTCTGTAACATTCAAGCACAAACTAACCATGTACCTTCATTGCTAGAGAGATACTAATATCTATAGACTTTTTATTTTACCAAAGTGGTTGCTTATTAAAAGCAAACTAAAAAAAATAATTAAGTTCTTTTCTTTCCTATGGAGTTTAGTTTTCATATATTACCTCTAGTCCAGTATCAAGACATTCTTTGTGTGATTGTCAGGCTTATTAGGAAAAGGAATTCCACAGATTCATAAAGAAATTCTAGAGAAAACTGTCAGATCAAAAGTAATGTTCTGCATTTCAAACTTTTTTTTTGTTTTTGTTGTTCACTGATGCAGTGTAACATGCAAAAGGCCAGAGAAGACAGAGCAAAATAGTAAGTACTAGCCAGAACAAGAACTCAGGGAAAAAGTCATTAACCATGCCAATCATAGAGTCATTACTCTGATTCTATCTAGCCTGCAGCTTCACAGTGCTATCTGCTAATAGATGTTGGCTGGCATCTGAAGTACCAGTGCCTGGAAAGTTCCTATTTCAAAGAAAACAGAACCTCCTTAACAAGACTAGATATACCAGCTTTTATCATCTGCACTGCTTCTACTGCCTGGCCAAAAGAAAAGGCAAGGCAAATAATTATGATCATTTGAAGCTTACCACACACCTTTCAGTGTTTATGGGTCACTGGCTGTGACTTTCAAAGTATTTTTTTTCTCATAGCAGCCATAACTAGACAAAAAAAATTCTCTGAACTTTAAGACAGAGTGTACTCTGTGATTATAAAAAAGTGAAGAAAGATGGCAGATTATTTTATGTATAAGAAGATACATATTATTTGTTGCTATATTTTAGTCATTATGTCCCAAAAAAAGAGGAAATGTCATATATCTGCATTCTGGAAATTGGCTCTATATTTGGAACATATAAATGAAACTTTCTTACATTTTCCTCTATTTCTTTTCTCCATTCATATACTTTCCCCCCCTCTAAATAATATGCGTTAAACATCAAATACAAAAATTTTCAGCTTGACTTTTCTTTGTCAATTTATGTGAAACAATGCTGCTATTTGCAAATCAGGTAGAGACTATTTGAAATGACATAATATTTTGAAGTATGCTTGCCACCTTTTTTTATATTTATAAAAAAATGGTGTTTCACAGCCGTTCCTTAATAAGTGTTTTCATAATGTCTATTTGTCATATTTAGAGTCTCAGCTCCCAGATATAAGTGGTTTCCTAGTCTGATCAGTTTGTAATTCATCTTAACTAGTTTAGGTAGCATTTTGTAGAGAACTTGGCATACCATACCTACAATAACCTTCTGAAAAGGATTGGCAACCTGGAACCTGATTTTTTTTTAAACAGCATACAAATATCTTTCCCATTAGAGAGTTTTCTTTTTCTTCTTGAATACTGTATTTATAGTTTTCTTTGTTTTCACCAGCTGTCTGTTTTCTTTGGGTGTTCTTTTAAACTGTGGATTTTGTTTTCATTTCTCCACCATATGTTTTGTTTTTTTCTTTTTTTGTGCCTATACACTTATTCATGCTTCTTCTTTCTGAAACCTTTTCACCTCTATCACCCCCTGAGACTGGCTGGTAAGTAAAAAGCAGTTTATTGACAGTACATGTGATACCTTTTGACTTCCTTAAGAGCCTCTTGCTTCTTAGGTTTCAGTCTAGCTTTTATGTGGAAAGCCATCCTATGGTTCACTTGGATTCTCCATTCTTTATTTTTATGTTTGCAATAGTTACTGTATGTTCAGGTTAGGTAAATAAGGAATTGCAGCTCAAGATTTGTAGATGCAGTGACCAGCCACTAATATTATTGTCTGAATGAGTTTACACACACACACAATCCTACACACACACAGAACACACTCCACTCCCCGCTGTTTTCTGAATACTGTTTATTTTAAGATAAAATCAATTAGCAATGCTTGGTATGCTTATCTTCCCAGGCCTCTTTTTATCTTTATCCTTCACATGGAACTTAATATCTGCAGGGCTCTACCAGCTCTAAGATGTGGATGTCATAATAATGAAAAAAAAAATAACAATTTAAAAAAATTCATTTTATTTCAGTAAGAATTTTTAACTATATATATTGAATTTCAGTGTTCCCCCTTCCAAGATTACATTTCAAATATTTGTTATTTGTTAGATATTGCATATCATTTCCACATGCTGGAGAAAAAGATGTTTAGGTTAGAGGAGAGAAAACATCCCAAAGTAAATTACTTGCATAATTTTTCTGAGAGTGTTGCTCAGGATATTCTTTACTATGAGACTTTTTGTTTTTCACTTTGGCTGGCTTGTTCATCTGTTTTGGACTATTTTCCTTAGAAAATTTACTAGAAATTCCTAAAGGCCATTTCAGTAATTAGTAAAAAATAAAGCAAGCCTGCAGTTCACATATGGGCAACCCTGTCTTCTTTCTGATGTGTATTTTGCCATGTTTAGCTTTATTTTCTTATAATTTAAATCTCTTTCACAGCTTTACTGGCTAATATTTTTCTCTTTGCAGATGCAGAGAAATATATGTTGTTGCACCTGGCTTCTCCAGTCTCCAGGTCCTTCTCAATCTCATCATGTGCAGGGGTGATGCCAACTCTTCTTTCCAGGCCTCTTTATAGAGAGAGGCAAAAGGCAGTGCTGAAACACTGCCTAGAGAACCTTTCTGACAAAGAGAAGCACCAGCCATTGCATTTCTCCACTGTTGTTTTTTTTAAAGGTTACCTCTGCTGGAGAGCTATCAAAAGGAGTAATGATTCTCTCAGAGTCTGTCTGGTGTAAGGAGGTAGTGCAAACAAAGGGCTCACTTATGCATATTTTATCTAACCCAGTGATAATACCCTTTCTGACCTAATCAAATCCAGAACTCACACTAATCTCTATAAAGAACATGATTTGGGGAGAAATTTGGAGATAGTCTATTAAGCTGTTTTATAATACTTACAAAT
Organism: Rhadina sibilatrix; assembly: GCA_013400275.1. Taxonomy (NCBI): domain Eukaryota; kingdom Metazoa; phylum Chordata; class Aves; order Passeriformes; family Phylloscopidae; genus Rhadina; species Rhadina sibilatrix. The sequence continues at coordinate 47,814 of VWYO01000039.1, read as the reverse complement.
CATGTGCATGATCATTATTTTAAGAAGAAAAAGAAATAATCAGGGGAAAATATGTTGCAATTACTTGCAATTGGCAATTTAGTTGTCACTAATCTATGGATTCATTTGGCTGTAGTGCAAGATCTTGACATTTTTGTATAAATTTAGCACTTTGGCAGGTGAATTTAATGTATCTATTTTCAGCTGCCTCCTTTCCTAAAACACTTAGTGGTAGGATATTACAGCAGCACTCCTTGCAAGTCTCACTAAAGGGATGATGTCAGTGCATGTAAGTTTACATTCCCTTTTGACAGATGAGAAAGAAATTGTTAAAATTTTTAACCATGTCTGAAGATATAGCTTCAATTTATTCTTGTTTCTATAATTTGCTATTCTGGGTTTTTTTCTCCTTTCACAGGTTTATTCTTTTTTTAGCAATTTGTTTCTTCACCAATGAAGTCGCTAATGATATTAGATGTTGTAGATGCAGATTTAAGTCCGTTCAGCACACTTCAGATTCACACACTTTGTCCTATTTCTATCAAAGTGTGGTTATGCATATGAGAGGCTAATCTGTCCATGTTTCTATTCATGATAGCCTCCAGGAAACTTCCTTTACTGGAATGAAAACATTTCAAATAGTGAGAGATTGGAAGCTTGTGACCCATATGGCATTCCTATTGAGTCAAAAGCCTGAATACTCTTACCAGCTGATGTGACAAGCCTGTAGCAAAAATGTTCACAGTCAGAAAGAACATGAACTCTTTCCATGCTTGCTTTTGCTTTGTGCTGAAAATCTTTCTGATTAAACTGTTCCTAGATGCTGAAAGTGGTTTGATTCCGATAACTACAGGCATGCACATACATTTTTTTCCTGCTGCTATAAAGAAAATCCCTTCTTTATTTTTCTGTTTATTTGTTAGAGTGAGATTTTCTACACTTTCAACTTTTGTCTTACTGTCTCCTCAGAAATGAAATTGTAAAAGAAATGGCAAACAACAAGTACAGTTCTCTGAGGTATGTTTTAGGGCTTACACTGGTGAATATATGTGTAGACATGCTGCCACTGGTATGTCCAGGAGTTCCCAGAACAAGATCCCTAGTGTTACAATTCATTTGCTCATATATAGCCACTTCAGCTTATGTATACAGTAAATCTAGTATATTGCTCAGCATTTATCTGTTTTGGCAATTTCCTAAACAATTTGATGGCTTATGTCCCAGTCTGTCAGGAAAACCATTTTCACAAAATGTATCCATCCCCATTACTGTTTAAGTTGTCATATTTTCCTATGAACTCCATGCACTCTAATTCACATTTTTCAGCAGGTATGGTTAGATGTGAATGTAGTTGTGCTCTGTGATGGCATAAAATGCAGTCATTTCTCTGTTGCAAAGCTTAAAATTGTTGATTCCATAGCAACTGGGAAAAAGGTCGTGACAAAAACTTCAGGGCTGCAAATTTACTCAAAAACAACTTGAAGGACTATAATCACTGAAACCCAAGTAGTTATTTTCCCTTGGGATTTTCTCGATGTGTGTTCCAGTAGTGATGGTACTCACTTAATTACCTAATTTAATAAAAAGAGTGCCACAAATCTATAAGCAGAACAACTATTCACTGTTATTGCAAAATGAGAGCCATGGAGCGTCTTGACATGCACACAAGTTACTCCTGCTGCTAGCTGTGGCCAGCTCCATACATTTCATTTAATATGGTGTTCCAGGAAACCACTGAAGCTTCATTGACTCAGGAATGTCCCTGTTAAGTTTCAATGGAATGTGGTAAAAATATCATTAGGTAGTCTACAGTAGCTCATTTGTGGAATCTTTTAATATGGAGGTTATGTCAGTTAAGAATCAAATAACATGGCTTTCACCTCCCACTGTTTTCTTCTCAAACTTCTTCCTGACATTTTTCTATTATGACCTTCTCAATAGGTATATAAATGTAATAAATATTTAGTGACGCACTTTTCACAGTAATCTCCATCATAGGAGAATAAATTCCTTCTGCTTTGTTAGTGAATGTTTTTACAGGCATTAAAAGGGAGTTTTGATGTCCAGGTTAGAAAGAAAATGCATGGAAAGCATAAAAAGTTTGATTCTCCTGATTCAGTGGTTCTAATACTTAAATCCCAAGACAGAAACAGTTGCTTCTCGAGAGATAAGTGAACTTAAATAATTTAGGAACCTCACTTTTGCGGAATACCAGAAAGGATGTTTTTCTTGAATTGGAAGGAGATTCAACGGATATTAATAAAATTCTGCCCATGGCAAGCTAATATTTATTTATTTGCATCAATAAAAAAACTGTCTACTTCAAGTTGGTTATCCGCATTAGGAAATATTTGGTATTTGTCACTGCAGGTTTGTTTTATCTAATTTTTTATACTCTGAGGAAAAAAAATTGATTACTTCACATTCTTGCACAGATGGAAATTCAAGGTTTATGTAAAAGTATGGAAGCACTCTCAAAGATGCAGCCTTTCTTTCTGGGTTGTGCTGTATGTTTGCATAATATGCTGGATTTGGGATTGAGAAAGTCAGAATGTCTAGGTGATAATGTAAAGAGCACTTAGGATTTCCTGTTTACTTTGTCAATTTCTAAAAAAAAATAATGAGCAAAGAAATCAAAGACACTGCAGAAATTCAGAAACATGCTTAACAAGGAGGCTTTTCTTAAACTAGTGTGAAGAAGATGCAGTAGTTATGCTATCTTTCATTGTAAATATAAACTTTATGTACAAGAATGCTCAAGCATAGTGGAAAAAATATATGTTCCTTAGAACATCCTGAAATGACATACAGAAGTAGTCAGAAAGGTGAACATGTGAAATGGAATCAGGTAAACTATTGCCTTGACAGGCTAAGAGAATATTGCAAGAGTATTATAAAATGGAAATGAGACTTGCTCTTAATTCCTCTTTCCTGTATAGGAAGGGAGAAGTGGAAACAAAAAGATAATTTTTTCCATATGATTGCTGATAGAGGTGAATGATATTGTATATTGGATGCAAAACAATACCTGTTTTACATGGAGATTACAGTGATTTTTTGGATGCTGAGAAAATTTATATGAAATATAGTAGCACAACATAAGCCTTTTCTCCATTTTAGGACACATCTATGCATTTCTAAAGCTCTGGATGCTGCTCACAAGTTCTTAAGAGCACAAAGTATCATTGGTCTCAGACTGAAAATGTTCTGAATTCTTAGCAGCTTGGAACCTAAAAGTGTGGAATGTATGCCTTGGTTTTGGTTGGTTTTGGTTTTCTTTGTTTGTGGGTTTGTTTTTTGTTTATGAGAGTTTTTTTTTCTGTTTCATTGCATTTTGTTAGTGGTTTGGGGGTTTTGTTTCTGGGTTGTGTTGGGTTTTTGTTTGTTTGCTTTCCCCTGGCATTCTGAATTGCCAGAATTCTATCTGGCTTATAAAACCACTGTTTCCAGAAGTGCTTGCAAGGAAACATGTATCACAGTCTTTCCCTCAGAGACCAAATACATATTTTTTCACTGAAAGCCTGAGAAGTCTTTGGAGATGTTATAAAGAAACAAGCAGGAAATATTCCACTACTAAGTACAATCTTGCCTACATATTTGTTGTAGTTCTTATACCTCAGAAAGACCTGTGAAACAGATAAAATTTAAGAATATAATGTACAAGATCAAGTATCTGTGAACAAATAGGTTCAAAAACCAAGAAAAAAAACCCCTACCCCTAAACCAAAAACCTGGGAACCAAAAATACACATCTGTGGATGCATCAATAGAATATGATAGAGAAAGATGACTAATATTCTGTTGTCACTATAAAGCTGCCATGAAAAAGGGAAATGTAGCGTGAGGAGCTATCAGGCAAACATTGGTGAAATCATCAGTGATTTTGCAGGAAGGACTGATAAGAGCTCACCTGAACTCCACTTTATGTGGCAGGTAGCAAGTGTTTAAAAAATAGGAAGTCAACCTTCAGAAAGTGTGTAGAGTTAATTTCAGAAGACCATTTCAAAGTGCTGTGGCAAAGGGGACTGAAAACTTGTATGATGCAGCGAAAGGAAAATGAGCCTAAATGTACTTGTTCTTTATTAACTGGGAACAATGGTTGGAGATTGTCTTGGTTTGGAAAGANTCCCCCTGGAGGGAGGACTGGTGGTGAAAGAGGTAAGAAACACTGCCCCACCTGGTTTTAACACTTGGCCCATTATCAGAAGTCACCTGCCCCCCTCCCCCCAGAGTTACAAGAGATAAAGAAAAAACATCTCCCCAGCTGCTTTCAACAGATGAAATATAATACACATTTTTGGTTCCATAACCCCAGACAGAGATAGAGTTCAACACTGTAGAACAATACTGCTGTAAAAAAATATGTTTGAAATAAATTTATTTAGCATGTAAATAAACTTATGAGTATTAATCTTCACAGGGTTTTAGAAGTTTGACAAGTTTTTAAATAACACTTGTTTATTGTATAAAAGATTTTATTTGGAACTTTATCTTGCAAATAGAAGGGATAGTATCTGATGATCCGCAGTTACAGTTCATAATAGTGAAATTTCTACTTACTTTTTTTAAGGTCCTTAAATGTTCCCAGAAATGTCACTATCTACCATTAAAATGTAATGGCATAGTTTACCAAATGTTCATACTAGTACAATTTTATAAGCATAGATTCTAGTCTATATAAGACACATTCAAATTAAATTCTGATAAAAGTTCTCTTCAATTTTATTTCTGTTCCAGTTGTAATTCTATGGACCTTTCTATGCTGTCTCTGTGATGTTCCTTCAGAGCTCATACAGCTCTTCCTGTATCACTCAAAATGTGTGTGCTTATGAGGGCAGGTCTGACACCTGCATAGGTAATAAACCTTGCCCAGAGTTCAATAAAGTCCTGGTAAAGAATCATTCTCCAGTTCTTCTGCTATATTCAAGTTAATTTTGAAGCCAATAGAAAGGAATTTCAAAATTCTTCTCAAAGGGGGTAGATGTTTTCTCATGGCCTTTTATATTTAATGTAAAGGAAGTAGGAAAACAAGAAAGTAGCTTGTTTAACATCACACAGCAGATTCATAGGAAAGTTGTGAACAGTTACCAGGAATACGAGTCTGGCACTCAAATCTTCAGACTGCACTGTCTTTAACAGTTTGCGTTCATACATTATTTATACTTACTTACAAAATGACAGTATTCTGAAATAGTGAAAATAGGCAACTTCCTGCATTTTGCGAAGATCAATTAGAAGCAAGCATTTTGCCAGAGCCAGGAGATTTTTTTCCTACCTGAAATACTAAATCAAGAATTTCTTATAGAGTTATTCTGGTGTGCAAAAGGACAGACCAGACTACAAGATGTCTCCTAAACTCAATGAAATTTCAAAACACTCTTCCTTCCCCCCCACTCCCCACAAGTCTTCACTTTTTCACAAATAACATAACAAGAAAAAAACCTGTGATTTTCAGTTAGTTTTACTATTTGAAAATAGTCTTCCATCAATTCTTTGGGAGAGGTGTCTCTTTTAAAGTCATGGATCACACTGAAAACTTTGAACAGCTCTCTTGTGGGCTTTAACTGTCACAAAACCAGCCACCTGGGGAAACTTGCTTCTATGATCCCTCCCATTAGCAGTTTCCCAAGCTGCTTAAGGGTCATGGGTTTTAGACTTTTGCATTATTGGGGTGTCACCTTTTTAAGATGAATAACTTCAAAAACAAAGGATTCTTCCTCTCAAGGAATAGAGATATCTTTTACTTCTTCACTGGCACAGAGAACTTCTCATCATTACCTCTGCTCAAACATCTCATAAGATCAATATCATTTAGTCCATTACAAGCATCTTTGCTCAGATCCACACACAAATCTACAATAATCTCCCTAAATGCATATTTTTCCCATGATTTGAAGGGATAATTTACATAAGAGTTCATTTCCATGGCTCAATAAGAAGTTCAGCCAGCAGGTAACCCCTCTATCCTTATTAGTCTTTCACTCTCTTCATCTGACTGTCATGCTGGGTTTTCTTTATGTGCACTCTGTCCTTCTCTCTCTCAGGGAAGAGTTAAATCTTGGAAGCTTCATGTTGCCTGGAAAGGGTTAAATCTGCCCAGGCCTGCGGTGGCTCATGTGATTTCTGCAGCAGCTTCTGGGAAGAGAGATCACAAAGGGGCTGGGCTTTCCTCTCACCCCAGGAGAGGCAGGGGGAGCCCTGCCCACCCCTCGGTGACAATTGGGGCGGGCCCAGCTCCCTCCCAGCTCAGTGAGTTCTGAAGAGGCTTTAAAATCAGCTGATGCTGAGCTGCAGCCTCTCCTCCCCTGCGGGGAGGCAATGGAGCCTGAGCAGGCCTTCAGGCCAGCTCCCCACCCTGGGAGGGCAGGGGGCAGCAGCAGGGCCTGGCCGGCCAACAGAGGGACCTGCCTTGATGTTACCTGTTCTACTGACCAGAAGGAAAAGGACTGCTCGGGCTGATTTTAAGCCTGGGTGTTCCCAGAGGCATATCTAACTCTTTAATTGGGCAACCAAGCTGTTAACATCTGCTATAACTTCTTTAGACAAAACAAAACAAAACAAAACACCAAAAAAACCAAAAAACACAAAAAAACCAAAAAACCAAAAACAAAAAAACCCCTCACATCCATGCTAAGCTACCATAATACTGTAAATAGAATACATATTTTTCACATTTCTTGACTTGTGCTCCCATCAAAATTGCAGAGATAGTGCACATGACACATTAGGTACATTATAAGCACCATGAAGTAGCATATCTGAAAACACTACTACTTTTGTGGAAAATACGTATGGATCCATGAGGCAAAGCAATTCATTACTGTTGGTGTACTTAATTCTAAGGAATGCAGATGTGTTTGGATTTGTGGAATTCTTTCTCAAAATGTCTTTGCAGGGAATTGACACCACATTCGCAGGGTCTATTGTCATTCCTTCAGTAGATCTCAGCCTTGCTTTGATCAGTCATTCAGCAGTGAGAGCAATCTCTGTGCCTGTTCAATTTTTTTCTCAATTTGCTATCAATGTCTACACAGAGACTGGCTGCAATCATACTTCTTTCTCTTCTACATTGCCAAGCAAATTAAGCATTTATCCACTTTCTAGCTCTTTAGTTGTAAAGAATACTACAATCTGGGAAAAAATGGCTTACATGGCCTTCTCTTTTGGCATGACAGAGTAGTGGCTAGACAGAGTGATAAAAGAAAGGTTTTTTATGGGGAAAGCTACTACAATTATTCTGTTACTGGTTTTACTTTATATGAAAACTTACTTGATGTTTATTTGGTTAAGGATGGCTTTAAAACATTGTTATATTTTAAAAGGAAAAATTAATATTGAAAATGTTTTGTTTGTGCTTTGGACATAACTTGGGAAATAATCAATTTATTATATTCATAAGAATTTAAATTTCTTTTAGTGCGGATGTCACTTCTCTGGTATATGAAAATGTGAAACATTTATGTGAAATATTAGAAAAAATCCATTCTTCTATCAATGCATCTACAAGGAAGAGTTTGCTGTTGTCATTCAACCATTCAACTATTCGGTCATTCTCTGTGACTTTGGAGTAGCTTAGCTGAGAGAGGTTTTCATTTTTGTATACAGAAAGGTTGAGAAAGGAGAGTAGAGCTCAAAGGGACATCAAAGGACATAGGCTTGCATGGAGCCAGCTGGCATTTGGGTGGGGAGGCCAGTCAGCCTGCACATTCCCCAGAAAGGTTGCAGGGTCTCAAGAAATTTAGTGAAACAACTTGTCAAGTTTAATTTACAGATAAATTTCCTATCTGAAGAACAAAAGTTAATAATTCCTTGCTTCTCTGTTGAAAAGTCTGCTAGCTCCTTTATCTTTTTTTCTCTCTCTCTTTTTTTTTTCTCTCTCTTTTTTTAATGACTCTACAGCTTGTAACAAAATAAGTACAGAAATACCTGCACATTTTACATTAAATGACGTGTAGGACCTAGTCTATGATATATTGCGAGCTGCTTCAGGATACACACGCATACAGAGGTATCTTAGACACTAAAGATGAATATAACAGCCTTGTCATTATAATGATACACATCCCTAAAGAAGAATTTCTCTGATAGACCAGATCTGACACTGATTTGACACTGACTGAACATAGATCACACACTGGTTTGCAAAATGTTGCAAGACTATGAACTGTCATAATGCAACAGTGGATTACACCTGCTATTAGACTTTGGTTATAGAAAAAGGTATAGACCTACTTAATTTCATGTGAACACACCTATATTAAAAGAATATTGAATAATTCCCATTTTTCTCATAAAAGTTATTGAAATAATAGCTTGCCTTTGTCATGTCTAGGTGCTTACTAAGAAAATGAAAGAATTTATGACGCCCATAAATTGATTTGAAAATCTCTGCCGCTATATGCAATGATAAGCATGGGGTTGTGTGAAATACTGCTACTAAGACCTTTTTAATTTTTCAGATATGGAGCATTAATTGGAATTTAAGACACTACCATGACTCTCTGTTCAAGCTTAGACAATTTTCTCTAGTGGTTGCAAGGGAATTATTTTGATGACATACACTAGAGTAACTTGTTAATCTGCTGGCAAATACTTGAGAAGCTTTTTTGGGTTTATAAAAAGTAGCATGTCATGGCATGTTAGCACATCTGACCTAAAATCTGAAGAACGTCACACTCTTTAGCAGCTTGAATAAGCTTTCTGAGCTGAGATAGTGTTATTCTGAAGAGTGAATAAGAAGATTAAGATCTTTCAGAAAACAACTTCTGCTGAGATTTAGCACCCATGGTCATCTACTACTCATGGACTTGTACAAGTTTCACTCTTTCTGCCACAGCGCAACGACCATGTCTGGAAATACGCTGGTTATAATTTTATTATATATTCTGATATTACCTTCAAGGGATAAAAGCCCTCTAAAAAGAAGCAGGTGGAATGAAGAACACAAGAAGGCTAGATCACAAATTTATAAAATCATTTCCTCTACTAATTTATGTAAGATTCTCTGTAAAACGTGTACTCTGTTAGGTAGAAAGACCACTGCTCAGCCACTCAGCTACTGCTCTGACTTTTAAAAATTTTAAATATTTTCTGCTCTCTGGATTAGAAAGGCTCTCTTGTAGTAAAAACCAGATTATCATCTCCTAATATCTCCATAAGATAATGTTGGCAAGCATGTGAAGACATGGATACGGAGAACAAAACACTGCTGTGTGCCTCTTGTGCCTCTTTAAAAATATCAGACCAAAAAGACTTGAGTGACTACCAAAGAAATCCAATTATTGTTTCCATCACTAAATTATTCCACAGTCATCTTTAGTACATCCATGACCCCTCTGTAACACCTCTTTGCCCTTGGCCTCTAGTTAAAGAGTTCATAAGGCATGTGAGCTAAGCCTAAAGCCCTAGAGATGTGAAGGTAGTCTCTAAAATCAGGGTGTAATTTATAGCTCTAAGATTGAGAGGCAAATATTTGTTTCAATGGATTCAATGGATAAACTGTTAGTTGCGGGTTTGCTCAAAGTTAAGATCTTAAGATAGGTTGCTTCTTTGGAAATACAACTACAAACTGCTGAGGTGCTTTAACATACTGAAATAAATTGAATTTTTTCATATCAACACTGGCAGATTTAATTTTTAAGTATATTTTTATATTCAGATCTATCCACAGTTTATACAAATCAAGATAATAATTATAGGGTATGGCATGAAGATTTCCTTCTCTTTTTTTTCTCATTTTTTTCTTCTCTTCCATTTGTGCTTCGTTCCTGTTAACCAAAAAAGCCTTTTTGAATCCAACACCAGGAATATCTGCTCAGACAGAACTTGAGAAATGTGTAAAATTCATAATTTTTGCCTAGAACGGTGTTCTAATCATAACATTTGAAAAAGAATTGCGTCTAACAGAAGAGCTGCTGCCAGACATGGAAAGCTAATGATGACCCTGTTTCCAGATAACAATGGTAATGACACCTAATGACCTTCTTGGGAATAAAAGGTTTGTATTGATTTTTCAGACAATATATTTCACATAACTACTTCTGATTTTAAGATGACAGTGGACAACTTCTGTAATGACATTTTATGCATCGTTCTAATCTCACAAAGCATAACGTGTCTGTTATATTTGGAAACCAATGAATGCCATCAGATATTCACAAAGTGGGTCACAAGTTAATTAATAGTCTCAAGAAGTGGCAATTTTAATTAACATTAAGGACTTTTTTTTCCACTGTAAATACAGTTATGTGAATGGAGTTCTGTAGTTAGTGAGATGAATGTAAAAAATGCATATATAGCCCAAGAGCAAAACAAAGAATTATTGCACACCTTGCTAAACAGTGGCCTACTAAATAATTTTGAAATGGAGATGGAATTAAGAGGCATTCTATATTGAAAATTAGACTTAAAATGTGATTTTCATGAATGAGTTCAGCGGTAACTTGAGCCATAAAGCAGAATGTAATCTGTTTTCCAGATATTCAGAGACAAAACAAAAAATTTAATTACCCTGCATTCCATGCTATCTCATAGGGCTGAAATGTCTTAGGTGTAAGTGGATTTGAGGACTTTCCTTCTGCCTAAAAGCAAAAGAGGATTTTTTTTTGTACTCTTACAAGAAGGATCATGAGAGATTTAAGTGGGATTTGTATAGCAATTTTCCATTGTCTTAATGGTGCAATTGTTTTAGCAATGAAAAAGTAGGGAAGGGTTATTTTAATACTCCTCATAAATAAAGTTCCAAACATCATAATTTAGGATTTGAAACTGTAGGGTTTTCTACTTAAGGCTGACCCTTTTTAAATGGATATTATTTACCTTGCATAGCGTTCTTGCCTATAAATCATGGTTGCATGCAAAGTTAAATGAAAAGCAAAATCTTTAAAGTTATCTAGTACAGTGTATGTTGTCTTTTTCTTCTGCATTTTAACCACTGATACACATAATCAAAGTAGCACATTGAAGCCATGCATTAAATGATTTAATCTAAAATTTAGTGCAGCATTGCATTTCTTGCCAGAGACACAGCAGGGAACCTCTTTATCATAACACAGCAGAAGGGATAACAATGCTAATGAGAGTAGAGGAGTAGGAAGAGTTAAAAGGAATGGCTGTATTTTTCTACAAGTCAAAATTTGGCAGAAAGATATGGGAGGTTACCAAATAAGTCTGTATTACTGGGAAGCTGTTAGCAGCAGACAGGAATGGACAATAGTAGAACAGAAGCCAGATCAACCATGAATTATCATCATACTATCCATAACACATGGATCCTTGATCTCATGTTTTTAGAAGTCCTGATGTTGAATTTATGGTTACTTCTTTAGATCTAGTTCAGACAATGAACAGACACATGCCACAATCAGAAATATTAGATCCCAGTTGTGATCATCAAAATGAAAATGGCAATGAGTTCTTGAGGATTCAAAATCTGAATAGGAGTCTGGAGGAAAGATACCATTCAAATGAGATGGGTAAGGTAATTCTGTACTTAATTCAAATAAATTAATAAAGGATAAAATCTTGATCCATTTTTATGCTAAAAAGGCATCACACATCAAATGAACATATATGTATACAGTTTTAGATCCCTAACAATGAGTAAAGTGTCTCAGTTTAACAATGAAAATGGATAAAATAACACTACTAGTACAGCTTCTTAAATGCCTTAACTTACATAAAATATGTACAAATTAATAGTTACTGCATATCAGACAAAATTAAGCTGCAGTAACTTGCTCAGAAGTCTAAGCCCTGGAATTTGCAAGTGATTCCAAGGGTGAAGGGTGGTGTCAATACATTGAATGACATGAGTTAAAAGGGGAACTGCAGAAAAAGGGTGACAGCCTAATGGCAATGTCAGGTCATGAGATTGAATGAACAAGGGGCATGTTGTTGGAAATAAAGCTTGTGTGAAATCCTGTGTCTTGGTAGGAAGAATTGATTCACAATTCAAGAAGAGTTAGAAGCAGAATTTGAGTTGTAAAAGTCTTGTAAATTGATTGTGTGGATCGGGGCAGAACATAACTCAAAGTGTCTACCTCTGCCTAACATAAAAGAATATTTCTGAAGTAAAATGTGACAAAGATTCCATTGGGTTCTAGAAGAAAGGAATGTGGTATTAGATGATCAACAAATTGTACTCAAAACTTGAGAGAAATGACTGCAGATCTTATCATAAAAATATTGGCTTGCATCTGTGAAAAAAAAAAAAAAAGATTCAGAAAGTACTCAAATATTGCCATTATGTCTGCTGGTGAAAACCTCATATCTTGTATCCAGAGGCAGTTCTTTTGGGTAACCTTCAAATAGAAGCCCTACAGTTCCCCTGAGATGCCTGAAGGGAATTACAGGCAGGGAACTTTCTTCAGGGTGAAGTGAATTGTTATCAGTCTTGCCACCTTGTCAAAGGCACTGAAAAGACCCTACAGAGTTGTGCTGGTTATTATTTCACTGAAACACTTGGAATGAAATTTGTTTCTGAAGTACAAACAAACTTGTGCATGTACAGCTAACCACACTCTTCTACCTGAGGTATTAGTTAAACCTACTTCAGGCAGTGTGATTTCTCTTCTTCATTTTTTATGGAGGTGTTTTATTCCTTGTTTGTTGATAGTTCTGATAATCCCGAGGCAGAAATGAACACATCTCTAGAAGGAAAGATAATTATCGTAATTATTTACAACCTGTGTGTATGACCAGCTGATATGTTGCATTTATAATTATCCAGATGTTCTGCCAGGGCTTAGTTGACAAATCCTTCTGCAACATTAAGTCCAATAATATGAAATATATTGTTTGTAAAGCTTCCAAACTCTTTTTTTCTGTGGGTTTTTAATCAGACTGCTACCATAGTTACCCTTTTAGAACCGCTGAGAACACTGAAAGGAGTTAGAGGTTAGAATACATTTAATTTAACACAATTTAATTTAACACAATCTATATGAGAAAAACCTTATGAATGAGCATAATTTAAAGGCTGTGATAAGGTAGTAAGGATTTGGGGAAAAAAAAATCATTCCTTGTCTTACCACATCCTTGAAAAGGTCTTGAAAATGGTTGCAATGATTTTGCAATCACATCTGGATTTTTGAAAAATCACTCTTCTGTTAGTGTTAGTTAGACAATATGTCTTTGCCCTTGGAGTCTTTGGAGTCTTTTAGTCCAGGCTGTGCTGGAGAATTCTGGCTTCTGTGTTCTCAGTTTTCATTGCTTACAGGGATCTCTTCCAGGAGGGATCTTCTCCAGTTGAACAACATAACCTTCAGAGAAGGCACCTTTTCTTTTCCTGTCCAGCTGACTATTTAAAAAAACACAATATACAGTCTCTAGTAACAAACAAAAAACTTGTTCTGTTGACTAGCTATACCAACCAGGATGCTTAAAAAAATAAATCTTAATTTATTTCATTGTGCTGTGAAACATGAGCACAAGATTTTAATATCTTTTAGGATATAAATACCTTTCTTAGATTTGTTTTCAATGGGTTAAAAAAGTTATTGAAAGAGAGTGACAGACAGACAGGTAGTCAAACTCTTGACACAGAAGCTGGAACAACATAATGAAGATAGAATTTTTAAGCTAACCTCATATTTATCTTCTATATCTTAAATATTTCTATTCATATCTATGGTTATTGTCCTACTGCTAATGCTGCAATGCATTTTATTCAGACTTTGCTCTGCTTAATTCTCTTTGGACTCATTTGTATATTTTTTATTATAAAATTGTCATTAAAGTTTTGCTGTGTTGTGAGAAAAAAAATACTGATCTGTAAAGACACATACATTAGTCTTCTTCATTTGTACCCACCAGTTAGACACGTGTAGCTACCACATAAATGCCTCAGTTTATGTCTGGATCATTCCATTCCCTTTTTATAGAGAAGGCTGCAAACATGCAGAAGGAATAATTACTAGGTCTCCTTTTCTATATGGAAGCTGTATGTATTTCTGTCAAATCACTGTATTGTGAATAACCAGTCCAGTTTGTTCAGATAAGTTATGAATATGACTGGTTTATTCATTCTTTTTATGTAACTCAAATGGAGATTGTTAGTCCACTGTGTGATGGTCAGCATCATCTGTGAAGTTCTCAGTCCCTGCACATTTTCAGGGCACGGAAACGATCAGACTCTTACAAAGTGACTCGGAGCTCTACAATGACAATTAACTATTCCCTTTTATTCAGCTCTACTACACCAAGAGGAGCCAAGTCTTGCTTTCAGACAGTCAGGTACAGAATTCCTCTGACCCATCTCTGCAAACAAAATAGATGCTGGTTCTAATGCCTCAGGTCAACTTGTCTGAGGAGGGAGAGAGAAAAAGTAAGCGTGGACATACAGAAAGATCTTGAGTTACTCTCACTTGACAGGACCTTTGCTCTCTGCTTGTCCATGTCAGGGTCCATGAAAACTTGGGGTTACTAATCAAAAACTAGAGAGATTATAATATGCATGCAATAATGACTAAATCCACTTTAAATGTCAGGGCCTCTTTTGTAAAGCTGATGTTTTGTTAAATGAGAATGTTTGATTAATGAGGAAAAAAAGTCACATTACTTCAAGCATCTACCCAATTCAGAAGCTCAGAGATGTTCCTCAGTAGGCTGCTGTTACTGTCTACATTCTCAAATCTTTTAAAGGAGGGTGAAACAGGACAGACAGGGTTGTCTTAATGACAAAGACTCA
>VWYO01000039.1:11378-30754 GCA_013400275.1 Rhadina sibilatrix | reverse complement strand
CTCAGTCTACTACAGGGTTATGAATTTGATAAGGTTTGTGTAATGAGAAATGGAAATGCGCTGTTTTAGTTCTCATATTATATATGACAGTTACTTGATACTTGGCAGTTTCATGGGGCAGACACTGTCACATCACGCCCAAAACATGCAACATAACTAGATTAAACACCATATCCTTATACAAAACCACAGAATATATGACAGACAAAGCATTTCAGAAAATGGAATAGTATTTCTTGATTGTAATTTCTGGAGTTCTGTTATAAAATCAAAGAAGCATACTGCGAGGTTGAATTTTGTGGACCTTTCAATTATTACATGAAGTTCAGCAATGCCTTCAGATTATTCAACCTGAGTGTCTGTGACAAGGATGTGCCTGTAAGGATATGTCTTCAGAGTTCATCAACAAGTACAACATGAACCTTGCATAAGTGCTGATTCTGCAATGCCAAATATTGGTCTGTGAAGTAATTGAGATAGTTGGCTATCACCATATGATTAACATTATCCTCCTTTTTGAACTTGTACTTACTTCCTTTTAAGCCAAAATGTAGTAGTATAGATGTATTTGATTTTTATTTTTTAAGGATCCTATTACTGGTTTGGTATTGTAAGCCATGATACAGTTGGTGGGAATAAGAGGTAATGATAATTGTAGTCTTCAAGGAGCATCATTCCTTAGTTCAATTCTTACCTTTTCTTTTCAAGAATTATTTAATTTTGTATTTCC
Source organism: Rhadina sibilatrix (assembly GCA_013400275.1). Lineage (NCBI taxonomy): Eukaryota > Metazoa > Chordata > Aves > Passeriformes > Phylloscopidae > Rhadina > Rhadina sibilatrix. The sequence goes on along the minus strand of VWYO01000039.1, from coordinate 30,024 downwards.
CAAAGAAATGACTAAGAGATATTAAAAATTAAATTGCTTCATTGTTCATTCTAGCATTGCTTTGATAAGCTATTACAATAACACAAACATCTTAATTGTCATTCTTTTGATCATTTTGGTACCAAGAAATGCATCAAAGATGACAGTACCTAAGTTATCCCAGAGGCTTGATTGCCTGTTTTAAATTTCCTTCCCGTAGCATTGCTATAGTAAAGGTTGTGTCAGCAGTTTCATAATAATGTCATTTTTCAAGAGGTTGGAACTCAACTGTAAAGGTTGCTAGGTCACAGCAAGCAAGCTTAGCAAGGTCACAGTTCTCAAAGCCATTTTATCTAAATTATCAAAATATTTGATAAATAAAATAATGTAAATCATATAAATATTTATAGTTGATCATGAAGAACATATAGTCAGGAATTGAGAATTATCTATTGTAGCTGCTTGTTCATTTTCTAATCTAACCCATTTTCAGATGTCTTTTATGACTGTGATAATATTACCTATTTTAATTCCAGAGCAATGCAGAAAAATTCACTCATTATTCTTGGTAAAACCACTTACTGTCTTCCAAACAAAGAACACTTCCAAATGGAAGCTGACAACTGGTGTTCATACTTGGACACAATATTTAATTTTGTTAACCATCACTTTCTGACACTGACTAAATATGTAATCTTTCTGTATATTTTAACCTTCCAAGCATATAGAGAATATTGTATAGGCTAGTGAAGAAATGTTTTAAAAGTTAAATATGATCATCATTGTTGGTTAGATATCAAATGTCCTGCATCAGACTCTAATGATAATTTTAATAGAATGGGATGATATTTGAAGATTTGTTTAATAAACATCAAAACACAGGTAACAAAAAAGTTTTCAAGGGTTGAACTCTAAAAAGCTTGTAACTGTACCTACTTTTGGAAATTACTTGGATGTATGATGTCTGACACCTGTAAGAATTTAATGTTATCCAGGTGTGTTGTTTTTATTCTTAGTTCGTCCTTGAACTGATCTTCAAAGTAATACTTAATTCTAATTTCTGGTCTCTGAGACACCCTGAGTGGATCTTACCTTGCATTTCAAATATGCTTCTGAAAAGCTAATGCATTTTTTTATATCTCGGTTGGACTGTTGTGACATTCTCAGAAGCTCCACTTCTTGATTTAATTGATTGAATCTGCTTTTGATAGTTTGGAGGTCTCATTACATGTACTTCCATATGAGTATGGCATAAACTTTGAAATCTTATTGACCGTGTTAGAAATATTAGACAAATTTGCCTCTAGGGGAAAATACCGGAATTGACCCCCTCAATTATGTGACCAAAGACTACAGGTAAATAATGTAGGAAAATTAACCCTTTTTAAACTTCAGTTTGAAGCATCTACTTCTATAATATAAGCTATGTATCACGCAATGAGAAATCTCATGTCTTATGTAGTAAATCTGATTGATTCTTAAATCAGTTTAATTGCACCATTTCTCAGAACTGATTGCCTGTGGTCATCGCAGTTTCTTATTATTAGGGTCTTACTTGATTTTAATCACTGTTGTCTCAACTATATTTTATTTGACCTGTTTTGTTATGAAGGTTTTGATAGTTCTCAAGTTAGAGTACCTCCACTTCCCCACTTACAGTGTTACCTGTCAGTACCACTCAGATATCAAGAGCCTATAACAAAGTTTTGGAAGGAGGTGGGTGGACTTGAAGCAACATATGGAGATGACACTGAAGTATCTTAACAGTGATCGTACAGACTTTAATCTGTAAAATATTTTTTTGCAATGCATTTAAGTGTATGAATAAATAATTCAGGCTAACAGTTTAGGCAGTTTTAGAACACCATATCATGCATACATGCTTTGTGTGCCCTACTCCCTTGTTTAGAACAGCTACTGTGGATGATTATTTGAGCCTGATGATGAGTTCTGAATGTTGGGCTTGCAGCACTGAATTTGCCAAAGAGATATTTAAAGAAGAAATATGGATCAAGTAAGGCAAATCAATGATAAAGTGAATTAAATATCTGCATTCATTATATAACCTAAAATGATATTTTACATTTAATTATTTTTTAATACCACCTAATAGATGTGATGCAAATATTGACAGATTCAAGGTGGACTGGCTATCAAGAGATAGGAGCTTGGAATATGAGCCTGAGTGCATTGAATATAGTAGGCTTTCTTTTGGGTTAATAAAAGTTATTTTCAGTGGTAGGGAGCTGACTCCTGTTGAAAGCCATTGGGTTCAGCTGCCTCACTTCCATTTTAAACATCAAGTGTCCACCTCACAGGGCATGCTCAGAATAAAGCAAAGAAAATGAAAAAAAAAAAAACCAAAAATCTTGATTGCTTCCTCTCCCAGTTATGCCTTACCTTCCATCAATTTTTATTTACTGTTTCAGCCAAGATAGTTCATTATACCATTAAAAGCTTTCACAGATACAGAGGTCACAACATGTACATTTTGAACAATGCTTTGGATGTGTTATATCTTTTATTCTTTTTTTCCAACAGTACCTCAGTGGCCCTGTCTCATTGTGCTAGACAGTGTCATCTACAATATTACCTTTTACCCTTGCCTTTATTGATTATACATCAGAATATACAGCATCCATAATGTGAAAAACCTGAGTCTTTATGAAAAGCAGACAGTATTTCTTGAAGTTATGATCCTTTTAGAATGACCTACTGTGTGCACGCTTTGGCATTTAGGGGTAGCCATAAAGAATGACGCAAATGTATAATGAACCCCTAAAGAGTGACCGTAACATTGAGCATTAAATGCAGCACAAATATTTTGTATTTTGTTTCTACTGCTTTGTTAGTGTCAAAAGAGCTAATATTCATCCCCTCCATTTCTGAATGAGAAGTATGATAATTTAATTAATGTTTAAATTCTCGGAGCTGCTGAAGATCACACATAATCCAATTACTTTTTATTCAATTATTTTAATAGCAAACCACTTTGCTATAATTACACTTAATCCCCTGATTTTTCTCCTCAGCTGTTTATCAAGGGTCTATATGATATCTTTGAGGAAATCATACTGGGCTATAATTATCAGCAATCCCCAATGGAATTAATGCACTAAATAGTACTCAATTATGAGCAACATTGAATTGCTGAATGGGTTTGTTTGGAAGAATGCAATACATAGTCTGGAGTTTCTGAGCCACTTTCCCCAGAGTTTTTGGGAAGAGGAGACAATAGTTATTTCTCCCACTAACTGATATTGAACAAAGAAATGCTAAGATGGAATCTAGAACTGATTCAAAGAAAAGAATTGCAACCAGGCTCTTCTAAGCACTGTGGATGTTTATTGAATTTAAAATACAAGAAATTGCTTTCAGCAGTATCATATTCTCATATACATATGGGTGTTGAGCACAGGCTCCCTAGGTATGTGGTCACAACACCATCCTGACAGAGTTCAAGAAACATTTGGACAGCACCCTCCTGGCACATGGTGTGACTCTAGGAGATGATCTTGTGTAGGAGCAGGGATTGGACTTGATGATTCTTGTGAGTTTCTTCCAACTCAGCATATTCTATTATTCTGTGATACAGCAAAGTGCTACTAATGTCTGTAATGTTGGAACCTTGACATGCTAAAATTGTAATTTCATTGTTTTATGGATAAAAGAAGTACATGTATAATTGTGTCAGACTCTTGGAATTTGTCAAAGAAATTATCCAAATTCCCTTTTCTCATTATGTGCTCTTTTTAACAGAAGTAAGTGCATCATATGTAGGATGCTCTGTTTGCAGGAATGTCCATCACCTATTCAAGGAGTTCAGTATTAAATGTGACATTAGATTATTAGGAACATCCTATTGCTAGGTTAAATACTGTCTCCTTCTGCAGTCATACAAACCCAGCATCTTGTCAGACTTAAAACTTTATGACTGTCAAGTCATAAAACACAGGGAAGGAAAAAATTGAAGTTCCAAAATTGAAAATAAGAGCCTATTATTCAGATCCTCACATTGCTGACAAAAGGTGCACTATTTTAGAAGGTTGTTTATGAAATCTTAAAAACTGTCATTCACCTTGTGAGAATTAAAGTTTTTCTAGTTTTACAAGAGTTAATTCTTGCCCAATCATGTAATGAAATGTGCAATAAGAGTGCCTAATGATCCCTAAGAAAAAAAAGTCAAGAAATAAAAAGATGATTTTAAAGCTTATTAGTATGTGTCAAAAAGAAGTTAAGAAAGAAGTCATATAATTTTCTTCTCACTTTGATAGCCGACATGTAGTGTTGCAATGGAAGGAACATTTTTGTTTTTCTAAATGTGACACTGTAACATGTACCTATCTTTTGCATGGCTTTTTTATGTCTGTGAAGTAAGGTATGGTGAAGGAAGGAGTGAATTCACTGCTGCATTTAGTTTTGTAATCTTAGATAATCCCTTCAAAGCTGAAATACAGACACCACGCCTCCTCACCACTGCCAAATTTGCAATTGGTGCGATGGAAAAGCCTAGGTTCACCCATCCTCGTCTGAAATAGGGTAAATGTCAAGGTAGGCTCCTTTAGCAGTCAAGACAGTCAAAACTCATGGGTATCTGGAGCAACATATGTTTTCATTATTCTCCACTGACTCTAGTGAGGGCTGAGTGTGAGTTAAAGTTAACCTTAACTTCAGGATTCAACATTAAATATGTCCTGGCTGAATCCAGAGACAAAAGTCATGGTTCGTCAGCCAATCTTCCATGAGTGCTTTAGATTAAAATCTTAGAATTTGCTTGGTTATATGTCCTGCCATGTGTTTTTTAGTCTTTGTCTTTTTGATGGATGGTGGAAAGGCAAGATGTTATGGGTTCATTTCATTACTTTTTTTTTTTTTCCCCAGGGGCATTATCTTCTAAAAGCATGCCTGGAAACAAGTTGTTTGCCTGAATTTCAAGTTTGACTCAGGAGACATAATGTAAAATTCTGAAAAAAAAAAAAGATTTTTTTGAATACATACAAAAATTTTAGCAGATCTTTACTGAGAAAAAAGTAGGCTTAATTTGTCTCACATAAATATCACATTTACTCCAATCTCTGTTCTGGAAAAAATGTTTGGAAAGCTCATTATCTTCACTCCTTTATTTCTAAAGACATATGCCTACTTCATGGGCACTCTCTTACTATTCCATTTCCCCAAATATATATATCTGTATTTAATGTCCATTATCACTTAATGTAGTAGAAACAAAACAGTCCTTGATTTGTTACTTATTGTGAAAATATGTCAAACTCTAACTGTTTTTACTGCTTTCTCCTATTGTTTCTAAATAGGAAATGGAAACCTAAAGAATTTACTGAAATTGAAAATTAAATCAATTTAGAACATCAGGGAACATGCAGGATAAAAGAAAAAGCTTTCACAGAATTTAAAAAAAAAATGTGGCTGATATAAAGGAAAACAGGCACATGTCACTTCAAATTTCAAACTTCCTAATGAGGTGATATGAGGGTGTGACTGTCAAAGTGGAAATAATATCACCTGCCAGTTTGATGCCATCCATGACTATATTTTATTGAAGGAAATTTAAGTGTGAAAGAAGTAGATTCAGTATTGATTATGATCAAAAAGCTTCTGGCCAGAGTGGTGTTAGTTGGCTGTGTCACAGCAGCAATTACACAGCACTGGTCCCTGGAGACTTTCACCTACTTGTTAGATGAAATCAATAATACCCAGACAAGCACAGAAATGACATTTTAATGTTTACAAAGAACATTTACACTTCAGGGCTGCCTTTGAAAAAGTTTCTAACAATGACAGAGAGGGGAAATGGAGGGTTCTGTATAGCAGGCAAAGATGCTTGCTTTCAAACTAAGTTATTAGCTGTCATTGGAGGGGGCTTTGCAAAGACTATGTGTAGCTACCTAGGATAATGGATAATTTTGACAGAAACAAACAGTTTGCAAGTGTTCTGAGGGCATGATAATGAAAATATATGAGAAAGGAGAGGAGTTGGAGGCAGCTGCATCTTCTCACCCCAAGAGGTGGTACAACCCAAGATGATGGGACCAAAATACATAAGGTGGCAAGTGGTAGCAATTAGCTACATTTCTCTCAGTGCTGTCTCTTTTTATTACAAGAAAGATACATTTTAACTTCAACTTCTTTTATGCAGAATAAATTTGGCAGCTAGAAATCTGACTTATGTTGCTTTTAATGCCTTTGTTTCAAGACAGCTATAATTTCTGCTGGAGATTCAAAGTTACAAATCCACCTCCATGTTTTTTCTGAAAACTCTCAAATGCCTAGAGTTAGATAATGATACTGAGGCATCCAGGCATGTCAAACAAGGTACTCACTTTGCATCTTCTGTGGCATAACTCCAGTAGCAGCTAAGCCCCACAAAAGTGCTTGTTCACTTTCCTTCAAATGGTTGTGTTGAGAACTGAAAGAGAAGTGAGAAAACTCATGAGCTGAGATAAAAACAGTTCTCTTGGCAGAGCAATAGAAAAAGCATGTGATCAAAATGAGGAATTAATTCACTGCTTTCCATCAGAAGTCCGGTGCTTAGCCATCTCTGTACAATTACTATGAAGAAAATTAACTCTATCCTATCCAAAAGGAGTATGTCCCCTTCAGTTTCACCATGACTTAGGAGGAAGGCTGCTAAGTCCTTGTGTTTTGCCTCAGTGTCTCTGTGCTGCAGGAAGAGAGAGATTCATGCAGGCTGGGATCAATTGCCTCTTCAGACAAAAGTGATTTAATCTATATTCCCATTTTTTAATGAAAGTTTCTTGAGTACCAGGCTAAAGTCCAAACCAGCTCAACCTTCTTATTGAACCTAGGCCAACAAGGCCTCTCAAATATTTTGGCATTCCTGATGTAAAAAGAAGTTAATTGTAGTTTATTTTGATTGTTGTTGGTAAAAATGTTTCACTACCTATTTCTTCTCTTGAAAAAAAAAAAAAGAAAGATAAAATTAAACATGAAAAGAAATGGTATTATCAGAATCTTTCCCATTGCAGTGTAATATTACATATGTAATTTAATTTCTGAACACGAGGAAAATACGAATTCAAGCTATCTTTTTCCATATTTATGCATCAGTATGGACTCTAGAGTGCATTTGCTGTAGAGGTTATTCTCTCATAATATTTTTTTCTTTCTTCAGCTAGAAAAATATATTGAAAAACAAAATATGTATGTTTAATCTGCAGTAATTCAGATCTGTAAGAGGGTTTGTCATGTGTTAGCTCAAAAAATGTAGCTTTACAAAATACAATCAGAAAGTCAAATATCTGGCTTTTAAATGAATCTGACTGGATGTACAAGTGATATGAGAAATATCTAATACCTAGCTGAACTATGTGAGCTCTGTCACGGTTCTGCCAGTGTGAACTGAAGAGAGCCGTTAATGACCAACCTCATGCAATATTCACTGCTGCTACATCAAATGGGTCTGTTTGTTATACTAACACAGCCAGTGCCAAGAACACTGCTGCCTTACAGTTCAGTGAACAATGGTAAATCAGTCAACAGCTGCCCTCCGGAATTGCTGCATCTACCAAAAACCTTTTCAAGCATCAACAGAATCCCAGCTTTCCTAGCTTGTCCAGGAGGTGCTGGGGAACAGAGAACGATGTTATTTCTGCTTGGTTTTTAATGAGCAATTGAGGAGACAGGGAACTGATTTTTTTCTTTTCTTCTTCGCCTTTATAACTCACAAAGAAAGACTGGAAAGAGATCTCTGGAGTTAAAATCTTCAATATTCCTCTTGTTTCTTTTTTCCCTCTGGAAGGGTTTAATCAACTATAGAGGACTTAACATACTTATGCTTAAGAATTCAGTTTATCTCTTTCATGGAAACATGGGTATAAGTCTTATAAATAAAGATATGTGAGGTTTGCATGAACTTAAACACAGTTGTGTCTTTAAGACCTGGTTTAAATATGTCCAGTTTCAATGTTAAGTTTGGGTACTCCCTTGTGGTCTCTGAGTGCCATACCTCCACCATTACAGCCTTTATTTTCTGTAATGGAGTTGTATCAGTCAAACTGCTTATGACAAAATAAAGGTTAAAAAATCCCCCAGACCAACAACTCAAAAATTGTGTGTACAACTAGGAGGAGAATGTTCTTTTCACTGCATTTTATCTTTGTTTATTTATCACTTTGGATGAAGAAAATACTTATGAATGAAGTAACGAAAAACCCCATAGAAAAGATATTTAACACAGCACAATGCATTCTCTCACAACACATCTCTCTGATGCGATGTAACCAGGGAAAACCAGTTGATATTTCCCTTAAAAAACACTACAAATAAAATATATCCTTCCCTCCCCAATAGTAAGCAATTCTCCTCTTTCATTGTAAAGAATAGACTTCAAAAAAGTTACTTCAAAAAGCACCCTTTTGACAGTCCCTTTTTGAATGACAGTCTGCCATGCTTAAATAAAATTAGTTTCTATATAATGAATTATAACCTTGAAAGTAAAGCAATTCATAAGGGTATTTGTTATGAAGTCAATAAAACCATGTATTAAAATGCTTATTGTAATTTTGGATGTGAATGTCTGTTCATTTTGGAATATTAGAAAAATAGTGTTTTGTTAAAAAATACTTTTGCAGTTAAAATATTATTTTTAGATTTTCATTAAAGAAAATACATTTTTCCTTTCATGTATTATTTCTTACAAAAATCAGGATTATATCTGTCCCACAGGTTGCAGTATTTTGCATTCATTTTGTATTCTAATAACTGTAGGGGGTTGTGTGCATTAAAAAATTGAATATTAACGTAGCAGCCATCAATGAACTAAATTCTCATATCTATTGAAGTGGGGACCAGGAGCAGAACTCACATATGTGCTTCATCAATACTGGATGTGATCCTGAAAAATATTCAAGTCCATTCTGCCCAGGAAAAGAAGGTGTATCACTGCCAGTGTTTTGAGTAATGTCATAAAAACAAATGTTTGGGGATTGGTTTGTGTGTTTTTTGGTGGGTCTGTGTTTTTTTTTGTTTTGTTTTGTTTTTGTTTTTTGGGTTATTTTTTTGTTTTTTTTTGTTTTTGTGGTGGTTTTGGTTTTGTGTGTTTTTTGTTTTTGTTTTTTTAATTTTTGTTTGTTTGTTTGTTTTAATTTTTTTTTTTTTTGTTTTTTTTTTTTTTTTTTTTTTTTTTTTGTTTTTTTTTTTTTTTTTTTTTTTTTTGGTTTTTGTTTTTGTGGTGGTTTTGGTTTTGTGTGTTTTTTTGTTTTTGTTTTTTTGTTTTTTGTTTGTTTGTTTGTTTTAATTTTTTGTTTGTTTGGTTTTTTGTGGAAGATCTGTGCTTTTGAAAAGAAGCTCCTCATCATCTCTAATTTCTAAACTTGTAATTGAGGAGCAGATAAACTGCTTGCTAATCTAGACATGGCCGTCTGGGACTGCTCGCAATTATTTAATTAAGTTTACAGAAAAAATATTTGATTCTAAACAGCTTTTCATTTGAAAATAGTTTTGGAGGAGAGGGTGGCATCAAACAGAAAGATTAACATGAAAATGAAAAACTTCAAGATATAAAATACTAATTACATACTGTCAAGTACTCCAAATGCTCCACTATTTTTATATGTATTGTCATTTATGTTTTTACAACTTAAATGTAAATAAAAATTCAAAACATTCTACATAAAAAACAGAGGAAATAAGTATTTCTTTTGCACGAACATATATGGCTCTTAAGGACACAAAGCATTTATGGAGCAAACTCATTTCATTCAAGGGTGCAAGGGGTTGTCATGTTTTGCTCCTTGGCATCCTCTGATGAAGTAACTAGTATCCTGTTTGAAATTTTGTGACCATTTTAAAGGAAGGGGCCTCAGATTAGAGTATTATGACTTTGTCATGTCACTGACATGATTTCTAGAATAAGATGCACATGTCCTAAATAAAACCAGCTGATAATAATTTGACATGGTTTTGTTTGTTTAAGAGAGATCCTGTGGTAATGTGATTCATGCGTCCATGTGAGGGCACATGCGTGTCCAGGTTTTTTCCCTAGAGGAACAGCACAATCTGGATTGTAGAGAACCTATGAAGATCATTTGGTCCAGTTCCCTGCCCAAAATCAGACCACAGCTTAGAGTCAGAACAGGTTGCTCAGGGCCTTGCTGAGTTTTGAATGTTTCCAAGAATGGGGATTCCACAACCTATGCAGTGAAACTGTACCAAGGTCTAAACCTCTTCCTAGTGATTTTTTTCCCTTTTATTGAATCAGAACTTCACTTGAAATCTTTTGTCTTTCTGCCGAGTGTCTCCAGCTACAGTCTGTCTCTGCCTCTTCACAGCTCCCATTAAGTTTTCAAAAATAATGTTAATATCTTTTAATTGTCTGTTTTCCAAATCCAATAAACCTGATGTCCTCAACTAATTCTTGTTTGTTATGTCCTCCAGCACTCTACCTACCTTGGGGATTTTGCTCTGAACTGGTTCAGTTTTTCAATGTCTTTATTGTATTGAGAGCTCCAAACGGGATAGAGTTATCCAGATGCTGCTTAGTGAGTACTGAATACAAAAAAAACATTTCCTTCCAGTCCTTGTATGTGTTCTTGGTCCTGCAGTCCAGTATATGATTAATCTTCAGCACCAAAAGGCATTGCTGACATATGTCCAAAGTGTTGACTGCTATGACTCCCATGTAGTTTCCTACAGAGCTGTTTCCTAGTCACTTGGTACCCAAGATTTAAGACTGGACTTAATCCATCCCAGACATTGCATTTGCCTTTACCAAACATTGTGGTTCCTATTAGATAATCCTCTACCTTCCTGCAGCTGCAACCCTCAATTTGTTTTCACTTGCAAATTGCTGAGACAACTTTCTTCCCATCATGTTGCTGAGACACTTTGCCCCCTATGCTGATATTCCATTTTGAATAAAAAGGGCAAATGCCTTTCTTAGACCAAAATTAAGGCCCTACTTGTTCTATGAAATAGATGCTCAAATTGGGATGATAGATCCTCAAGGATTTTCTGACGGAGAGAATGGAAGAGGAGTGAAGTCATGTCTTTACAGGGACTAGAACAAGACTAGACTAGTACAACTGGACATAACTCTGGGGAAATCTACCTAAGAATTTGTCCTAGGTGTTACCAGGAAATCCAGACAAAAGGTACAAATCCAGGATAAAGCTGGTATAATTACCTAAAAAGCTTGCAGCACTATTGTTTTTAAGTTAGCTGTAGACTTCAGCAGTTCAGAGTTTTACTCAGGTAACTGAAAGTATTGAATTTCATGTCAACATTCATTAGTTGTTCTGGTGAAAATTAGCAGCTGCCTTTCACATCCAGAGGACTTTAATAATTTTCTTTTAATTGATTTCAAGAAAACTAGAAGTTAATTAAAACAGTAACAATAAGCTGCATACATTTTTGTTTGCTTTTTAATTTAACCTCTAATCCTAATAAGTATAGAATTTATATATTCGAAGTTGTCCAGTATGTATGTATTCTAGACACATTTCTGAAAATGTTTATAAAATTTGTTTTGATTTTGCTTGAGATTGTTTTATTTGGTTTAGTTTGGATTTTTTTTTTTCTTATTTGGACTGGTTATTCTACTACTTATTCTGTAGTGACTGCCTTCCCAAATTTTACTGAATGTGTTTGGATTTTGACTTTTCAGTCCAGATTCAGGCATTTTGAAAAGTCTGCTGTCACCTGCAAAGACAGCAGGCTTTCCATGAAATAACTGGCTGATTTTTATACTGTTCAGTCTTTATATTGCCTAAAAATGCATTGGATTTTGTCCAATTGGCTTACCACCAGGGAAACTTCTCATTCGATAATAGCATTCTACCAACATGTTTCTTAAAATAGTATTTCTTTGACAAGATCAGTAACTCCAAAAGAAAAATATTTGGTGTTTTCTAAAGTTTTTAACATAATTGTAAAAAAAAATGAACTGCATTTTTATTCTTAACTGAAAAGTAGTACTTTAATCTAAAAATAAGTTTTATTTGCAATATGAGCTTTACATGAAGTAAAAACTTGGTCAATGAATAATAAATACTACTGGAAACCTTAACTCAGGTGTGCAACCATTTTCTTCTGCTAAAATTTGTATTCATTGCAGTACAAACCTGAGAAAATTTATTTCCATTTTTATGGTAATTAAGTAATTTTGCTTAATTCTGTAATATCTGAAAATAGATATATCTTGTGCAAAATATAAAATAACTCTGTGATCAATGTTATCGTGGTGAATATTTAAATAAACAATAATTATGGGAAATTCACTGTATAGCAGAATTAAAATTAATCCTTTTATCCATATCTAAAGTTGCATGAGGATAGCAGAATGTCATTACAGAGATGCTGAGTGCATTAGTGAAAAGACAAGATTATTCTTCAAATTGTTCATGACAGAGTTGCACCAGCAGGCCAACAAATTCTTCACCTGTGATATAGATGCTGAAAGATGAGAAAAAATACATTGCTCTTTTGAGACTCCATCTGTAAAATCAGAGAAACTAACATTCAAATGAATCTTCATTTCTGATTCTTCTCATCCCATTGCAGCAAAAAAACCCTTAACCTGATACATGATCAGGAGGACTGAAAACATGTGGCTGTTACATCTTGTGATGCCTTATTAACAAATGTTTGCTTTTCTGTGATTCTTTCTCTCATCTACTGTCATTCAATGCCCATTGTCATATGGAAGTATTGAGTGCTGAAAGACCTTCTCCAACTTCTTAAAAAGGTAGATACACAGAAAATCAGAAATCACTGACATGCTTTAGTACTTTAAGCTTTTCATGAATGCTACAGTTAGGCCTAGCTTTATCTCCTCCATCTTTGTTGTTTCAGAATTTCTTGAGGAAAGATATTAGGATGTATAATTTGTTGGCCTCTTCTCCAGATCTTGCTTTTCCTCTGGCAGTGCAGTTTTCAAGAAATGGTCATGACCAAGAGATGAAGAGCTTATCTGAAGTAAACAATTAAAAGATTGTTTTTCTTCACCAGATCACACAGACAAAAAAAGTTACAGTTTCTGTCAGCCATCTCCTGCTGTCAGCAATCTCCTTCTGTTTGAGTGGTGAATCATTGCTTTGTGACTGAAAAGAATTCTTGTGTGCATCACTGAGGGAAGAATAAATCATGGCATAATTTGTACATTCATAATTTATACATTTTAAAAACATTTTTAATTCTTATTCAAATGATAAATTAAATAATGGTCATTTATTCTATCTTCCTATATTGCTCACATAGCATTTATGACACTGAAAGCTAAACTCCGTTTCCGCACTGTCATCATCTGAGAATTTGGGTTATCAGTTTCATTTGCTTGAAAGTCAATCCTCAGAACCTATTTTCAGCCATGATATTTACTCCCTCTTCACACCAACATACAACCCTGAGAGCAGGAATGTTGCCAAAACTAACAGCTAAGCAAGAATACATTTCTAAATGTGAAGCAGGAGGTGCTTCAGATAACAGGAACAAGAACCAGCCCAGTGACAAGACAGCACCTCCTGAATATCTGCATCAACAGAAAGAACAGAGCTCTCTAACAGTAATGAGGAGCTTCGTTAACTTATTTTCAAAACTGTGTAGCTACAGAGGACACTAGAAAATACTGCTACAGCTTGAAAGAAAACAGGAAAACCACATCTAAGTCATAAAAATCACATCAAAGAGGGGGGTCACACAATACTATAATATAACTAAATATATTAATTAGACCTGATTAGCTGCTGATGTTCTAGTTACAGTCATTATGCTCATCTTCTAGATACAATACTTTGGAAAAAGGTGAAAAATATTCAGAGAGGAAAGTGAACTTGTCCTTTTATGTTTTTCCTTCAAGAAAAAATACCATAGGTAAATCCTGCTAAAATATTAGCTCCTTGGGCCAGGAACAACATTTTTCCTAAACGTCTGATTCAGTTCTGGACATAGGAAAGCTTAATTCTGTTATATTAAAACATATATTCACTGAGAGACTCATGAATGAATCATTTGCAATAAAACATACTAGAGGATTTTACTCCTCAAGTAAGTAGGTTTGCTCCCCACAGAATATTCAGTGGTGGAGAAGAGTAAATACATGAAATAGTTTGAAATAGGTGTGAAAGTGTAGATTCTGTATACAAATTATATAACTGATAATAACAGTGGCAATAATATAATTGATTAGCAGTCTAGATATCAGATAAAAGTGAGGTAATTTGATAATGTGTGGAATGTTTTCTTCCATCACATCATCATTATTAGATAGGATTAATGTTGCTTGGACATTTATTCATGCATCAATCCTGGAATACATTTAAATTTCTATTAATTTTTAACCATAATAAGATACTGGAATAAAATACAGGAATTCACTTTATTTCCAGAAGCCAGAAAAAGACTCTTATGTTTAAGTAGATGGTCAGCTTTGAAACTGAAAATAGTTGAAAATTTGGCTTATTCATGCAGAAGCATGCACCTTAAGTACAGGCAACTAAACTGTGGGTAATATTTCAAAAGTGTCCAATACTTCACTGATGTCTCCAATGAAATTATATTTGCTGATGAAGTAGCTTTGTGTATGAATTATATCTCTACTAAGTGGCCATTAATCTAAAGATATGTAGTGTGAAAGCAACATCTCAGGAAAATTTTAACAGTGTGGGAATTGTGAATGACATCTTATTACGTTTTTATTTTCACTTTGTCTATCTTTTTAGCCTAAAAGATTTTTATTAAGAGGTTTTCATTAGCTGGTATGTAACCTAACTGTGGAAGACATATTAGGCTATGATACAGTCCTCATAAATTAAGAATATATATTAATAGGTTAGAAGAGAGTAAGAAACCTTCAAATTTATTCAAATATTAAATCTAAAATTGATCCATAAAGCATGCCCAATAGCAGTCCATATTAATGCCTTCCCTGGTGGCATTTTTATTCTTTCATATCCAGCCTTGAAATCTGTTAATTGAGCTAGATACTTATAATAAGTGAGCTGTAGTTATCTGTATAATGTCTCTTATTTTGAACCCAGAATTGCAAGTGCAACTCTATAATCTCTGTAATTGTGATTTAAGGTAGAAATGCACTGCTAAAAGATAAGCTGGTTTGGTTGCAAATGTACACATCTAAGTCTTAAAATGCAATGCACTAACTCAATCCTTTTACTCTTTTTCCATTAACACTTGAATGAAAAAAAAGAAAAGGTACAGAATGGTTCATTTGTATAACAGTACACTACTTCAGCAATATTTTTACTATATATTTTGATATTCAGACTTTGGACAACTCAAGCCACGTTATGCTCTGGGTAAAACAGATGTTTCTGCTAATGTTTATGTGCAGTTTCAACTTTTATTAACACAGACACACAATTCCATTTCTGAAACTCTCCTAAATATTATTATTAACTAAGTCCAGTTTGTTTTGGTTTTATCTAGCTGTAACTGTTAAGGCAATGTAAGAAGGTAAAAACAAAGACTAAATTTTTTTGAGTAGACTAAACAAGGGTATAATGCTGACAAATTAATTTAATTAAAATTTTAAGAAAAGGAAGAACAACAACAACAACAACAATAATAATAATAATAATAATACATAGATATATATCACAGTTGATAAATTTTGTAATGGCAAATTAGAAGTGATTAATTTTCAAATTGCTCTTGGTGATAAGTTTAATTTAATTCTGATCAAGCACATTAATTTCTAACTCAGACAACTTCCTCACTATATCAGTTTCAAAAAATGAAGAATAAGGTAAATGCAGAAGATGGCCAGTGAAACCAGTGAGAGTTTGCCTGAATGAAAGGGGAAAAGACTCATTAAAATTTCCACAATTTAGCCATCTTTAAAATTAGTTAAGCATTAACCATGCTGATAAGATTTCTCTGCTCAACACTTGTTGCCATGCATTATTTTATAAAAAGTCACAGACTTGACTGGCATTTGCTTTTAATTTGATAATTATAAAGAAGTATCTTAAAATTACTGCTCAAAACAATTTTCTTGAATCAACTAGGCCCATGCTTTTTCCTTTGGAAAAAAGAGAAAGTAGAGATAATTGATTCAAACCAGCAACCCTTTCTTTCAATTATGAGCGATGTAATTGAGAATGGACAACAAAATTAAGTAGCTGTCACAGGTTCCTCAGCTATTGGCTTTGAAATTCAGGAGATGTGCAACTTACAGTTTATGTGCAACCTGCTGCTACTGTGACCATGTAATATCACAGTTTTGTGAATAATTCAACATGCTAATTATGTAAACAGGATTTATGAAGAAACAAAGGCATCAAGGTATTTCTTTTTAATCTAGAAGTTTTCCCATGGTATCTCCACATGTATTGTCAACATTTATCATCTTACACATCTTTGCACATTCTCTTTTCATACAATATTGCTATTATTTGTAATCCTAAGGTATTAGTACGTCCATAAAGCATTTACATAGAAAATTGGTTTTGCTTATTTTAGTGAGTCAATGAAACTGTGGTTAAATCTGCATAAAAACTGTCTACACTGAAGGCTTATACTGTGAAGGACTGCAAAATTAGAGAGCTATAGATCCATATATAAAACTCTTCAGCTTTAAGAATGACACAAAGTGCTCTGACTCTTGCAAATTGGAATTTTTTTGTTCATTCATTTTATTGTCAATTATGAGCAGAATATTAAATTCTTTAAGGCTTGGGCACTAAGGTTTGCCCTTCTTCAGGATAATCCTCACTTCTGGTTTTTTTGTCAGCAGATATAGCTAACATCTATTGTTCTCCCCATCCCCAATTCTCTTTTAAAAACTGATTAACTTCTTTATTTTCTGCTATGGTTTCTTTGCTTTAAATTGTATAAAAAGAGATTTTTGAGGGCAATTTCGATAATTTAAAATAGGTCATTCACCTAAAATAATTTTTTAACCTATTACATGAATAATAAAATGTTTGTGGGAAGATAAACCTGTCAATACTATTTTTCATCATTCCTTTGGGTTCCTGGGGCTAACATTTTCAAGATGTACGTAGCAAGATCATGTTTGGGGAGCAAATTTATCTACCATCTCTATTTCTCATAATTCTCTCTATTTCTTCACCATTTCTCTACTGTTGGCTTTTTTCTTTTTTTTTTTTGCCTCAAATATTGCCAATATTAAAACTATTATATTATTTCAGATGATGTAAAGTCCTGTCTTCTTCTGATTGTACCCTTGCCTTTGGCCACTTAGTAATTGGGTGGATGTAGTTGTAGATAGGTTGTTAAAATCGCTGCAGAAAAATCTTATAAGTATTTACCTTTCTGATTTCACACAATTACTGTAGCAATCATCTTCTCTAGGGTAGAAAACCTTTGTAACCAATACACATTTTTATTTTTTTTGTACCTTTGCAAAAACTTTGGTTTTGTTCTGCAAAAACCTTTGCAGAACATTGGTTGCTGCACTAAAATTAGATTAAAAGAAAACTGGATGATTCGCTGACTGGCTGAAAGCAACTAGGTAGGAAGTGGGGCAGGGAATGTGGGGAGCTCTGCACAGGTGAGGTGGCCACTGCTCCACACCCTTTGTAAGTGTCTTCTTTTGTCTGAATAAATTAAAGTTGGCTAAGTTAATGTTGGCTAAGTAAAACTTTATGAAGTTCCTTACTTTGTCTGGATGTTGTTTTAAAGTTTGCTAAGTATCTTATTGTATCTTAATATTCTAAAGTTTGCAAATAAAAGTTTGTTTGTTTGAATTTTGTTACTTCTATGCAGTGCCCAGAGTATATCAAACTATCTTCCCCTAAACCAGCTGAGTGGGCCAGGGCATTACACTGACCTGGATAGATTGTGTATGATGCTGAAATATGAAGGCTATGATATTTCTGCTGACTGCTCTGCAATACTGCAGTCAGCAGAAATCCTGGGAGTGGTCCCTTCTTCCTGTAAAAAGGAAAATGTAGCTACTGGAGAGCTTTTCTAGCTCAGTGGGATTTCAAAATATTGCATTAATTACCTGCTCCAGAACAGCTCACATCTGGGGACTTTCTGGCATAACATGAGGGACATAGATGATATCTGGGGAAAGAGCAAGGTAAATAACCAAATGTTGAGGGAAGTGAAAATTAGGTTTTGTAGGTACTTGGTGGACTGAGTTCCTGACAAAATTCATTGAACACTGATTAATCAAAGCAGTGTTTTGATTACTAAGAGGTTCGGTTGCCATAAAGTAATGGTTTTTTTGAAGACAAGTAAGGGATGCATAACCCTTATTGTACAGAAATATCTAACTTTAGAGGCTTTCCTTTTATTTATTTTCTCGGTATAAGACAGATTTCTAAAATGCCAGAAAGTCTGCTTTCTGATATATACCTTGGATGCTATTAAATGCGCATGGGTCATATGAAACTGCTTCAGCTTGTAGGAGGCCTGCATGATTTCAGTAAGTAAGCAATGTTTTTGAGGGGAAGAATATTTAAAATTATAACTGTGAATCATGGCTTCTAATATAGATAATATTTTGGTGACAGGAGCTACAGTGTGCATTCAGGAAAAGATGGAAAGACAAACCAATAACCTGCATTAGTGCAACAAAACCCCAAAAGAAAAATCCAGTAAGAATTGAACTATGTTTTTTTTTCTAAGAAGGCAATTTTGGAAGTGAGAAGTGAGTAGCCTTCAAAAATAAGCCAGGTTTTATTTTTGTTGAAAGAGAAGTAAC
>VWYO01000038.1:50455-61555 GCA_013400275.1 Rhadina sibilatrix | reverse complement strand
TATTAAAGAATTAATATTATCTTCTCTTAACAGTTTCAGTGGTTACTAATGACCCATGTAAGATATATGCTACCACTTCAGGTGATAAGAACCATCATGAATTTAGTTGCTATAATCAGATACATAATTTCTCTCTAATGTTAAATGGGAGGGAGAAAAGAGCAATGGGAAGAAGAGAAAACTTTTGATTTCATAGTCACTATCTTGTGGTGAAGGGTAGCTAAACAACCAGAGATAAACCTGGGTAGTCATGTCCTTCTTCCAAATTATAGCCATGGGAAATTCAGGGCCAAAGTCAGCATGTGCTTCTAACCCCCTATTTCTACCTAGAAAGGCAGAAATCAGAAATGTGAATAATGTAACCATTAGCACACCAATTTTAGAAGTGTGTTTTGCAAACGCATGAACTCATTGTGATATTGGTTAAATTATTCAGACTTCCAAAGAGGCTTGAAGACTACCAGGGGCTGTGGTTATACTGAGTGCAGATGCTGCTAAGCTTTTTCTACTCCTATCAAAGCTTACTGTGCAAATTTTCTGTCCAGAGCAGTACATAAAATATTATGTATTTTGAGTATTTTAACTAGTGAAAGATATGAGAATATCTTGATTCTATATTTCAAGTGGCAGAAAAATGGGGAAAGGCTTCTTCATATCTGACCCTTCAGCAGTAAATTTCATAGGAAATTCATTATCTCATTTTCAGGCTAAATGGCAATTTATAGTTGCAGCTGTTTTCTTTGAATAACCTGATTAAAACTGAGTAATCATTTTCATATTTTTTTCTCTAGTGAAACCATGTACTAGTGCATTGACTGTTAGTAAAGCAGTAGAAACTTCTTCCCTTTCTCCCTTCCTTTTTCTCATCACCACCATATGAAACAATCTTCTTTTATCATTTGTGTGTAAAGACTATTTCTTTTTTTTCAATTTGTCAGTGATCAGAGAATCTGACCAATTCTAATTAATTATTAAAATAAAAAGTAAAAAGTAAAAATGAGCATCCTACCTCATCACTAGCTGATAGGTAAATGAAAGATATAGCCAGCATGTAACAAGGAAATTGTGCCATAAGGAAAAGTGGTGAGTAGAGTTCTTAAGTAGCAAGCTCCATACGTAAAATCCTGGATTCATGACAGAAAATCTATCATAAAATTTAAAAGAATATTTTTGTTCTTTGATAAATTTCAATGCAGTAGAATATTGCCATTGGCTAAACCTTTCCCGATTCTAGATAAGCACCACAACAATGTATACACCATAAAGACAAAGTAGCCTATGCATGGTGCTTTAATAAGGGTTCTCTAAGATCTGTTTAAACAAAAGAGCAATCCTCTGCAGTGGAATGAAAAAGCATTGTTATTATGATTTTTTTTTTAAAGTTTGTTTCCTTTAAAAAATAACAACAGCAAACTAGAGAAGTCAGGCAACTGCAAGATCTTTCTATATGTTACACCGTAAAATTTCTTATCATGTCTCATACCATATCATGAAACTTTGTGTTTCTTGTGGAGGGAAAAAACAAAACAAAACAAAACAAAAAAACAGCTTTGTTTTGTTTCCAAGTTAGGATCTGAAAATATTAAATTAATTATTGTTCCAAAGTCACAGAGCATTTATGATCATCTCTTCTTTAGAGCTTTAAATTATAAAATGAGACTCTGAACCCTATAAAATTAATATACAATATTTTTGTACAGCTACAGGATTCACATGCATTAATTTGCGGAGGCTGTGTTGTATATGTGCATTTATTTTGAATATTTAGATTCCAAAAATTCTGATGGTGTTTTTATTATTTTATTTATAGCGGGACAATAATTCAGTGAATACTAATAATAATTCAAATAATTCAAATAGTAAAAAATATCCCTTGGATATACTCTCCATTTTATATGTCATCTGATTTGGAGACCATTGAGAAATGTTGCTCTGTTTCACACAAAATTGTATGTTCAAATGTCTGTTTGATTGTAATTGCAACTGAATGACTTAAGTGCTTGAACTCAGTCAAGTTTATTTTTACATCCAAAAATCAGTCTTGCAAGCAACCAGCACTTGAAAATATTAACGTGATAAATTAACTTGAGCATCATAAAGTCCCTTTTTGTAGAAATGCTTCTTAAAGACATTTGTCATTTAGAAATTAAGCCAGCACATTTTTATTATCAGGAATTTATGTTTACCAGGGAAAAGTGAAAGGATAGTTTTACTTCATAACATTTAACTTGGTGAATTAAAATGGCAGTTTCATATTCTCTGTATGGTGACATAGTTTATATGAGTCCAGCAAAGACTGATCACATTTTGGTACATAAAAAAATAAAGGAGCAAGTAGCAGTTTGAAGAACTTGGTAAATAACCTGTACCATAGTAAATTATAAGTGTACAATTAAGAAAAAGTATAATATTTATACATTTGTCTCTAAATCTGCTTTCTTCCCTCATAATTTAAAAATGTTTATTATTATTGACAAATTAAATCCTTTATGGACTTTATGTTTCTCATTGAAATATTAACATTTCTAATATAAATTTCCTAGAGTTTTTAAAATTTCCAATGTTGAAAAATGTCAGCCCCCTTCCCATTCCCCGTCCCCTTCCTCTTTCCTTCTCTTCCCATTGTTTAAACGCAAAGAACCAGAGGTACCAAAGAGCATCCTGACTTTGCCCACTGTAGAGGAGGGCTGGAAACTGAGGTCTGTGCCGAAAGGTACATCAAAGATTGCAACAGAAAGGATCTGAAGCCCTCAGGTAATGTCTGTCTAATCGAAGAGCAGGGTCTTAAAGTATCCGACCTTCTGAGAAGACTGAATTGTAATCTTTGGTCAAAAGCACTCTGCAGAAATGCTAAGCCAAAAAGTCAGATTGTCTTTTAAAGAAGATGGAAGACAATTCTCTTATCAATGGTAGGAAATAGCTCAAATCACATTATAGCCAGTTTTAGGCATATACACACTTAATTTTTCCTCAGTTTTAATTCTTTTATTCTGTACTTCCAAGATTAGTAGAGTGGCTAATCCATTTGATCTTGTCCATACCTTCCTAAAACTGTAGAAAAGCCTACTCAGGGACCCACTGTGATTTTGTGTATCGCATAATACTTTTGTGAGAATTTCCAATTATGTCGACCAGAAGTAATCTTGCAAGAACCTCTTAATTTTTACTTCAGCACAATATTTTTGACAATATAATGCAGCAGGATTGCAGAATCTTGCATTTTGCAACTTTTTAGTTTAACTGAGACATGAAACCTAACTAAGAATGAATCTGTCAGCAAACAGAACTTTTCTTCAAGTAGAAACAGGTGAGTTTTTAATTTTTTTATGGAGGTGTTTTTATTTTTTAATTCTGCTTGTTAGTCACTCTCTGATTGAGGATCATGTCACATGGTAAGAAAGGAGACCCACCAAGTAAAAGTGTCAGAGTCTATTTGCCTTGGTAATCTTTGGCATACAGCTTCTCAGGCAGCCCTCTTTTTGGTGTTAATCATCATTTAAACAAAAAGTCTACTAGTCAGTCTCAAGGTAGTCAACAAATGACAGTAGGATACTATAAATGAAGTATTAAATATACTTTTTTTTCCCCTTTCTTTTTTGAAAGGTAAAAGCCTCAGAAATTTTGAGAAAACACTGAGGAGTTGAAATTACAAGGGGCAATAAATGTCTCTGGACACAGAAGATGTGAAATATTAAGCTTGACTGCCTACCTCAGGTAAGTTGTGATGGAGACACTAGGGGTGAAGATTTAAACAGCTGGTGAAAGAACACACTTTATTTAACTGAATGCAGGGACTGTGGGACCTAGCAGAATATGAAATTAAGTGCTTGGAAGGTGATGTGTACAGGGAAGCAGTACTGTAATACCCTGACCAGTGGACAAAGGCTGGCAAAAAAAAAAAAAAAAAGAAAAAAAAAAAAAAAAAGAAAAAAGAAATTTTCTAACTCTCTGGACTAAGGAAGAGAATCAAATACACTGTAAACCATTAGAAAGTATGAGGGAATATAAGAGAATGTAAGTCTAGTGGATTTATTAAAAGAAGCACATGCCATTTGCTAGTGAGTACAGTAGACAGTATGAGCAGACATCAGAAAAGTTCTCAAATGATTTAGTTGTATTGTCTTTATAACATCACAACATCATCGTACTCAAATTTGAATGCATGTACTTTGAATACCTCAAGATGGAGAAATAATTCAGTCTTAAGGTAATCTTCAGAATAATTCAAGGAGCATTATTCAGGATTTCTGCAGAAAAATTAATAACATTAACATGTCATTGTACACCTCTATGTTTTGTCCAAATCTTGCATATCGCATGCCTTGTCCTAAAAATGGTGTAGTAGAACCATAAAGGTTGTTTTAGGACAGAATGACAAATAAACTAAATTGTTCTTTTTCTTTCTTTTTTTTTTTTTTTATTCTGGGAAAGAAGTAATTACATTATTTCAGTATGATGATAGTGTATCATTTTTAGCTGCAATGGAGATGGTGCATGAAAGACTGTCCTTGTTCATGAGATTAGCATTTCACTGAGGACAGACAAATGACTAAAATGTATGTGTGTATATATATGTGGGGAGTATAGGCAGCAAAAGAAGTAAAAAGAAAACAATCAGGGGAACTATTGAGTAACTGGAATCAAATCAAAATAACAAAAGACATAGAGCCAGAAGAGATGGCACAGTTTTGTATAAAAACAGGACGATTGAACAACAAGACTATATTTTTGTTTTGTCTTCCTTTATATTGTAACCCCTGACTATCGAAGATTTTGCTTTAAGCCTCTTGGGATCAAAAGTGTAACAAAGGGTAGTGCTAATGTTATTTACTATTTATACAGTTGGAATATATTTTGTCCCTCATAACTCTAAACTGCTATTGTAAATCTCTTGGTTGCACTCATTAAGACCTTATGCCTGACAATGATTTGTATTAATATGTGTATGAGTGCAAGTGCTCATTTTGGTTAATGCAGTTTAGTACTATCACCTCGAAGATTATCTGAATAATGCATCCTTGGAAAAAAGTCCCTAACAACTCTGTAATTACTATCTTCTATTCTTTCAGGGTCTTTCAAGCCTGCTGAAAACACTAGTTTTCAGGCAGAGTTTTCAAAATCTATGTTTTGGTCCTTTTGCTACAAGGACAATCTTCAAAAACTGATTACAGGGTTTTTATGTCCTTGTATGTCCTTATCTTGTATGTCAGTATTATGAACATACATGCCTGCAAGTATTCGTATTTAATCTTAAATCAGAGCATTCCACCGATGAAATCTCAGATGAAAAGAAATTTCTAAAAAGTGTAGACTTCTAAATATCTTTGTAGAAGAAGGTGCTTCTCCAAGATGTGCTTTCAAGCAACAAAAAACAATTTTCATCATATGTGTTGAATATACTGAAATGTACAAATCTGGTAAAATGATCCATTATAATGGGAAGAGGAATATCTTGAGCTTTCCTGAAGGATGAGTCTTCATGGAAGATATATTATGTGACTGTCCTTGTGTCATTTCTGATCCTAGAAGACAATAATAAATTTACCATAGCAGAATTTAAAAGCATCAGCCACTAAATGCTATGCTTTTGCAGAGAAGTTTAGGGAACATTATCGACCATAGTAACTCTCCTGCTGCTTCTCTGCAACTTGTCCCAGGGACTGCACATTAACCTGATCATTTTTCCTGGTATACTTGTATCCACAGAGCTTCAGAAGCTACAGATAGCATTAATGACATGTTTAAAGCTCTAAAAAATTAATATGCTAATTTAGATGAATCCCTTTTCCATGTAATTCTGTGTATGGGAGTAAAAATGCAGCCCCTTTGTTTAGCATGAGTATTGCAAGAAGCTGGTAAAAAGACAGCATAAAGTAGTGGGTTTACTAAACACTTCTGTCTTTCTTTCCCTTCTGCCTGCATATAAAACTTTCTGGATTCTGCTCCATATTCTCTAAAATATTCTCCCAAGACATCCTTTTTTTGAATAAGCCACGTAGCCAGTTATATATATACTTATGCAAATTATTTCAGGTATAAAAATGGATAGAGAAAGACAAAAACACAAAAATATTTTTGTGGCACACTATGTCCTTCCTACTTTGTCCTCTTGTTTTTTACATTGACTTTCACCTTATTTTTTTTCCCTTTTTCAAAATAAAAGCTAAG
The DNA here is from genome assembly GCA_013400275.1 of Rhadina sibilatrix. NCBI lineage: Eukaryota > Metazoa > Chordata > Aves > Passeriformes > Phylloscopidae > Rhadina > Rhadina sibilatrix. Next base: position 55,387 of record VWYO01000038.1, on the reverse strand, counting down.
ACAAGAAATTTGACTAGCATAGCTCCTGATGTTCCTGACTTCAGTGGAACTGTGTGAGTTCAAATCCATCTCCTAATCAACTTTTAGCTGTTTCGTGCATTGTCACAGACAATCTGATTTGAAGAATTCAAACCGTCCTGGGCAGAAACGCTGCCATACTGACTATGATGAAATGATGACACAGACACCTAAGTAATTTGAGTGAATATAGGCTGCAGCTGTTATTTACAAGCATGGATATGTATTGCACAGCAGCTAGGCTAGGATCATGCTGTTTATTGTGTTTAGCACATCACTTCCACTCTGTAAATATATCTTAAAAGATTTTCTCAGCCTAAATAAAAGGTATGGAGGGTAAAACAAATTGCCTCTTCAATGGATTGCATAGATTCTTACCCTCACTTTTCAGTATTCAAATTTCACCAACCTGTCCAGGATATTTTTGTCATTATGGTAGTCATATTCTTGGAGTACAGCAGTCTGCTTGTAGATATACTCACATTTCATCTTGCTCCTTCAGTACTTTGAAAATGTTCAAAGGATTATATAAGTGCTTTACTTCAGTTTGGGCCAGTGACCATGCAGATAGAAAGTACATTAGAATACAGAAAGAAGGTCTGATAACATCTTTTACAAATGTTTAGGCATTTAGGGAGAGAATGTCAAAAGCATCAACTAATTAGCAAGACTAACAGGTCTGTTACAAGGCCTCTTTATCTTTGCTTAAGGAAAAGGTGTATGATGCAGCTTGGCAGAGCTCTCTGAAAGCTTAAAAATAGTGTACAAAAGGCTTACATACTATTTGATAATTAAAAAACTAGCACTGATGTATGGACTAGAAATAAAAGAGGGGCTTAAGGAGAGTTAATTAGTGAGAGGGTGGTCAATTCATTTAAAAGCAACTCTCTGGGGTTTTGAATTTTTTTTTCCCTCTTGGTGTTTCTTCTTTCTTCAGAGAATCATAAAAAATCTGCATATTTGTAATGTATTACACTTCTCAGGTGATTCAGCAGAGGCTATAATCAAGAATTATAATAATTTTTGGTGATCACAAGACACAACAGTAACATTGTAATTACCTTTAGTACAACACACAGTTGTGACACACAATTTTAATCTTGCAGCATTCTGTCTTTAACTTCTATGGTCTGTGGGAGATTTTAGAAAAGGTCAAACCTATGAACATTTGAGTAGTCAATTCCTTGTATTTGGGTGAATATACATATGTGCACACAAATTAAGTTGGAAGATTTTGAGGATGATCAGTGTTCAAGATCATAAGCAGGGTAGGGACTGCAACCAGAGTACACCTTTTGGATTTCTGTTTAATCTTCTTGAAAGAAGAACTTTAAAAATTAAGAAATCAGGAAAAGTTTATTTGATTCTGAAGTCTGAAAAAAGTGCTGAAATTCTCTTAATTTTCCATTACTATCCTTTAGAGCAATTTTAATATCCTTTAATATCATTTAATATCCTATCCACAACTTTTGTTGTGGGCTCAAAAGCACAGTGAAAACTTGGCCTTGCTTTCAGGATTCAAAGTTGTCTTCCATTTATCGACTCACCCTAGTGAGTAAAGCATGATCTACTGTAGAACCTGAATGCATCAACAAAGTGTTTGCTCCATGAGTTTTCAGATACATTATTATGGCATGGCATAACTTATAGGGTCTGAAAAATGCAGAGCATCTGTTCCCCTCAGGACTGGGTTGTCACACGCAGTATGGAACTACTTTTTTCATGAGAGGCTTAGCTACATGTAGAGAGTTAACATTTCTCACTTCTTTTGTGTGGGATTCTGGGTTTTACAGTGCCATATGTGAAATTACTGTTGAAGATTTCATTGAAGAATTGATACGGTGATGGCAGTCACAGTCCATATCACAATCATCCTATCACTCTGTGTACTGTGAAAGAAATCTATGGCCTGTCCCTAGTACTTGAAATTAAAACATATCATCAATCTTATTTAATGTAATATTTTTCACTATTTTTGAAGAGCTTAAGATAAATGAGTACTATTTCTTTTTCCATTCACATTAGGCAAAACCATCTGGTAAGTACTATGTATATAAAGGCCAAAAAGAATCTTTTGCAACAGGGTATGCATACATATATGTGTAATGTCTTTTAAATGAAACAAGAACAAAATTACTTCAGCTAGGCTCCTATCTTATCTGACCTGAAATGGCTGCTGACCTATGCAAACAGATCTTAAAAATGCCACAGTATTTACATAACTCTGTGGAATTCACTTGTTGGAAAATACATTCTTCTCAGTGTGCATTTTAAATTTTGTCAATTTATAGGACTTCTGCAGAAGTTGATCCAAAAGAGAGGAAGAGGATACAGATATTTCTGTAAATTTTTTGCACCTTTCCATTACTACGTAAAGAAATTCTTCCAGTGATATGAAAGTAATTTAATCTTATCTTACCAGGAAACCCAGACTCTTCATGAACCTTTCCACAGATTATGAAAAAAACTTTACCAGGACAGAATAACAGAAAAAAACAAATACTCATTGACATTAAAGGTGAATTGCAAGGCAGAAGAATATACCCAGGACCTTGGTTAGATTTTATGCTACAATTTCATCCAACAGAAATAAATAACATACTCATGAGAGGAAGCAGAGGGGCAAGTACTAAACTTGTCACTGTCATGACTCAAGGAAACAGCATGAAGGGCAGCTAGATTGGATGCCAGGCAAAGGTTCTTCATCCAGAGGGTGGTTGGGCCCTGGAACAGCTCCCCAGGGAAGTAGTTACAGCACCAGTCTGAGAGAGTTCAGGAAATGTTCAAACAATCCTCCAGGCAGACGGCGTGACTCTTGGGGAGTCAATAATCCTGATGGGTCCCTTCCAACTCATCATATTTTATGAGTTCATGATAGATTCCTTCTTTGATTTCTAAATCTTCTTTCTAACCATCCTATCTTTTGTTGTTGAGCAATCAATGTTAACAGTTTTTCTATAATGTTACAAACTGGGAAGATTCCTTATAAAATTAAAACCATTTGTTGGAAACTGGATTTAGTACATTTTGATCTGCTTTTGAGATTTTTTTATTAGATTTAGTATATTTTGATCTGCTTTTGACTTTTTTTATTACTAAACAGCCTAAAAGCACGTGACATATTACTTGGAACTACTTACACATCACTACTGTATTTTCACTCTTAACATTATGTTCTTGAGGGGAAGAGGTCAGATTAAATTACTAACAACTTGAAGTCTGTGGTACTTCTCATTCACTGAGAATTTGTACAGCCTCACCAGCCTTTCTCCTACTAAGCCACTAGGATCTTTTAAAACAAGATATAGTTTCTACTTTTAACTTACATGAATAATTTAAGAAATTCTGAGTCTGATGTAATTTTTCTTTATTGACCAGTTTGTGAAACTTTACTTTAGTCAGTTAAGGGGCCTAATATATATATACATCATATTGAAGTATTTTAAGCTTTCCAAAACTAATTTGAACTATTTGGAAACAGAAATACTGTTGTGATGTAACAAAACTTTTTGGTGGAAAATTTAATAAAGTTATTGTTCTACTCAGACTTGCCAATGAAATTTGATGGTATAAAAAATATTTTTCCATCAGCTGCTTCATTAGAAATGACAGACCCCTGTCTACTGTAGATGGAGGGAAAAAAGCCAATATTTTATATTGTGATCTACAAACATCCAGGACCATTAGTGTGCAGTTACTGATTGTGGTAATACTTCAGAACACCATGGGATGGGAAAAGATGGTGGCATAAGACTGGGATTCTTCCATAGTGGAAGGCTATAGAAAAACTTCATAAACATCAGTTCGTAAGAAAGATCTTGCAAGGATCTTGCAAAGGTTTGGGACATAGGAAGCAAAATACCTTCAACATAACACAGGATGTTCGTTTCATGAATTGGAAGTTGTCTCCTAACTACTGAAATGGAAGGAATTACATTAGATTGCTTCAGCTATTGCCATCTGCAGAGAAAGTAAAAATTATTGGTGTCTGGAAAACTGTAATTATGTTTTGAGAAACATTTTTAAACTTTGAAGGGTGCTCTGTTTGGTAAATTTATGGAAACATTTGACTGAGACTTGTGACATTCACAGTAATCCATCATTTTCTGTAGAGAGTTGTTTCCCTGGGGATGAAGAAAATCCCTACTTGATGCCCTGGGAAACCCCTTTCTAAGTACAGTAATCAAGGCTTACTTACTCACATGTTCCCTCAGTTCAAGCATGAAAATCATTGCTAGAAGGTTCCTAGCTCTTTGTGTTACCACAGGTTGATTTTTGGTGCAGGAATTTTAACATTCCTAAATGTTCTCCCCTATTGGACCTTTCCCTCGACCCCACCTCAACTCCCCTCCTACACCTAAATACCCCTGTCTGACCCTGGCCTCGGTGATTTTGGCCCTTGTTACTACCTTGTTCCAGTTCATTCCAATAGAGTGGACCCTTGTTATTATTTTTACATTATTAAAATTCCTTTTCAGACAATTGGATCAAGGCTGCCTCTGTTAAGTCACCATCAGGGCAGAGTCTCAAGGAAACTCAAAAGGGTCTGATTGTCTAGGCTCGGACCCCTGGGAGTTTCAGTTTTTCATGCTAGTTTAATTTGCATAAGAGAATTAGAGTAAAAATGGATACAAATATTTCAATTAAACCAGTCACCAATTTTGGTTGGAAACTTTCTTTTAAAAAAGACCAGACTATTCTATTAGTAATATAAATTTCTTTTATTCCCAGTCTGCTGAATCAGACAAATTCTTTTAACAAAAAAATTTTAGAAGATGTAAAGTTGTTCTTATGTAATGAAACACAAAAAGTAGAACACATTCTTATAATCAGGCAGGTAAATATGTAAAGAAAATTTTATGTGTTAGAAATAAGTTGCATTGATGCAATAAAATTCTCAAAACTCAATTGAAC
>VWYO01000038.1:24677-42044 GCA_013400275.1 Rhadina sibilatrix | reverse complement strand
GTTGGTTTTTTGTTTGTTTGGGTTTTTTTTTTTTTGCCTGAGTGTAATTTCTTGCACAATGATATGTATCATTTGTATAACAAATCATTACAGCTGAGGCTGTAAAAGAGGTAAAAAGAGTTCAACAGAGAACCACATTACACTTGCTCTGGAAGAACTCACTTGGTATCAAGATATTCCTGGGATAGGCAGTTCTACTTAGCTTCTCTGACATGCTTCTGAGAAGGTTGTTTGGGAGATTTTTCTAGCTCACTAGAACATCTCTTTGCTCATACGGTTGTGATTTATAAATCTCATACTTTTCTTAAGTCTATGAAGTCATCTTATATAAATAATTTATATTATTGGCTATATTTCATAGAAAATAATGAATTTGCGTCTTTGGCATGAAAAAGTGTAATTGTTTGAAACTTGTATCTATTTCCTAATAATGGCTTGATGTTCAGGTAAAGATGAACACAGAATACGGATAAAACAGAAGGCTTGGGGGAGCTTGAAATATTTTAATTTCACTCATATTACAGATTAATTTATACTTACACAAAATATATGGTACTTCCTGATGGATATATGTGGTCTTTCTTAGTGTATAAGCCCATAAAAATTAGGGGGAAAAAATAGTGGATCATAACTGTCACATAGTTTACATAAAAATATGTTCAAAATATGGAAAGCTTGTGTCTTAAAATGCAAACCTTTACTAAATATTGTCTAAGCTGGGCATAAAAAGTCTTTCTGTCTTGATATTACTGAAGACAATGAATTCTATGAACCCTCTTCTTTTTTTTTTTAATGTCAGATTTGACAGTTATTATCTAATTATATATTATGCATTGATTTTAATTATTAGTGAGTTTTATTATGCAACACAAGGAATTTTTCAGTAAAACAGAACTTAAATGTGTTTAGCTGTTTTGGTACCCTTGTGGAAAAAAAGGCCACCTGCTTGATGAAATGTGTGGAGAACGCTCTCAGGTCATTAAAATTATGATTGACTTGGCCTCCTGTTTTTGTAATCCCAAACCCACATGGATCCATGGACATGGCTTTCTCTCCTGCTCTCAGACATAGTTTGCCCCAGTAGCCTTACCAGGCTGTCACTGAATCAAGATTCTCCCTGGCCACATTCTCTGACCCTGACCCTGACTTGCAGCCTCAGTGCTTCGAATTCGTGTCAATGGAGGGCAGCCTTGCCCTCAGCTCCTGGCATCCTCCCCATGGGGAGCAGCCAGAACTCACTCCTCAATAGCAGCAGGTTAAGGAAAGAAAACTAGCACTGCAATGCTGAGAACCCTAGTATATTATCGCTGATGGCAATCAGAAAGCAGAAATTGAAGGAAAGTGTGGATCTTTCTGTGGTATAGGTTGCAGAAACTAAAAATTTAAGGACTCTCTATGCTTGTGTAACTCAACAGGATGACTACTGTTAATTTTTTTTGGTAAATAGACTTTTAGCCTTTGCATGATTCTTCAGCAGTGTATTTCACTGTGTGTTTTCACTGTTTGTGGGAAGGCAAAGCTTCTTGTTTGCTCTGACGTTGCTCCTACACAGTGTCGATGAATTATTTGTGATCGTGTTTTCCTAAAACGAAGTACAGCATAATTATCATTCATTTTAGCTAAGGAGATCTGTTTGCTTATGAGAGATATTTTTTACAACATTTTTCATCTTATATATATATATACCACATATATATTTTATACATTTTTCTTTTTGTATCAGATCATTTAAAAGATCCCATGTCATTCATGTTCAACAGTACCAACAAAAGAATGACAAAAACACCTCAAGAATAGGCAAAACAAGTCCTCTATCAGGATTTTTGAAGACTTAGTTTCATCAGACTCTTATTACAAAGAATGAAGGAATGATGAGCACCTAAAATCTAATTAGGTCTTGAGTGCCAGAGTTGCTAGGTACAGATGGAACAAAAAGTGTGAAAAATCTGAGAGGGGAACAAAAATGTTGCTCTGAAGTCTTACCAATTCCTTTTTTTTTTTAACATTTCAAGATAACATTTAGAAGTACCTGCTTAAAACTATAGCCCTTTTAAAAATGAAAAAAACCCTCAAAACCTTAAAACCAACAAAAAACCTCAAACCACTGTATTTGCAAATAAACCACTACATATTTGTGTTCTAATTGCTACCCGAGGTATTCTGATAGCATCAGTAGAATTTTCTGATCTTGTGAAGTTTGAAAGTTGAGAGATACTTTAAACAAGATTTTACTTAATTTTTCAAAATGTGGAAATACAGATAAAAGTAGACAGAACCTAATGTTTTGTATCTCAAAGCCATTCAGTGGCTGCAGTGAAATGACTTGGACACTATCATTTATCCATGTTCCACATTTAGACAATAACCTTCAGAAACCACAGAAAATGTGTGTAAATGTCTGGTTCTGGAAACTTCCTTGAGGAAGGAACAGTACAAAATGGCACACTTTGGTGTACATTCCATTTCTTCCTCCTGAAACCATGCATCCCAGGAATGAAGTGCGTGGTAGGGAATAGAGCCCTAGCCATGCTCCACCTCTCCTCTCTGCAAGTAGGTGATACATTATTTCTGATGAATATAACATAACACATAAAAGAAATAGATTCATCAGCTACACATTCTGTATCAGCAGGAGTTTGACATGAGCATCTCTGGTTTAACTTGACAGACCTTTAAGTGGATGTTTGCTTTCTAGTACTTACCTAGATTCTCTACTGTGCACAAAGAAAGCTCTTTTTAAAAGTTGAGGATGGTAGAAGTTGGTTGTTTTAGGAAAAAGAATTTGAGTCATAATGCATTTGTTTTCACTCCTAACATGATATACTAAGCTTTCTCTTGACAATATGAGATTGAAAAAGATTCTATTTTATCTTTTGAAATTTTTTTGTGGTTTGAGAAAGACATTCTATGATGCTTTATTCTTTATTTTTTAAATGGCATCCAGTATTATCCTCACTTTGAAGTCTTATGTAGTTGCTCAACAAGAAGCACTAGAAGCTTGTAAACACAAATCTCCTAATCCGTTAGAATTCAATGGAGGTGATGATACATTTTCTTCTTTTTTATCAGAGATAGTTCCACTCCCTTTTCAAGCAGAACCAAGTCAGAATGGCATATTTTCATCTTTAAGTCACAACATTTACTAGAAATAACAAGACCCTTAACTTACAATTAGACCAAATACTGCTAATTCAATCCAACTATATTTTGTGTTGACTAGATTTAAACACAACAGAGCTAAAACCAGAAAAGGTAATTACCTACAACTCTAAATACACCCAACATTAACTTAATTAGGAGCTGCAATGTCAATTTTGCTACATTAGGGAAATGCATAAATTATGTATATGTGATTACATTTTTTCATGTTGCTTGAAGTATATTATATTTGTACAACAAAATGCATCTATATGCCATTGTGCTTATGTAGCACATACAGATGAGAAATAAATTTTGTTTAATTTCTGTGTACGTATGTCAGGGTTTTAACAGAGGCCTTTCCAGTGTGTACTTTCATGAAAATGTGTTTCCTTTCTTTAGGTTTCTGACAATGAGAAAATAGATGCAAAAATGTTTTAGGCAACTTTATTTTCAAATATTTGTCTTTAATATTTCATGTTTTCTTTCAGTCTATACAGTGAAGAGTGTGAGGATTTTTATTTCCAGTAATGTAATGGCAAAGAAAGAAGTTTAAAGATAAGAAAATATATTTCAGGAAAAAATAAAATTAAGAAATGTTTGTTGAAATCTGTTTATATGTGAGATACATTTTGAGAGGATAGAGATGATGTTTTTATAAAGTTTTTTTCCTAATTTTTTATCAGTAGATTTTCAGGATACCAGTACAGGAAATTAAAAGGCAAATACTATGATAAATATTTGACTTGATGTAATCTTTTAAAATGCATTCTCTGCAAAGTAAAAAAAAAAAAAAAGTTATCTCCTTGGGAACAAAAAGATATGGGTGAGGACAGTACTGATAATTTAAAAGAAAACTATAATCAACCAGGTTTCAGTTATTAACACATTATAAGCATCCCAAATAAACTTAAATTGATTAATGAGAAGTTCCATATTTCTGAAACAGACTGAGAGATTTGACCTACTATGTATTGTCAAACAATCATGGTTGGATTTTCTTGAGATTAAATAATCTTGAAATGAAAGAATGAGCAAATCTTTTACACACTTATGGGAAAACTGAAGAGGAAATAAGAAAAAAGATCTGAGGATATGGATAGAGTATATAATTACCTAATTTAAACCACAAAATTAAGGTTAGGGTAGAATTTCTTGCAGATTCTCCCATAAACAGAGATGCAGATTAGAGTTGCTTGCAGATCCTTTCATTAGGTGAGATACTGTGCTCTCGCCTTCGCCTCTCCTGAAACATCTGGACAATTAAATGGAATTTTGACTCCTGTTGTCTCCTCCTTAACTCTGCCAGTTATCATCTGCTGTCTTACTCTGCTCTGTCACAACTTTTATTACTGTTTTTAAGTACTTGCTCTGAGCAGACTCAGCAGAAGCCCTACAGCCCCAAGCAGAACGAAGCAACTGCAAGTTGAGTCCATGCCCTGAAATAAGAAGCAGCGATATAGTCAGAAAGAACACGTGCTATCTGCTTAAATAAGCACTCTGACAGGTAGCCTTTAAAAAACTCCACGAAAATGAATGTGGTGTTTTTTGTTTTTTTTTTTTGCTTTCCCTGGAGCTGTTCAAACCTGCTCTGAACTGAAAACCCAGNTAAATATTGGTGTTCTTGAAGGCCAATGCTTCATAAGAAGAGCACCATTTCCTAAATTTCAAATAAATTCTTGTGAATGACTTAATTAGTAGTATCCAGTAAAATATCCAGTAGAGAAGATAATTACTTGATTGTCAAATGGAATAACAACAGTTTTCCCTGCAGTGAAATCTCTACCACTGTAATTAGGTTATGTCATACTATACCCTGAAGGGAATATTAAAAACACAAGACAAGCCAGTTTCATCCACTGTATTTTTTCTATTTATAGTTTAGTGCTAAATTGCTGCCTTCATGATGCAGCAAAGACATCAATAACGGAATAACCACTCTTCTTTTGCTCAATTAAGTTTGCTACATGGATATTAATGAAAATATGGATCTTCCAGGAGAGTTTTGTTGACTAATCATTTGTAGCATAATAATAAAAAATATACATATGAAGAGTTTTACAAGAAAAAATAACACGGTAGAAATATATAGAAGCAGGATCAAAAAAAAAAAACAACCCAGCAATAAATATATCTGCAAGGATTATACATATACTGATACACTGAGTGAATTGTGACTTACCTTTTTCTATTTTTATTTTGTATTTCTCCTCTCTCAAAACAACAAAACAACAGAAAGAAAAAACAAACAAAAAAAAAACAACAAAAAAACACTTAAAAATTAAGAAAATTACTGCTGAATTTGATATAATATGAAGAATTGCCTATCCCCATAACCATTGGCAAAAAAAAAATACAAAAATATTTGTTTAAAACCTAGTACCTGTTTGTTCATATTTATTTATATAGCTTAAAAAGATTTTATTCACAGGTGTGAATACTGTTCTGTTTTCTATATGTATTTGGTAAGTATGAAAACTGGTTGTTTTATACCTAATGTAAAATCAGACAACACTTTGTTTGCCTAGAAAACCATATTGTACTGCTAAGTACAATATCACTTAATGGAAAAAAAATACTCCAGCAGAAAATTGCTTTTAAAATTCTTTAGTGAATTAGGTGAATTTTAAAATGCTTGATATTTATAAAATGGCAAAGAAAGTAATTTCATTTTTTCTCCGAAGTAAGAGTTAAGGAGGCTTCTGGTTTAAGATTTGAATTTTCTCTTAAGATGAGAATAATAGTATAGCGTTAAAATGATTTTTATAAAATTGCAAGTGGGTGACATGGGGTGGTGGTGGTTAGAAAGGGTGGTGGCTAGAAGGGAAAGGCCTGAACTTGCTGGTCAACAAGGCCTTAGGAACAGGACGTTAGTGTTGCTATAGCTGTGGCTATTGTTTTAACCAAATCAAGTATGAATTTAATATGATTATTGTTTGGCTAAATCACGAAAAATTCATGCTTAGATAAAATCAATGGATACAATAGAACAATATGGGTTTAATGATTAATATATAGTTATATAACAGAAGAGTATAAAAACATGTTCATTGTAAATCAGTGTCAGAGTCAGATTCGGGGTTCTACCCTGGCTCCCAGAGCTCTTCAATAAAAAGCACCTGCATATAATCATTCTGTGATTATGTGTTTCCAACGTTAACATTTTGGCAACCCCAGATGGGACCTTGTGAGCACTGCTGAGGATCCCACGATCTGATCACGCTCCAGCCGGCACCAAGGGATTCTCGGGGAGCCCATCAGTGCTGCGACCCCTCACCACTCACAGCATCCCCTAGAAGTATGGTACTTCTGGTATGGGTACCTGCCAATAAGATGCAGAAAAGCTACCCATGGTTGGGCTAAGGAATTCCTGGTTTTTTGTCGAGGCACCGTCCGTTAGCCAATGTGAAAGCATTGTAGGTTCGGCATCAGTGGTCTATTGTAGCTGTAATACGGAGAAGCTAAAAGGATTAAAAAGGGGTTTGGGCAGCAATGCCCCCATCCCCCATATTTCTCCTTTGGGTTGTTTGCTGGCACATTGGAAAGAAGGGAATTTCAGTTAAGAATTACGGAAGGATAAATTGATGGATTATTGTAATGTACGATGGCCAAAATATGTCTTTCAGAATGGGAAATTGTAGCTGGAAAACGGGTCTTTGCAATTTGACATGATTTCACAGTTATATGTCATTTTGTAAACAAGAAGTGAAACTAGATGAGATCCCCTATGTTGGTTTGTTTTTGTCTATCAAGATCACTTTGTAAAATAAATTATAAAAATCACAAACACAGACATGGTTAGGAGAAGAAAATGTGGAAAGAGACCTCAGGTAGATTTATATTCTGGTTTGGCTTTTTATTTTTTTAATGGGTTGTGGAGTTTTTGTGACACATAAACAAAACCTCTCCCCAGTTTCAGATATCTTCAATACCAAGCTGAGAATGGATTAGTAGGGATACGGTCTTTTAATGTGACCATTAGTTTATGTATTGAGGCCCTTTAACTTGAAAAAAAACCCCACTTTTAAAGCATTTATTGTTAAGTGTCACCATATGAAAAAACTCATGATCTTTGGAAAAACAGGAACATTGATAATGCATGTGACTAGCTTAGAAGCTGCTTCATCTAACAGGTGAGGTCTTTTAGGAGTGATCAAATAGGGCCAATGACAGTTAGAAATACAGTACAAGGATTTCTCAGAAATCTGAAAAAATCAGCATTCTTTTTTATGTATTTATATTGGATAATTAGAAAGGTCTAAGGGAGAAGACATCCCCATCTTAGATGCATTCTAAAACAGAGACTAGTTTTCTGATGCAATATTGCAAAAATTACATGGAATTTCTGACTGAAGGACTGACATCAAGAAATCTCTGTGTGCTGAAAATGATAATCACACTATCATTTCTGTTTATATTTCTCTCAGCATTGCTGTACTTCTCAGATCTCTATCTGAAAAATGAGTCCTTGCATGAATGTCAAGTCCATGAAGTGAGGAGCTTTTTGTAGAATTATATTTCCCTTTTGAAAGTGTGACCTTTCTACGCACCTAGAATCCATTTAACAATTGACTTGGGTATTTTTGTTTGTTTGTCTGTCTTGTTTGTCTTTTTTGTTTTGTTTGTTTGGGTTTGGGTTGGTTTTCGTTTTGTTTTTAGTTGGTTTTAGATTTGGTTTATTTGTTAAAGTCTGTTTAAGTTTTTTTATTTTGTTGGTGAGTTGTTTTATTTTGGTTTTTTTTCAGTTATGAGGACACAAGTAATTACCTCTTCTTAAATATCATACAATGATACAATAGTTTCAATCAAAAGGGTTTTTAGTAATCACCTAGTTCCAGCCCCCTTGCCATAGGCAGGAACAATTTTCACTGGAACTGGTTGTTCAAAGCCCCATCCAACTGGCCTAGAACACTTCCAAGGATGAGGCACCCACCCAGCTTTTGTGGGAAATCTGTTTAAATGCCTCACTACCCTCACAATAAATAATTTTTTCCTAACATCTAATCTAAACCTATTGTATTTCAATTTGAAGGCATTCCCCTTTTTTCTATCACTACATGCTCTTATCAAAAGTCTGTCTTCAATTCTTCTGTAGTCCCCTTTAGGCACTGGCAGGCCAAAAGACATCTTAACATTTTACCAAATATTGCTGATATTGAAAATTATTTGTATATGTTATTGGAAATTATTAATACATATATACTTTCTTCCAGTCCCCACAAGATTAAAAGTGATTCTTATATATCCATGGGGCCATTTAATATTAGATTTCAGGACCTCAAATTATCTTCAGGTAATCATCATCGGGTACAGAAATAACTATGACCTCCTCTATAGTAAAGTGCAATTGCTTATTGATGGCTTCTGTGATGAAAACTCCCAAAGGTTTCCAGGTGCCATGTTTGCACATAGATTTAATACCTACTAGAATCAAAAATGTAACACATGAAAAATATGCTTGCAAATTAGTGTTCTTTTCCCTTTTTAGACTCTGGTGAAGGAGCATTAATGTTTTGCACTACCTACTGCCCTAGCAATGAGACCTATTAACCTCCCAAGTGATCAGCACAGGTCTCCCTCACCAATACAAACCAACAAGAACCCAAAGATAGTTCTGAGATATTTGTGTTTCCTTGCTAACACAAGCTTTTGTTTCACTGCTGACACCACTAACATGGATTACAGATAAGAGAAATTGTGAAAGTAGCTGTGCTTTAACTCATATTTCTGTCTTCAGGGAGCAGGAGAGACCATATCAGCTTGTTTTGCATAAGTTACTGTGCAGCACCCTTATTATAATATTTTCAAACATCACCAGCCAAAGCAAGGTGAGAGCCACTGACCTGATAGTCAAGGAAGGCTCTGTCTTGCATTATCCAGTTTACCAAACACTATTCACTCATAGCCAGATCCCACACATAATTGAATCTGACTAGTCCCTCAAAGAAATTCTTATAATAAAAATAATCCTTCTTTATGTCTGCTGTCCTGTGACTGACCCTGTGGTGATACTCACTGATCAGCTCATATGGAGAAAATGTATGCTGAATGTTATCTTTTGTTTGCTTGATGAAGAGAATGTCCTCTTGCAGATTGAAATTTTAGAGGAAAATCTGTCCAGAATCTAGAAAATACTCCTTTTCCCGTACATGATTTTTCTTAAGAATAGTAGTCTGAAAGCAATGGTATTACTGAACCTCTCTGGAAACTTCCTGTGGAACTATGGATGTGGGAAGACATTCTTAGTCCCTTTGCATATAAATATGATACTGTAAGTGAATTATACTACTATGCTTTTGCATAACTTCAGACATGGTTTCTTACAGTTCATGCCTTTCTTTTGTTTTTATCTAAATTTGCAGGCTCTTATTTATATTGACTTAACTGTGAATATTTTATTTTCACAGGTTCTGCAGAAACAAGGCCTTTTTATTTTCTAGATTTGTATTGCAATAGGAATTAGGTTATTTGATTTATTCTTTATAGTTCCTAATTAGAAAAATGTGCATTTCATCCTTAGGCTGTGGTATGTGGCCTGTCCTACATATGTTGGAAGACTTCAAAAGGAAGTATTTTTTTTTTTTTTTTGTATTTTCGTATCACAACTTTTTTCTCTTTATTATTTGATCACTTGCAAACATGATCAAGCTGTAATTTGAAATATTTCTTTTCTGAAGAAATATTTGAAGTTTTAAAGTTAACTGAAGATATTTTGTGTGAAAATAAAGCAAAACCATGTTAATAAGAGGCATCATAAGTGTGTTAGCAGGAGCTGAGGTTGATTTAGATACTCAGGTTAAGTATTAAACATTTCAAGCTGTTTGGGTCAAATTTAAAAACAAGATCAGTGAGATAAAGGATAAAATGTTTTGTAGCATTCAGGAATGAGAGGAATTAATAATGTCTCAAACCTCAGTAAGACACTTTTGGCTCCACAGCAGCACAAAATCACAGCTGAAAGGGGACTTTCTGTCCTCTTTTTGCTTCTTTCCCCTGACAAGAGTAGTCTACTCTTAGCTGAGCTCCTCCATGGATGCTCAGAAGCAGTTTCTAAGTCACCTCTCAGGGACTAATTTCATTTGCCCAGTTTTTTACCCTGCAGAAATCTGGTGTGACAGCAGGAATGATGCCAACAACCATCACTTATGACCAGTTTTTCTTTTTTTTGCTTCCATATTTAATATTGTAGCTTGTTATGTGAACAGTGAGCTACAAATAGTTTTCCAGCCTCACCAAACACTGAGAGAAGTTTTATATCATCTACAATTTCTGTGCGCTTGCACACATTCTTGCTTGGGTGTGATGAAGGTGAAAATGAAGAAAGTATTTATCAAGAACATAAAAATATTTTCATTCTCAGGAGAAATGGGCTAACTCCACTGACCGGATGAGTATTTTATTGAGCTGCCTGATGTCTTTCCTGCAACACCGTCCTGCAAAAATCCCCTCTGTTTTTATTTGTACTATTTGTGCATTGTACCACCCTTGGGCTTCAAAAAAAACACATGCAAAAATTTCTGTACTCCGAAATGGAGTCTCAATTGAGTCAGTAGGGGTTCAGGCAGACAGAGCAGAGCATTTTCATGCACCACATTGCTGGATCTGCAGATTGGAAATCTCCACAGGAAAGGGATTTATAAAGGTATGCTTCTGAGGAAATGAGAAATATTTTATCTCAGCAGAACCTTCTTGCATAATAAACCTCCTATAACAATATGATGCTGTAATGGTGGCTGTGCAATGAAAAACTTTTAAATGTCCTAAATTGTGATTCAATATACTGTGGGTTGCCACTGCGATACTCACTTGGCAAGGTTCATTTATACCTATAGACTACAGATCTGACCTAAATATATGGAATAAGGGCATTTTTGTCTGTACAGATTAGAAAGACTAAGCCAATTCAGATTCAGAAGAAAGGTTCAGAAAATAGTCCAGAAGGATTATTAGAGTAATTTAACATTTAGAGAGATCATAAGAAACATCTGTTCAGACAATGAGGAGAAATTAAAGGGATCAATATAATAAGATTTTTGAGGAACAATAATGTAATTTGCAACTATTTGACACCATATAAAAGGTAGTTATCTGAAAAAAAAAAGGCCTCTTCATGCCTATGAAAACAATTTGAGCAAACTGAAATTGTACTATCCTACCATATGTAAAGGTTGAACTTTTTTTTAGGTTTCCTATCATTAAATGTCAAAAAATGTCAGGGAATTTTCTCATATAATTTGTATCTGCTCCTACCCATTATTCTCTTAATTCACTGCTCAGACTCTCATTGCTTTAAGTATTCGGTTTTCTGTTTTGCATCTTAGGTATTTCCCACCCATAGATTTTTGCCATGAGCTTTTCTTGCTAATGGCTTTTTTTTTCCTCAGACCTAGACCTACCTGCTAGCATCCACACCCAGGCCCATATGTATATATGTACTTTCCCAAAGCTACATAGATCTTTCAGTACTTTAACCTGTGCAGAAGGGCCTTTCCATTTTCAAATCTTCACTCTGCATGAAGTAGAGTGAAGAACCAAGCTGTAGAGACTGTTTTCCAGAACGTCTGTGCATTTTTCTCCTATGTTGTTCTTGTGCTGTTTTTCTTGCACCTGAAAACTCCCATTTTCTTGCTGTTGGCTTCTCCAGCAAAGTAAATACCTGCGATGTGAAGCTCACCCCTTTGTTGCTTGGCTTTTCCTACATACTGCTTTGTGGAGTTTAGTTAGTATAGGAGAAACTCAAAACTTAATGAGTAACAATATGGTAGTAATTTAAATATGCAGTAAGCAGTACCTAATAATAGATATGCAAGAGAATGTAACAGGCAATCAGCACATAGTGCTTATGACAGATGAAGCATACTGTAATCCACACTAACATTATCATAGGCAGTGACAAACCAGTTGAGAGGATCACATAGGAAATTGTACAGGAGTAGGGAAATCTGTGTAAAAGTCAACATTCTCATAACCTTCAGCTTTAGCACATGCTACACTGGAGGGGATGCACAGGGAAGAGGTTAATTACATCAGTGTTTTTCTTGACTTGTTACTGGGAAGCGCACCCCTTACACTTTCCTCTTGTGTTGTTTTGTTTGTTATTTTTTTGTTTTCCCCAGAAGCTACTTTCACACTTAGAATTTATGTGTGTTATCAGCAATGACGCATCTGAATAAGACTTTCAAGTCTCTCTAAGCCTCTTTCGTGCGACACACATTCCATTTGTTTCATTCAGCATTATGGAAAATGGATAATTAAAGATTCTAGACTTACTTCATAAGAAGGAAACCTCCTAACAGTTACCCTGTACTTAATCAAGGACTGTTCTGCAATGGGTGAGCAAAGAAAAAGCTAGGAGGAGCTAGGAGCAGAAGGATACTTCATTCTTGCTTTCCACATGGAGACTACAGTAAGCTACAGAAGTAGATACTAAGCCTTGTGTAAAGAACTTTGCTAGAGCATTTCTCATGATTCAGCAGTCTCAGCTCTTGCAGGCATCTAAGCAAACTCTCCCTGATGTTGCTGCCACTGGAACAGTTTGAGGGTCACAATTCCATCTACTCCCATCTGTTCCTGGAAACATTGCAAAGAGAGAAGCAGGCAACTGTCTTAACAAAGTACCTCAACAACAGGCCTCCAGCCTGAAATAAGGGACATTCACCTGCAAATTTTCCACAGATATTTTTCAAATTCGTGTTGTTAATTGAATAATTGAAGAGATTGGACCCAAAAAATGGTGCTTTATAAAAGGTAGATGTATGAATGTAGATTACGAATCGTTTTACTAATGATTTTGTTATTCCTAATTACTTAGGATCAAAGTATTTATTAACTGATTGTCTCATAAGACATTAAACTACACTGTAATAACTGGTGTGACAGACCATGGATTTGCAAATGAATTTAGTTTATGTGGCAAGCTGTTTGCAGTGGACGAGGAGGCTACAAGGATAGCCTCTAAAAAGAGAGGCCAAGGGCTGCCCCATACCAAATTGGAGCCAGCTCAAATGGATCCACAGCAGAGCACAGCTGAGTCCCTCAGCCCATCTGGTGGCATCTCCAGAAAAGTCTACCTTAAAAAGATTAAAAAAAAAAAGCTGTGCAGTAAATCAAAGGAGTGAGCAAATGTGAGCAAAATAGCCCTGCAAACACCAAGGCCAGAGAAGGAGAGGAATGAGATGCTTCAGGAGTTGGGGCAGAGATTTCCCTGCACTGCATCGAGAAGACCATAATAAAGCAGCTTGTTCTCAAACAGCCCATGGAGGATCCCATACTACAGAAGGTGGATATGACCTGAAGGAAGCTGAAGTCAATGGAAAACCCATGCAGAAACTGCCTTGGGAGGGGAAGAGCTAGAAAAGTCAGGAGAGAACTTAAGCCTGGAAAGAAGGTGGGATGGAGGCAAAAATGCCCAGTTCCACTGAAAACCTACTGGATTTGTCTTTGCTTCTCACCATCCTACTTTATTTTTAATTGACTATAAGTAAAATAAATCTCCAAGTTGAGTCTCTTCCCCTTGTGATGGTATTTGGTGAGTGATCTGTCAAACAATGAGCTTTCCCACCTTATTTTCTACCTTGTCTTGTTGAGGAAGTACGGAAAGAGTTTGACTGGGTTGGGGTCTCAGAGAGCCAAAGTAAAATCCACTACAGCAACACATCAGGAAAACGCCACTTATTAAAGAATAATTCCTCATCAAGACAATAACACTGTTTGAGAACTCTGGTGCAAGAAAACCCCTTAATAACCAGTAAAGTACTAACAATCTAGCATACCATGAGCTAGAATTTTACACATACTGGATATTTCTTAAGTCTTACAGAAGGCACCTTTCTAGTCTTAAATGCAGTAGAAGAGGAAAGGTGATAAAGTGACTATTTGAAAATAATGAGGGTAGCCTTACACTCAATAAATCATGTCAGTCAAGCCCTTATTCTGTTTATTTATATTTTAGAAATTTTTTGAATAAGGAATAATATGAGAAAAAAAATTAAATAAGCATAAACAACAATAATGCACTCTTTACCAGTTAAATGACTAGAAAAGTACGTAGTAGTCAAATATTGTAGAATGACTTTTGCGTGTGTGTGAATCGTAGAAGAAAAGAAAGAAAACTACAAGCCTTCATTAGCACTACCTTAAATAACTGATGTCATAAAATTAAAAACAAAATCTAATTCAAGAAAAATTGTCATTTCAATGCATAATTATGTCTGTATACAAATGTATGGGGCAAGAATGTAAAAAAAATGAAAATTTCTAGAAAAAGAAACTATCTAAAAAAGAAGGATTTTAACAAAAGTAAAAGAACAATATGAAATACTTATTCAATATAACAGATATTTTATCAGAAGGAGCTGACAATTTCTTTAAATGTATTCTACTCTGAATTAAAAAAGAAAGCCCTGTATGAGAAAATTCATTCTCTAAATCATAGGATGGAGATGTATGTAGTAATTTTATTCTCAAATGTAATACTTTCTAACATATTACCTTTTTACATAAACCATTTTTTTTCAAATCGATGTAGAGTTTTAATCACCTCTGTACTTAAACATTACTGTACTCATAGCAAGCTTTAGGGTTTCAGTATACCAGATGCCACTTCTACCATCTTCACACTTGACATAATTTACATACTTAGTCTATTTTGATTTCTTCATACAGTTTGCTTACCTTTGCTGTTTTAGCATATCCTGTCAAAAGTTCACTTTTAAAGTTTGATCAGACTTTGGATGAAAAATATTTGCAGTTATTTATTTCTATGCTAACTATCAAATTGAAAATATTTTGGAGTTGGAAGAAGTCTTGTTTTTTTCTTTTGACTATCTCATTCCATCAATTTTACATTTTCAGTTTTACTTTGGTGGGGCCTGGGCACATACTTTTGTATCCTTTGTGTAATCTTTCTATTCCAGGCCCTAAGGAATTCAGAATTGTTAAGTGTAACCTATCAGTGATAGGTATAATTCTATAAAGGTTATAGCAGTACCAGATGCACGGTTTCTTTTAACAAAATGGATCATCATAATCTAAAGTACCAAAACCTGTCTCCCAAAAATCAATACCATTCTTTTCTCTGTTATTTAAATCCCCAGAATGAAGTCACTCTGGATATCAGCTAGTTGGGGGTGAAGTTTCTTCAAGAGAAACATGGTCCTGGTCTGGTGATCTGAGGACAGAATCTGGTTTCTGATTGAGTCAATGAATGAGAAGTGAAATCTGTTCTATATGTTCTCCATTATGCAGTTATATGTGGGCACAATCTGAAACTCAGCATAAGAAAGCACAGCGAACCTTATCAATCCATGAAGATTCAAGCTCTATACCTCAACTTGACTTCCAGGATTTGTTTCATATACAGAAGAGAGGAACCACTACATAAGGACTACTTTAATTGTACTGAAAGCTAATATACATCAGAATTACGGTATATACGTCATTCTGGTCATATACGGTAGTAAAGAGCTTATATATCTATGTATTGTGTAAATATGTATCTGAACCAATAAATTTGAGCTTTCTGTTCTTGTGATCACTGCCTAGGTTTGAAAGACAGGTGTCTGCTAAAGAAGGAAAAAACCTCCCTTGGAATGGAAAATGTAAACCCCCTCCCTCCAAATTATTATAATTTTGAAATTAAGGGGCTCTCAGGCAAAAAGATATGAGAATAACAGTTCTTTACCAGCATGTATAATAAAGCAAACAACCCACACCAACTCTGGCACTACCAGCAAACAGAACCACGAACCCAGTGAGCCCTTCTCAGCCGCAGGCGCTTTCCCTGTCGGTGCAGTTCCGGTCGCAGCCAGCAGGGGCGCTGGTGGCTCCCGGCGGGCAGGCAGCTGCCATGATTCCCCCAAGGCTGCAGGGGGCGCTGTGGCGCGAGCTCAGGGAGCAGGCGGTAACGGCGGCTCGGCTGAGGTGGGGAGGGATGGAAGAGAGGCTTTGCTTCACAAGCCCCTGTGCACAAACCGATCCTGGTGCCCCTGCAGGACTCTCATACGCAGCAAGCTGGGATGGCAGGACATCTCGGCAGGCAGGGGCTGCGGGGTTACAGTGCAGCAAAAGCTCAGAGCAATGCCGAAGAAGCAATGGGGGCTGGGAAGTGGCAGCCCAGCTCCCAGCAGGGCAGGGAGCTCAGGATCCCGGGCACCGGAGCAGAGAGGGATAGGTCCCTCTTTTTAGTGAGGTAGATGATAATAAGGTCCCAGTTCAGTGGCTGCTCTCACGAGCAGAAGCTCACCCCACAGCAGAAGCAGCAGCTCTGGGCTGGGCCGTGGTGGCAGCGACGAAATCCCTTCCCCAAGCAGCAGCTCTGACTGTTCTCCTCCGAAGCTGAGAGAGAGAGAGCAGCTGCCTCAGCCCAGTCTTTTTTTACAGCCCAATTCTTGTGGTACTTCGGCCCCTTAGAGAGAAACTCCCAGATAAGAGAAATGCAACCAGATGCCCTCCTCCCTTGAGCTTGGCCACTTCTTTTGTGTTTTTTTTTTTAAGTACTCAGTCGATAGTGTTTCCTAGCAACTTATGTGAAAAAAAAAAATTCTACGAGTAAAAAGGAACAAAAGGAAAGAAACCTAACCCCCAACAATCACATAAGCAGGAAACCCTATCCTTTAGAGAATTCCATCTCCCACAAATATCTTGAATAAATTTAATGGCGACCAGTAGCTCATTGTATATCTCTTCAAACCTCTTTCCTTCCTGTTACTGTGTTAACTGCTGTACACGTTTCAAATCATGATGTTTTGGCAGCTTGTTTAAAGGACCAGCTCAAGTGGAGCATTAAAAAATTAGCAAGTCAAGCTTTAGGAAAGAAAAGGTTGGTTATATGCTTCCCTTATTTACTTATGAAACCCTGTTAAACTTCTTATGCTATGCCATTGAGGAGAATATAATTTTTTTCATTTCTTTAAAAACGCTATCTTATAGCAATTCTCCTGAATGAACTTGTCAATTTGTGTGTTGTCAGATTTTGGAATGTTGTGTTATATCTCTGTTTTCCTCTGCAATTTTGTATTGTATCTTTGTTTCCTTCTGTCATCTATCTAATTTTTTGTCCTTGTTTTTGTTATCCTGCCTTAAGAGACAGCCCTTGAATTTAAATTGCAATGAACAATCTAAGTTCCTTTCTGCAAGTTAATATTTCCATGAGTTTAACAAAATTAAACTTTGCAAAAAAGTATTTCCACACTGTGAACACCCTAAATTTAATAAGCATGCCTAGGGAAA
>VWYO01000038.1:0-22420 GCA_013400275.1 Rhadina sibilatrix | reverse complement strand
AATGAACCCCTCCCCTCCCCGCCCCCCCAAAAAAAAAAAGGAAATATTGCAAAGAATATGGGTTAGCTATAGGTAACTGCCTGAAAATGAGCCTGATCTGGAGTTTTTCAAAACCTTGCAGTGAGGATTTTCATAAACCTTGGGAAGCAGTGTATGCAACTCAGAATAATTTTCTATTTCTAGAAAAGAAAACTTTTTTAATCAACATTTTTCATAGAGGTTTCATACTACTTTATAAAATATTACATATAATATTCATTATAATATTGTAAGAATTATAAATTTTTTTATTTCCTATTTAATTTCATATTTGCTATCCTGTTTTTTTCACTTACTGTAGAAAGTAGAGCGCATCGACTGGTGTTTAATTTTCTCCTTTTGCTATTTTCAATATTTCTGATGTATATGAATCTAAAAGTATGTAAAGTGGTAGAAGTAGCTAAAAGGGAAAAATAATTTGAATCTACAGTTAAATTGAATTTATAGTTGGAAAAGGTCAGAAGTTTTAAAAGAAAATTGAATTTAGAAGATTTAATATATATTTAATATATTTTCTAAGAAAGTTATAAATTTTTAAAACAATTCATAGACCAAGCTGTCTTTATGTTTTCTTGGCATTGGTTGACCACTTTAATTTTGAACTAGTCTCAATAATGTAATGTAAACTTATTCTCACTCCTAAAAAACTCATAAATTTCTTATATTGTTAAATTCTTCCAAAGGAGAAGACCACAATATCACCAGAATCAGAATCATAGAATCATTAAGGTTGGAAATTTATTTTGTTCTTTTAGAAAATAAGCATAGAAAAGCACAAGACGTGTTCCTTGGAATTTTGGGAAAGACTCTAGCAACAAAAGTATTAGTGAAAAATTATTCCTGTATATACAACAGCTTTCAGGCTCGGATTCTCATTCGCTTATTTATGCTTATATGAACTTAGTATTTAACCACTGTAAATTTGCTCAATTAGCCCAAAAATATGAATTCTTTAATTCTAGCAGGAAGTGTTCTCTAGATTGCTGTCTTCCATAAGTTTCACAGAGAAGCTTGTCCTGTTTTACTGTCATAGAATCAGAAAATCATAGAACCACGGAATCATAAAATTGTTTAGGTTAGAAAAAACCTCTGAGATCATTGAGTTTGACCTTCGGCCATCCCCTTCATGTCACTTAGACCCTGGGATTAAGTGTCATGTCTATTTATTTCTTGAATATGACTTCACCTTCATGACTGTGACACCACCACTGTCCTGTTCCAAATCCAAAGTTCCCAAGTCACGGGTTTTTTTTCTTTTGTATATTCTTTTCTCATTCTTGGCTTTTATTATTCTGATGGCAAAATCTTCAAAAGGCTTATGCCTCTTTAATTGCAAATTGTATTATCTACCTGGTTGCAACTTAGTTATTTTTCTTTTTTAATCTTAGCTCTGTGATGTTCAGGCTGCCCTCGGAAACAGAGATGGAAAGACATTTTAAATAGTCTTTGGTTGTGATAGAAGAGGACACAGAGTTGATTAAAGCACACGAGTGGTTACCTTCACCCCCTCTTGAACTACAGAATACATAATTTTATCTGTTACTGCTTTTTTTAATGAATCCCTTCCATGAAAAAGAAACCAAATAAACACTTGGTTTTGTGTTCTTACGTCCATTTATCTTCATGAATGCAAGTATAAAATACAGAGAGAGGACAAAGAAATAAGAACAGCTACGGTCTGGCTAAAATAGTTTTGTGTGCAGTAGAGACATGAATTTCTGCAAAATACTAATTGGTGCTTCTTTCTGGGAGCCCTGACTTTCCTAGTGTTTTTGGAAATGTTGATCAGTACAAATTGCTCCTGAAAACTTCAGGTCATTTCCTAAATTAAAACTGGAAAACATAATCAGAAAATTTGTATATGCCAGACTATGAAAAAAAAAAAAAAGGATCCCCAAAGACATAGATTAACATTAGCCTGTCTGTATGGCAAAATTATTATTTAATGTGTGTTTATCATAGGCCGAATATAAAAGAATGTAAAGTGAATCCTCAAAAATTAATCTTCCAAAGAATCTCTGCTGGAAAACCAAAAAAAAGGAAAAAGTATATCTTATATTACATTGTATATCCTGGCAATTTTAGAAGAATATAATTTTCACAGGTCAGTATTACATTTTTGTAGGGTTGTATTCAGACTCTTTTGCCATCACCACTTCCAGCATTCTAACTATGATTATTGTGTTTGAACTCAGATTTTTTTTCCTAAACAAAAAGAACAGATTGTTGACACTTGTTTTGGTATATTCTGTTACATCAGTTTGGAACTACCTGGATAAGGGGACAAAAGGCATTGGGAATTCTCTTGTGAGTAATGATTTTATTAAGGTTTAACTACTTTTTCCAATATTAAAGAAGACTGCAGCTCTTCTGGTCTTGCAGAACTCTTTGGGAACTCTTACAAAAAACAGAGTTATTTCTGAATATGAGAGAAAGATGATATTTCCCCACTTCTAGTCAAGTGACAGGTTTGTACTTGTCCTGTGATCTTCTAACAAGGATAAAGCAAATCCATTATTTTCATAATTCATGGTTGTTCAGAAGACATTGCACAGATATACACATCTTGTGTACTTATAGTCACAGACTCATGGAATTATAGAATCATAGAATAGGTTGGATTAAAAGAGACCTTAGAAGATTGTCTACTCATCTCCCAGTTGCTATAGACATGGACATCATTCTCCATATCAGGATGCTCAAAGTCCCATTCAAGCTGATCTTGAATTCTTCAACGAAGTTGTACAGTTTTTTCATCCATCAATACACTCAAGTCCTTCCCTGCTCTTAATCCATTCATCCTGCAGCCTTCATTGATGTTGAAGGCTGCTCTAACTCACTGCAGGACCTCGCACTTGGCCTTGTGTCCGGTTTAGGGCAAATTTTGGGAGGAAACTTCTGAATAGGGTCCCTCCAGAAAGCAGATTCACACAGTCCCTCCCTGTACTGGTTTGGGAAAAGATTTCCTTCAAGAAAAGTGGAAGAAACTGTTTACTTAACAAGCAAAGTATTCACAAGCATAAAAAATGAACAATATTAAACACCTCTCACTGTTCTGAAGAGATGGCAAATACAGAAAGTCCTTTTCATGGGATGTATCTCAGCTCACTCAGTCTCTTATCAGCCTCTCCTGCACTGGAACACAGCGTCCTGGGCCCTGGTGGGCCACAGGTGTGAGCTCTGGTGCTTTTCTGGGTTTCCAGTCCAGAGCAGGCTGAGCAGTTCCAAGGAAAAGAAAAGCCACAGTGTAGGGAACTCTCTGCCTCAGCTAGCCAAAAACTAACAAAAAGCCAAGGGGAGCTCTCTCCCAGTGTCCGTGCTGCAGCCAGCACAGTCCGTGAGAAGGAGCGCGGGGGAGCGAGCGCAGCCTCTGCAAACAAACTGCGCGCTTCTTCTGCCACCTTCGCTCTGAGCCAGTCTGAAAGGTGCAGAACTTAATATCCAGCAGGAACACAACACACAGCTGGGGATACAAGCATCATAAAGTCACCCTAGGACACCTTGTTACACTTGATGAGGTTTTATGGGACCAGTCTTGAGGACATGCATCCTTCTGCATGTCATCTCTTCCCCCACGTCTATCAAACTTTGATGTACTGAGTACTAAAGCTATTTTTAAAAACCGTGTTTGAACACTGTGAAAAAGGAATGCTGAACTTACAATAGTTCAGAATATTATCAGAAAATGCAGTGCCATCATTTAGTACAATATTTTTTAAGGACTTCCAAAGTCACAATTACCACATCTAGCAAGGTATCCTTTTCCAAATAAGATGGTGCTTGACTGGTGAAGTTAGTATTCAAGTATACAGTTATTTAAAAGGCAAGGAGCTGACATATGGGAACAACAGTCAAGGAGGCTCTGTTCTTTGTCAGTTTTAGTGGCTCAAGTTTTCCATGGCTGTTTTCTCCAATCAATCATCAGTGATTTACTACAGCAGAACAAAACACAAAATAAAAAAATACACCTACTTGTTTTATGATGACAAAGGCATTCAAAAATGCCCCAGTGATTGAGGACATCCCTTACTATAAGATTATGTGGTCAACTTTGTTACATTTAAAATTTTGATGTCATCAAGATACTCTGTATCCTTAGACCAACAAAACGAAAATCTAGTAAAAATATATGCAAAAGCCATGACTTCATACACTCTTGTCTGATAACCTATTATGCTGAAGCTCACTAGGGACAGAAATATTGCTGCCTATTTTGAATGTAAAATTTTCCTGATGCTGTATCTCTCCTGTTATTTTCTCTCTAAATCACCCTACAGTGATAAATTTGGCTGTTTAAGGTGTCTCTTTGGCAGGCTGTCCTTTGATTAGGCAATTTATCTTTAACATGCCCCAAAAAAGACGTTCTCTATGAACAATAGTTGACAGTTAGGTACTTGTAGTGTGAATGCTATATTGTACTGGCTAGGTAATATACACAGAGAGTGAGATCAGCCAACACAAATGCTCCTTAATAAATGGCCATACTCCATAGCAACAATATACAGCCATTACTATACAGGGGAAAATATGCTGCAGGATCGGGAAAAAACTGACACAATATATTTCATATTAAGTAATATTTATCAAGGTATTCTTCTGCAAAACATGGTTTGTGTTAGACAACCTGTCCTACAGAGATCTAGAGGTTGGAGAAAACAAGATGGATGCTGATTATTTTATAAACCATGTGAAACAAGTGGCCTGCAGTTATGTGTGAACAAAAGCAGCTATAATGAAGTGGTCCAGGTTTATATTAAAGCCATATGAAGTATTAGTTACAAAATTAAAACATTGAAAGACTTAACTATCTTTTCTCAAATGCCTCAGAAATGGCAATGTGTCATATAAAATTATACGCTAGTGGTGAAGAATTACTAGTCCTGAATTTCAGCCAGTATTTCAATACAACTTTTGGTAAGAAATGTTTGATTTTTCGCTTACACTGTTGGCTTTTATTCTAATGTAGATGTTATACAGTTTTCCTGTATAATGCTGCATATTTCTGCCCACATCTACTGCTGAAGAGAATTAGCACAGAAAATCTTGGCCAAAAGAAGCAAAAAAGTAAGTAAAATCTAACCTTGCCATTATTATATAGATAATTGTCCTTGAAATATTGCTAAAGAGAAAATTTCTTTTCATAAAACCTAATTAGGTTAAAAGTGAGTATTATCCACAGTTTCTCTGGGCAACCTGTTCCACTGTCTAAAAAAGCTCTAGAAAAAATTCTTCCCCATAACCAATATAAATCTAGTCTCTTTCAGCTTAAAACCATTCCCCCTTGTGTCACCACAGGCCATCTTAAAAAACCTTTCTCTATCTTTCTTGTAAGCCTCTTTAGTTTATTAAAAGGCAATAATCAGGATTCCTTGGAGCCTTCTTTTCCTTGGCTGGGACAACCTGAATTCTCTCCAATTTTCTTCACAGAACAGAAGTGTTCCAGCCCTTTGTCTTATTGCACTGGATGAAGTTTTGTGGGACCACTCCCCAAGACTGTCGACATCTTTTTGTATGTCATCCATTCCTTCATGTCTAAACTGCACTGCTCAGCTTGGTGTCTCCTGAAAAATTGCTGAGTGCTCTCAATCCCACTGTCCGTGTCATCAATAAAGACATTGAACAGCCCTATACTGACCCCTGAGGGACACCATATATCACTGATCTTCATTTGGATGTTGAGCCATTGACTACTGTTCCTTGCATATGGCCAATCCAAATTGTTCCTTATACATCAAATAGTCTGGATACTGAGCGCTTATCTCAATGATTTAGTGACAAGCATGTTGTATGAGACTACGTCAAAGGCCTTGCAGAAGTCAAGACAGATGGCATTAGTTAGTTTTTTTTTTCTTATCCATCAATATAGCCACTCCACTGCAGGAAGCCACCAGCCTAGACAGGCGTAATTTGCCCTTTTTTGAAGGGTATCATGCTGGATGTTTCTAATCACCTCCCATGTCAGCCATATGCCTTGATATGTCTTCCAGAAAGATCTTGACTGTGATCTTACTGGTCAGAGAGGAGAGGGTGACCAGTTGGTAATCTCCAGTGTCTTTTTTTTTTTTTTAACCATTTTTAGAAATGGGAGTAACATTTCCCTTTTTTAATCACCATGTGTAGTGGCATTACTTTTTAACTATTGCGGAGAGTGGCTTGATAACTACACAACAGAGTTTACTGAGAACTCTGGCATGCATCTGTTGAGTTCCATGAATTCATATATGTTCAGTTTCCTCTGATGGTCTCAAGCCTGATTTTCTCTTAGAAAAACAGGACATCTTTCTCCCAGTCCCTGTCTTGAGGTTCAGGATCTTGAGACGTGTTTGGAGAGAGATTGTAATGGATTATAAGCCTTTAATGCATTTTTTCATCAGTCATAAATGGGCCATAAAATATTCACAAAACATTTATGGCAACAGACTGGGTTTCATGTAAAAATTGCACTACCTTGCAGCAGCAACTGCTGGAGGTTTCCAGCTTATGTGGAAATAAAATGCTGATATATAGTGGTTTGGTTTTGACCCTGCCTTTCCATTTATCTCTAGGACAAATGGCCTTGTTTGGAAGTTTGTAGATATTTAGTAATAAATTGTGGGACAATTTTTAGACTTTATGCTGGTTTATCAGCAGACCAAGGAAGAAACCTTGAATATGTAAGCTGACTATGATAAACAGACTTTGTTTTATTCCCTGGTGCACTATTTTCAAGTGTTAGCAAGGTGGTGATTTGTTTTTGTTTTTGTTTTTTTTCCTTTTCTAGCCATGCCCACCATTTATTGTTATTGTACCATGTTCTGAATTTAAAGGCTCTACACTAAAAAAGTGTGGAAGATTATAATTGTCATTAATTGTCATGTCACACCAACATTAACTTTGAAATATGAAAATAAAAAGTTGCA
This sequence comes from Rhadina sibilatrix, assembly GCA_013400275.1. Classification (NCBI taxonomy): domain Eukaryota; kingdom Metazoa; phylum Chordata; class Aves; order Passeriformes; family Phylloscopidae; genus Rhadina; species Rhadina sibilatrix. The sequence goes on along the minus strand of VWYO01000038.1, from coordinate 15,482 downwards.
TTTTCAAAGAAGCGCGTGTCACATATGAATTTAGTGTTACTTAGAAAACTGGAGTTGTACATTTTATTAATAAATTGTTGAAGATCATAACTGTGTTGAGTTTGCATGGCAAGGTTTTGATAGCAGAGGGGAAGGATGACAGACGTGGCTTCTGTGAAAAGTTGCCAGAAACTTCCCATGTGCCCAACAAAGCAAACATTAGCCGACTCCAAAAAAACCCACCTCTGACCAGCAGTGGTAGTAGCATTTCTGGCACAATTTGTATGAGAGAAAAAAATTATTATGAGAAAGTAATTGAGGTCAGAGATGACACAAGTGAGAATATGTGACAGGAACAGCTCTGCAGACACCAGTGTCAGTGCAGAAGGAGGGGGAGGAAATACTACAGTTGCCAAAGCAGCCCATGACAAAGATCATGATGAGTTAGGCTGGGCCCCTGGAGGGGGGCCCATGGAGGACCAGGAAGAAGTAGTGAATGTGCCCACAGAGGGCTGTGACACCATGAGAAGTACATTCTGGAATAAGCTTCTGGCAGGAGCTGTGACCCTGTGGAGAAAGCAGCCCATTCTAGATTAGGTTTGCTGACAAGGCTTGCCCTGGGAAGTTCTACAGGAACAGGTTGCTCCAGGGAACCCATGCTGGAGGAACCTGCTACTGTAGGACTGCACTCTGTGAAAGGGACCCACACTAGAGTAGCCACTGCAGACTGTAGGAAGGACTTGCATTGCAGAAATCTGTGGAAGAATTTATCCCATGGGAGAGACCCCACTCTGGAGTAGGGGTCTCCCTGAGGATGAAGGAGTGGCAGAAACGATGTGTGAGGAAATGACCACAAACCCATTCCCCATCTCTCTGCACCACTGAGGTGAAGAACACAGAGAATCAAGAATAAAGTTAAGCCCATAAAGAAGGGAGGGGCAGGGGGAAAGTGCTTTTAAATATTAGTTTACTTCTATTCTATTCTGCCTTTTTTGACAATAAATTCAGTTTGTTTCCCCAAGCTGGTTCTGTTTATCCCATGACAGTAATCAGTGACTGAGCTCTCCCTGTCCTTATTCCAACCCACAAGCCTTTTCCTATATTTTTTCTCCTGTGTCCAATTGAAGATGAGAATGATAGAGTGGCTTTGCTGGGTACCTGGCACCCAGCCAAGATAAAACCACCTCAATGGCTCAAATATCTGAGGTACTGGACTTACATTCTGACTTGTAATTTAATACATGCTGTTATATAAGCATTAGTGGTTTTTTTCAGTAAATTATCAGACAGCATGTAATTTAGAATACTATGATATTCAATGTTTCTGGTATACTATAATTATGAATTATATGAATAGTTCTATATTTTCTGTAGTTTTGGCACAGTATAATCCTTAATATTAATTGAATTAATGTTTGTTTTATATCAATTACTTTAGAAGGAATGCTGAGATTCTTATTGTCTAGGTGCTACATGGCAATATCAAGCACCTAAGCACCTGTACGTGGATCTTTTTTGTATCTACCTCTGGCTTTCCTAATGTGTAGCTGGCACACATTTTGTTGCACCAAAGAAAAGCCATTAAAAAAAGCTGACAGGAGTAAAGGAGAAAAAAACAAAACAAAACAACAAAACAAACAAACAAACAAACAAAAACCAAAACCCAAACAAACAGACAACAAAAAACCACACACAAAAAAACCCCAAAACGATGATATTTCAGAGAGAATGACCTCCTCGTAAGAATTTGGTTCTTTTTTAGCATCGTCCTCTAATAATGTGTGTCTCAGATAGCTTTTTGGAGAGCTCTAATGGTATTGTAAATTGGCATAATCTTAGAGAGAAAACTTACTCCTTTATTTATGGCCAGCCAACAGTCTGTATATTAATGCATTAAGATAAGCTCTACTTTCCAATGTCCATTCTCCACTCTTTGAAAATCATCAGACAAAAAAAATACATCCCAAAACATAAAACCTCATCTATTTTAAAATTTTGAGCTGATTCACAAAGAGAAATCAAGGGACCTTATAGCAGCCATTACCCTTATGACTACACAATCTTCCTATTTCTCAGTGTATTTTTCCCACTTTAACTTTCTGTCCTGAAATTCAAACTGAAGCATGCCTTTGGTTTTTAGATCCCAGAGTAATTGTGTATTTCACTTCCACTTTGGCCTTTGACAGAGGTGTCTTCCAACAGAATCATGCCATTGGTGATCAATTTAGAGACTCATAAGAGAAGACTACAAAAATTTCACAGGATTGGGACCCAGCCTGTAGCACTCACTCCCACAGATGCTGAGAATTCCCACAGGCTTGGCATTTTACAAAACTAAATATAAAACGTATTTTTATTTAGCTTTCCCCTGAAAAGGTATTTTCAATGCATACAGCCTTTCTCTCTACCATAGATATTTGTACAGCAGCACCTCCTTCCTTCACCCCTTCAATTAAAAAAATGAAGACATAAAAAAATAAAAAAGACAACAATAATGACAACAAAACAAACAACAACAATAAAGGAGCAAAAAAAAGAAAATCATGAAAAAACCCCACCCACAACCAAATCCCCACCCCAATTAATTAAGCTACATATGTCACATGATAAAAATGGGAGAGAAGTAGAAGAACCAGGATGTCTGTAGTTTCTTCTATTTTTAGATACTCCAGAGGCACTTTGATTCTATGGTGATGAGGCTATATATGTATCTAGATAGTTAATTCCTTAGTCCTCTAAGGGAGTCACTGAAAAATAAATGTTGATATATAATTGACTCATAGACATATTGCCTCTGGCAATATGCTATAGAAATGGCATCATGAGATCGAGGGAAACAGATCACAGATTTTAGTAACTGACACTTCACATTTTGTAAGTTTATCCCCATATATTTCAAATGTTAATTGGGATTATAAATCTCTCTATGTTTGAGTGAGGTTGAATTTCATCTCCTTGACAGTAACCTACTGTTATATTTTAAACTTACAGAATTAAAATTACAAATATCAGCATGAGTTGGAATAGTAAAATTACATGTTAATTGTAAATTCACAATTAAAACCGACACTTGCTCTGACATGTGACTGCATGAACATTGTGGTGGCAAAATGCTAGCAGTGCTTTTTTGACGCTGCATATGTAATCAGGAAAAAATTTCTACCTCCTGTCAGGGTTTTCTGTCTAACTGTAGTGTATGTTTTCCATCTCTTTTGTTAATATTACATTTCTGAGGGTGTTTTATTGGTCCAACCAATAACAAACAGTATTCTGAAATTAAGGGGAAAGGAATTGGTTAGTGTGCTTATTTCTATGCATGTATAGCATAGAAAATAAAATGGAAAATACTGTAATTTTAAGGCAGAGATTTGGGATGTGCTCAGAGGAGCTATTCGGTGACAATGTCTAGATAGTTAGCATTTTTAAGTTTGACTCCTTGAGGGGTATGGTACCTATCAAGCTGTCTTTCTGACAAGACAGCACTCTACTTAGATATGAATAGATAATGCATTTAAAAGCGGAGCAGGGGGGTGGCGGGAAGAATCACAGAATAATATAAACCAACAGTTAGTAGAAGATATAACTTTAAATACAGATGGGTTGTAATGCATGTCAGGGAGACTTGTACTATTTTAGAATCTTAAGAGACCATATGTGGGGGCAGGTAGTGGGAGGAATGCAAAATTTGTGGGTTTAAAAAATAACAACAGAAAACCTGTGGTGAAGTTCTAAAAAAAGATTATGTTAATTTGTGATTCATTGCCAAATGCAACTAGAGATTCATAGCACCAATTAAATCAAGTGTTCTAATTAAAATGTGTTTTTGTTTTAGTCCATGAAAGTTGTGTGAAGTTAGTGACAATGTGTTTCTCTGAACTACCTAATAATGCTAAAATTTCAAGGATGAAGAAGAGCATTGAAAATAGGAAGATATTGCACTAGTCAAAAATCATGATTAAGGTCAGAGCTGCCTTTGTGATGTGTGTAGTTTTGACCTTGAATGACTCATGAACCTTGTATTTATTTGGTTGATCTCAGTGTATTTGAGATCAAGGATCCGTTATCCCTGCATTAAGCTTGTACCCAAGATGTCTGCAACTAGACCTTGTAGGAGGACCAGTTCTATCCCATTTCACAAGGTTTAGCTCAAATACAGTTTAATGTGGATAGCGTTCCATGGAAGCTTTAGAGTCAAAGAAGACATGTCTAAAGAAGCTCTCAAAAGAAGTGGACCAGGAATCTAAGATGTGTAACATCTCTAGGTAGAAATCTATCTGCAAATGTTGACACAACATGATTTCTCTTGCATGTATTTTTTGTGAAAGAAGGAAATTAATATTATCAGAGTTTCAAACCTCCTGGTGTGTACAGATTTGTGTGGTTTAAAATTTTACATTTGGACTTAGCAGACTAAAAAACCCATAAAAAACTCAAAACAACCCCAAATGAGACTGTTAACTATGATAGTGTCCTATCTTTATCCAAAAAGACCTTCTGATGCATAGAACTAGATACCCATATAAAAAAAATGCTGCATGTAGCACACATTAATAATACTAGATACTGAGTCACTTTTCCCTCACAATACTTATTTATCCACTGACATAAGCCACAGACTTCTTACAAGTCTCTTCAAATGTACTGAGGAATTCAAATTCTACAAAAAGTTTTACTTGATTTTACCTGAAGTGAATTGGAAACAAACTCACAAAGACCAACCTATTTCATTTCTTTGGCACTGCAATTTTTAAAGCAGTGAACTGTAAAGTAGTAGTGAATTGTTTTGCAGTTATCATCATCCCAAAATGCAGCTTTAGGACATTCAGAGTCACTAATCCAGAAAACATGGATCCTGCACTCTGAATGGACCTTAGCTCTTTTAGAATGGGTCATGTCACAATCTGTGTAAAAAGGCATATGATCTTTGGTTCTTTCATATACAACAGGATCATGGAGGAGGAGTAACTAGATTTCATGGATCACAGTAGGCTTTCTCAGTTAAAATAGTACTACATACAACTAATAAAAAAAACACACCAGTCCAAAAAAGATTTTCTTTGAGAAAGCTGTACCATCTCTGCTGATATTTTGAGATCTTTTATATTAAAAAGTGGAAAAAAAAATCTCAGAATTTCCTTGCTTTCTTAAAAAGTTTAAATAAATTATGTAAGCCACTAAAACACAGGCATATAAAGTATTATAGCTCATCTGTTACTTGGAAATAATATAGTAAATTCAATACCATAAATAACACAGTAAATTGTAAGTCCATGCTAAATGTAGGGAAAAAACAAAAGCATGTCTGCTATAAACTACTAGTGTAAGAACAATTTAAATAGACAAATAGTATTTAAGCTTTTCATATCAAACCTGAAATAGTCTTATTACAATATAAAGAATAATGAAAATGAATGGATGGGATTTCAGTTTTATTTGTTTGTTTTGCTTTGCTTTTTCCTTCATTTTATTTATGATTAAAGAAAGAATAAGATTTAGCTAGAAATATTAATAGAAGATAAATTTTGTGAAACACCTCTTCATACACCTGAACAACCAGTCTGGGGTGAGAGAGACAGAAGATGAATGATAATCAGGGTAATAATTGATACTAACTTTATTTATAATAAAATTACTCTACTTTCTACTCTTTTGGATGATCAGTGGAGCTTGACATCATAACTAGTCAACTGGAGATGGTTTCACAAACAATGACATTCCTGGGCCTGGAGAGGGACAACAGTGGTAGTGAAACACCTGGTCTGCTTTACTCCTATTCACCAAAAAACCACACGCTTTTTTTGAGTTTATGAGACCACTACAAGCCCAGGAGGGTGACTACCCACACTTCTAAGCACACAGACAAAAAAATAAAACCCCTAAATGTGGCACAATTATAGAAATATGCTCAGAGTCCTAATATCTTGAAGACAGAATAACTAAGTCCTGCAGACTAAGGAATGAAGACTGTTATGAGTGGCGAATGGTTCTGAGATAGGGAGATCTCATCAGAGGCAGCGGAGGGGTTGGAAGATCCCCAAGAGATAGGGAAATCTTCATCATACATAACAGAAAGTTGTGATTCCTCCTGCAAAGGTGAGCTTTCATTTTTATCATTAATGGAGTAGAAATATTCTTTTTTTATCAGGTTAAAAAAAAAAAAAAATGTAGAAAGTGAGTGGTCAGAATGTCTGTGGTACTTGTTTTGGCTGGTAGGAGCACCAAAGCATCATCAGGACAACATCTGACAGCTCCGTAGCAAAAAGAAAATTCCATGGGTGTCAATAGGTCCACAGAACTAAATGTGTGGCCACAATTTTAAGAAAAACCATCCGTATGACAACATCTTATTCATTTTTTATACTCTTAGAGTATGTTTAAGGTGTATGATTAACTTATTTTCTATTGCTGAGACTTCTCTGTTCACAGTGCTGAGATTTTTCTATTCATATGCTATCTTTCAGAGAGCCCAACACTCCTGCTGCTCTATAAACAGAAATTTTAGGAGTACTTACTACATGGTACATAGTACTTAGGAGTACATGGTTTTATGACAAAAACAAATACCGTTTTTACTTCTAGCACTATTACAGAAAAATACCTGAGAGAAGATGGTATGAAACAGCACTGGGTTGGTGCAGCAGAAGCAGTACATGGTAAGAGGCTAGGTGTGCTGCACAAATGATGCACACTGCTGATTTTCAGTAGGATAAATCTCTAAGAATAAATGTTCAGAAACACTGAGAAAGCACCCTAGTCATCTGTTTCAATGAAGCTGTGATAGCATAAACTGGAGGAGATTGCCACATTCTAGTGAGATTGCAATTTGGACTGCTGAGCTTTCATTGCCAAAGGGGATATTTGGGAAGCAACGAGCTTATCTTTAAAGTCTAAATTGACAGATAGGAATAGAGAGTTCTCCCCTCTCTCAAACCAATTTGAGATCAAGGTTCTAAAGTCATTCTACACAGAAGAACTGAATGCTGACACACAGAACCTTTAGTGGTGGGTAGTTTGTGTAAAGATTCTTGTCTGAATGTGGCTCCTAAAGCAATCAGATATTCCTCTCTTTGAAATACCCCAAGAAAGATTTTTGCCTAGTGGAGAATTTGCACAATAGCCATTGAAAATTAAGCTCCTAAGTAAATTTATAACTTATTAAACAAACTGCAGAGTCTCAAAAGTTCTCAAATTCTACTATGGTGAGAGCACCCTTGGAAGCTTAAAACCAACAGAGATGTGAGGGTGGTCTTAAGGACTTGCTCTTTCTGTGTAAAAGGAATATTAGATAATATTTCTGTTGACAATAGAAGTATATTAAAAAAAATCCCAAATCCTCCTATGAAATTGCAACCAGGTAAGAAATGTTCTGCAGAAGTAGCATCCACATATGTTGTTTTTTTTCCTCCCAGCAAATGCAAAAAATACTGAACACTGATGTATTGTGAATGTGAAACGTTAGAATTTCTATGAAGATACTATGAAAGAAAAATTATGACCTTTTCTTAGTATAACATAAAGTGAGTTTTCAAATATTTCTATGCATTATTCTGTGAAATATTTCTATGCATTATTATTTTGTCTGAATATTTAAAAATTCTTAGTTTAGGCTAACAGTACAGGATTGGCTTTTAAAGTTTTGGAGGTTTTTTTATCTGTTTTTGGAGACTTTGTCAAATATGCAGAAATTTAAAAATTAAAAGCTAACAAAATGTAAAATTTCTTTTTTAGCATTTAATAGTTATTTTATTACAATCCTAACAAATTTGATTAAAATAAAGACATAATTCATTTTTCATCAGAATTGATAGTTAACAATTTTTTTTCGTATTCCAGAAGAAAATATTTCAGCAGCATATGCATCTTCATATGTTTGTGTTCTGAACAACTTTTTTAAAAGCTTATGTATTTTAATAACAGTATTAAAGCTAATACTAAATTTAATTAAGAAAAAACATTTGAAAAAATACAATCGTATTATTTATGTGGATTAAGAAATCATGTAGTATAAAGAAGATATTTTCTTTTTCTTTCTAATGAATAGTTAAATATGATTCTATAGGCCTATTTGAATTTGTAATTCCTCTGGTTTGTTGTGTATTTTATTATCAGAGTTAAGTAAAAAAGTAAATGTGTTTCTGTTGTGGTTTAAGGTTCTTCCTAAGGACCTGCTCTTTCTGAGTGCTTAAGAGCTTCCACTGAGACTCTCCACACTGCCTCTCCCTACAGTGGGATGGAGAGCAGAACTGAAGGTTCTGCTCTCCACAGAAGGCAAAGATCATGGTTTGAGGTAAGAACAATTCACTGGAAACAGCAATGAGATAAGAAAACAAACAGTAACAGCAGCAAATACTAACAGAGGGTACAAGAAAAGAAATCACCATGGAAAACCCCTGACAAAATTCTCTCTGACGTGCTTGGAACCAGCATCACCCAAGCTCTTCTTCCGGCTTGGAACTGGGGGCACCCCATCAGTCACCTTTGGCCACACTTATTCAAGCATAAGGAATCCTTTTCCCCCAAAAGATACTCCTTTTTCCCCTGCCCCCAGAAATGATATGAGGTTGAATAGTATAACCTCCCATGTCCTAGTCATGCCCATTCCTGGCTACTGCAAAAATTAACCCTGTCCTGAATGTCCAGGACAGTTTCTCTGTTCCTGTTTTCCTCCTTTTCTTCTGTTTAACATAAAATTTTTGGTTAAAGTGAATGATAATGTAGTCTGGTGCCCTAGGAAGGCACCTACCCAGAGCAGGCTCAGCCGTGGGGAATACTATGTTGCTGCAGGCTTTCCCCAGGCAGTTGTTGGCCTCTGTAATTTCCTGTAGGGCCCCAAAAAAAAAAAAAAAAAAAAAAAAAAAAAAAAAAAAATCTGTGCAATCTAGGTCCCAGAAATACCCCTGAATCACTCATCTTGTTAACAGTTTCTAGACTGGCCCATTATTCACTATTCTCTGAGTCAAATAAATTGAATCCATTAATTTTCCAGTGACCAAATGAGCTACTTCCTGTATTTTTTCCCCCTCACCACCACTGGAACTCTGCCATGATTTTTGGCAAATTTATCTGTTAATACATTTGCCTTTTATCTCAACAAGGACTATTCTATCATTAAAGTAGCCCCTTTGCCCTGCCTGATATGCCCTATGTCACTTTCCTAATTAAGTTGAAATTTCCTGTAAAAGTAGATTTGATCCTAGAGCCCTTTTCTCGTGAACTGGAACTTGAATGCCACTTCTACATCCAAGACAACCACTGATTGTCACACATTCATCTGCTCTTCTGTATTAGTAAAGGTAACTGTGAGCAGATGCAGCTGTGTGTCACGGTCGGTTGGACCATCTAGTACCTGTATCACCCTCCAGAAATCATCTTTTTTGCTTGTGCTTTTAGTAGAAAGTTACTTGTACTCTCTTAACGTATAAACTTACTATCAGGTTAATGAGCATCTGGAAAAGGGAGACACAGTCAAGCACTCATTCAATTTCAATATTTGTGATTTGTGATTTGTGTTTTTAAAAAAAAACCCAAAACAAAACAACAAACCCTTAGTATAGAAAAAGACAAGGAGTTTAATCCAGCTTGAAAATATCATTTAATGTCTCTAATATATAAAGCTTCAAGCAGCTAATTACGGTGTTTTAAAGACCAGATGGACTACTTTTAACCCCCCCTAAGGTTTCTGTGGCTTCACAGAAACAAAGCTGCTTCTTTAGACTCAACTTTGAAATTAAGATCAGTGAAGACTTCTTAGTGCTCCCGTGTTGTTATCCTTACGTCCAACTGCATGCTCTCCACCGTGAGAGCAGGGATCATGAAACTGAAACAAAAGCTGACAGCAAAGACATATGTTCTTAATAAAGGTTAGACAGTTTTCAAGAAGCAGTTTCAAGCATAAATAAGAGGTTTGAAGTTATATGTAATGGGATTTTGCGAACCGATTTGAGTGCCAAAAAGTTGTGAAATATATTGTCAGCCCAAGATGCTATAGTGACTGTACTGATATACAAAGCTAAATCCTTTCAATGGCAAATGAACAGAAGGGTGAATATGAGTAAGGTGAATGAAGTTATTGGCATTTGAGGAGGCCCAGAATACAATGATATCAAACTTCCTGAACTTTTTAGAGAAACAACGCTTGGCAAATATTTTACCTTGGATGTTTCACACATATACAGCTGGTAGCTGATTCACCTACAACCTAAAGTTGAGAAGTCAATGTAAGAATATACACTTTCCCTCATTCTTTCCCTCTACAAGAATGTAGAGGTAAATTAACTAGTTAATCAACAGCTGACAAATGTCAGTAAGCAACGTGTGGGACATCCTAAAAGAACAGAACACATGAATCCCTAATACATTAATTTTATTCCTGAACTGTGCTGGTTTACTTTTGTAAAAAAGAAGAAATTGCCCAGATTTATATGGTTTGTGTTAGCTAAAAAGCAACTACCTACAAGCCAAGGTAATTATTTTAATTCCCTTCATCATTATTTTGGAAGACTAATAGTTTCTTTATGAGCTGAAGCTGAAAATTCACCTTCTCTGAATGGTAAATTTACTATTTTCTGTAGGCTGTTGTGAAATGCAAAGAACTTCTGTTTTGTAACAATCATAATTTCTTTATTTTGAGTTGCTGTAATAAATTATAATGTATACATACTCTGCAACTGCATGTAGACAATATCAGAAGTTATATTTTTCTTTTCACATTAGTTGAGGTGGAATGCACAGATGCCATGGGCCTATTAGTCCCAGTGCCAGCCTGAGAAGGGCAAAGAGTCTTGTCCTGGCCATACTGAATGGGGATAACTTCTCTGGGTCTGTGCCAAGTGTTCTGATGCTTAACTGAGGCAATAAGAGCTAGAGCTGAAGTTTTTAATGGCAGTCTAAAAAATGGATCATAACCAAATAAGGCATTCCCTATTACATAAGCTACCAAAATAAACAGCTCCTTGGTCACTCCACCTTTAGTGCCATGTTACAAGTATTTAAGACACAGCTCCCAGAACTCTAGAATACTAGATTAAACTTCTTGCACACTGTAAACTTTAAAAAAATTAATTTATTTTATTAACTTTAGTTAACTGGAACTGGAAGGGTTTTATTGATTTTTTGTAATTGAACAAACTGGTAATTAAGCAGGCTAGAGATTCTGGTTTCTTTTATGCAGAAATTTTACTGTACTTCAGTCTCATGATGCAGTTAAAAGAAAAAGTTTCTTCTGTTAGTACTAGGATCACTGAAGGTCAGACTTTGATGATATTGGGGGACCCCATCTGGAAACACTCATGGGCCTGATTCTGAATTTATAAAGCCATTGTACATCTGGTCTAACACTAAGGAAACTAGTTACACAGGGCCGTATTTAGGGACTTATTAGACAAAAGAAACCCCTTCATCTTTATTATACATTAACGTTTAAGAGTTAAAAAATAATGGCTTAGAATTTGGTAGTTTACTTGTAGACTAATAGTCTCTCTGTGTGAGTGAATTTTGCATTGGACCTATTACCCTCCTCTATCATGAGAGTATTGGAGCATACACTGACTTGGTTGTTTCTCAAGCAATATATTAAGATATCTTCAAGTGCTATAATCTGTCAGAACATAGAAAGCATTGTATATCTCTGCAATTTATGGTTCTAATCAAATTTCCTAAGTTAAAGGGTTATTTGTCTTCTTACACTCTCTCCTTACAGTTAGTGTATTGGGCATGGTACAAACATTTGTAGGAGGCATTCTAAATAGGTAAGATAGCTCAAGAGAGTGTGTGCTGTGAAGAATTTTCTAGTGACAAATACAAGTAGAACTTCACAGAAAGTGAGAGGAAAAATGCTTAAATCTCCCATTAAGTCCCTCATGCTCTTTTCTGTTTCACTTTGCTTTTCATACTCAGAATTTTTGTTACAGAAAAATCAAATTATCTGTGACTCACTTGGAATCTGACAGAGTACACTGGAATTCCTGGGTAGTACACTATACTAAATACAATAGTGGAAAGACAATACCATAATGCTATCTCTTGGTTTATCAAAGTTACTTCAAATATTCAAGAAATCTTATAACACTAGATTTATTTACTATGTTATGATATATCAGGCAGAAAATAGACTCTATCTGATCTTGTATGGGTGATTTTGGATGAAATGAAGAAGAATTAATTTGCTGTGTCAATGTAAGAATGATAAAATATGTGAGACCTTGACATGGTCTACACACCGGTTCCTCATTGCATACCCAGTGCTTCACATTGAAAATATGAAGGGTTCCCTTTTTACAGGAGTTAAAATTCCAACTTTTTTCTACCTTAGCTGTTAGCATGTATGAACATATAGTTTTAGAAATATTTCACTCTAAGTAATCAAGAAAAAGAATTGCAGTGGGTGGATGAGTTATTTCCTGATTGTGAATTTTACCTCTTGGAAGAGTATCAGTGTTTCTTTGAAAATACACTTGCAGAGAGAATTGTTATTAGGAAATTTTAGTGTGGAACTTTGTCCAGAAATGTAGGCATTTTCATCTGCTGAAATGTTTAATGAATTTAAACTTCAAAAAGTTTTAAAAATATTTTTTCTTTGGCACATCATTATAGTATTTTTCCTATAAAACTTTGAAGACACTCTGTAGAGTATGCAAAGTCTGCATCACATCCTAAAATATTGCTTTCTCTGGCAGTATTTTCCCAACAGCAGTGACACTTCAGATTTAATTTTCTTCACCCATAGGCTTTAATATTGGTTCACCATCATTATGCTTGCCAGCACCAGTACTGGCACTATATAGCTGTGTGAAACTTTATCACCTACCTAATGTCATAGAAAATTGCTGAAAATACTGATCATTCAGACTCAGGCTGTACAATTTCTCTCATCTCTATCCTCTCCACAATAAAGTTTCACTTTCACCAAAATTTTCCTTCACTGCTGATAGATCTAGTATTGCAGATCATAGATCCTATACTGCTGAATCATGAAAACAGGTTTGCAGAAAGGTGATTTCCATAAATAAGAAAGAGTTGTTAGATTAATCTGTGTGTACATCTACTATTTTCCCCTCCTCTTTATCTTTCTTTTTCTTTCTTCCTCTTATCTTTTCCTGTCTTTTGATCTCAAAGTTCTTGGTCCTGTTAAAAAATATGCATTATATTTGTCAAATATTTTTACCAGTAATTTTATTGATGATCTATATTTAGAACAAATGTGAGGTAATTCCTACTTGTAGTTAGCTTCCTACAGATCTGTGCAGCAATACATAGAGGATTTTATTCAGTTTTTATGCACGAGCTTATGGCAATGTCATTAAGTTTCTTTTGATATTTCAGTTATGTTTGTTGCTGACCAAACCCTGCTTGGCACCTCAGTGCATTTACTTCTCCACATCTGGAGGGGTAACTCCAAGAACCCTGGAACTTTTGCATTATATTTCGTATTACATTCTCCTTTCCATTAATAGTTTATATTCCATAGAATTAAATGGAAAAGTTGCTGAAAATATTGTTAGTTATAAGTCTTGGGTTTCAGTAGAAACTGCGGGCTCCTAACTACTATGTGCAGCTACTACCTGATGTATGCTACCATTTAAGAATAGTGTCTGATCTGCAGATACACACTTATTTTTGCAATGAAAGCAGAAAAGGTATAACTGAGGCTAGAGCATAATAAACAGTCATGCCTCCAATTATAGGTTCCAGGGGTAATAGAAGACATCAGAGTGAGGCTAAATCACAATTTAAATAGGTTCTTGAAACATAATTGGACCTTAGGAAAAAAACAAAAACAAACTAAAACCAAACCCAAAACATAAACAAAAACAAAACCAAAACATAAACATAAACAAAACAAAAACAACAAAACAAATCAATAAAACAAACAAAAACAAAAAACCAAACANGGGGGGGGGGGGGAGAAAATAAATTAATTTTTCACCAAAACCTGAATTATACAGAATAAGTTTCCACTTTATCAGACATTATGAAATGCTTCTGGGAAACAATACTTCAATCCTTTAAAAAAATTTTTAGCACTGAAGACTTTATTCTTCAACTAATTTTTATTAACAACCTTTTTAAAAGCTGTATTAGTTAAGTATTAGTGAAGAAAAGAAGCTTCAAGGTGAGAACTACATTGTGTTTTTTTTCTTTCATTTCAGAAATCTTAAGTTATCTTCAGTCTGTATTCCAACAGCATAAGAAACTCAACCAAAATATCAGGAGGTGGATTAATGAAACACTTGTCAAGCTCTTCCCAGGTTCCCTGCTTAAGGACAGAGATGAGGTTACTCATTTGGAGACCAATCCTGTCCTCACTAAATTAAATGACAAAATCTTGCTTTATCTTCAGTACCGCAGATCAGAATCGAAACCCATAATAGACTAAAATCTGATTAAACTTCAATGCATGTTTTAATGCAGACTCAAATCCCTGGAATATTTCAAGGCTTACATGAGCATGGGTATTGATATACTACTCCAACATGTGGCCTGGTCAGATGGGCTTTCAAATCTAACATCAGCTGCTTTGGAAAGGAAAAATAATAACACAAACATATATTGATGGTGGATACACAATTCTTCCTGTTTATTTCCAGGTTGATTTCTAACACTTAGATGCAAAGATGTTAAGCTGGTTTTCCCTTTTTTTGACTCCTTGGTTAAAATTAGGCAGGTGCCTAGGCAGAGGTAAGCATGTTCCATAGAATTGACCTGAAGTGTTGTTCTTATGTGGATGATTGTTGCTCTACAGAAAAAATAATGGACAACAGTTCTACAAATTCAAACATAGGTGCCTAAATAGAGTTTTACAGAGAGGGGATACAGAAGCTCAAGACTGCCAGATCCAAATGCTCTGACCCAGGCTCTAGAGTTTAAATGATCAAGCTTTCCATCTCATGTTATTAAAAATAGATGCATTTTTTATGCAGTGTAAAACTGTTAACACATAGAAGGTTAGGAATAATAAATAACACAGCACTCAGTCATACAATAAAGAATACTTTCTTCATAATGAGGATACATAGACCCATTTAGATAATTGATCAAAAGAAAAAAGACATACCGTATGACATTTTAGGTTGAACATTTTGGTTTTCTTTTTAAACATTTTTAATAAAAATACTATCAAATACAGGTAAAATTAAAAAATAATTTTAAAGTAAATATATTTCAAGTTATGGTGGTTCTTCTGTAAATGAACATAGTTAATATATAAATATTATTGTCCAGAAATAAAATTTCATTTTTTCCTCATTAATATCTTCTGTTATGCTTCCTGAGCAAAAGTAGTTCCCAGGAATAGTTCCCAATTTCACCCATGGGGTGTTTGTATAATGGGTGCATAATTAGTCTTTTTAATTAAAATCTTAATTTCAGCAACCTGACAATGAAATACTATATAAGCAACTACATTTTTGGAACCTTGTCCAAAGATAAGAGATAAGAATCACCTCCCTAAAGACAAATTTCTCTTATTTTGTAAGAAAGCTAATTTGTGTATATATATATATATA
>VWYO01000037.1:3613-18715 GCA_013400275.1 Rhadina sibilatrix | reverse complement strand
TCTTTACTCTTAATTAGTGAGGTTGAGGACACTGCCATCCAAGTAATTTTGTAATGTGATTTAGTGTGTAATAGGAATTTACTGATGATCATTGCTTAGTGTAGCATCAATTGCCCTGTTACAACAAAATATAACAAAATAACTTTTAATAGAAACAGAATATATTCTAATGCAAAAACTTCAGACAGCTAGAATCAGATGCAATAAATTGAGAAGAATGATGTTGCATCATGAAGAAACATCCTATAAAATCCATGACTGCTAAAGAACTCTCCACAAAAACCTTAACTTCAGAACTTATTTTGGAAACTAAAAAAATCTAGAAAATAGTTGAATGCCATTTTTACTTGGACTTAGTGTGAATAATAGGTACAGGTCAAGATTTTGAATTCTTCTGCAATGTATGAATGAATCAGTAGATTTAAAAATAAGAGGAATGAGCTGTTTGGAATCCCATGAAGTTCAGCATTGGGAAGTATAAAGACCTGCACCTGGGAGGGAATAACTCCTGCAGCAAGGACAGGCTAGGGACCAAATTAGAAAGCAGCTTTGCACAAAAGCTGTGATCTTCAGTACAAGAGAGACATGGCCATACTGGAGTGAGGCCAGGGAGAGTCATCAAAGATAGTTAAATTCTTGGACCATCTTTTGTACAAGGAGAGAATGGGAGGACTGGGGTTGTTTAACTTGAGGAGGAAGCTCAAAAGGGCATGGTATCAATGTATATAAATACCTGTTGGGCAGGGGGAGTTTAGAAAGCTAAAAAAGACTTTCCTCAGAGATGTCTAGTGACACAAATTGAAAATCAGGAAATTCACTTGTTTGTTACTGTAGGGTGATGGAACTCAAGAATAGGTTGCTCAGAGAGGTTGTGGAGTCTCTGTACCTTAGGAGATACTCAAAACCTCACTGGACATGGTCCTGGGAAACTTGTCCTAGTTGAACTTGTTTTGATCTGGAAGGCTGGACCCTAAAGGCTCATTCCAAACACAGCTGTTCTGTGATTCTGTGAATCTTCACATTAATTGTTTTTACATTTTTGTAGCTTTTTATAATAATGTCATGAAAGAGCACTGCATTGTGAGGGTGGCTACTTTGTTCTGACTGATCATTGGAAACTATGTTTGTTGTGACACTTGTACTTTCACTTCTTTTAGATGTTTTACCTAAAAATCTTTACTACTATCACTTCAACCACACTGTATCTCTAGGGACTATATCTACACTCCTGAACTACATATGTCCAAAACCCAGGCATCAGTGTTAGTGTGGAAAAATGCATACTGGGGGAAATATATTAATTGTATGTTTTATGTATAGCATCACACAATTTATATGCTGAATTGCTAAGGTTACCTGATCCTTATCTGCACTTTCCTGCTTGGCACATATGCCTGTTCTATACTTGTTCCAAATGCTGGTTAAGCATGTCCCATATAAAACTCTCAGAACAGAACAATAGTTCAGTTTAATTATGTTTGTACACACAAGATGTTTGTAGCTTGCTTAGTTTTAGTCTTTCACTACTTTTTACATTTTTTTTTTTTTTTTTTAAATTTCAGGAATTGAACTAGATGAAGATGGAACCTTGGATGGCAACAGTGATTCAACTATTAGGGGTCGCCTCCTATACCTTATGGAGAAAGTTACATATCTGAAGAAGAAACAAGCTGAGAAGGCAGTTGATGAGGATGATAAGACATCCTGTAAGCAAAATTAAATCAGTTTGTTGCAACTTAATTACAAAAGGGAAAAGAAGCAGACCAGGGAGTTCTTCACACATTTTCAGCCAAAACAAAGTGTATTTTTAGTGAAATATCTGTGCACCTCAAAGTTTGTAGCTTAACTCAAAACAAGCACAGATGGATTTATTAGGCAGATTTGTTTCCCAGTGGGTTGTAGAGGAAAATATGTTTTAGTGGCACTTTTGCCCCATAACCTTTGTTGGTTTATAAATTTTTCAGATTGTATCTCGCTTTTAATAGAATTAGTGCAGACCTCATAATTGTAGCAAGGTCCTGCTTTATAAGAACTTCCTCAGCTGCAGCAGCTTCAAATCAGTATTTGCATGATGATTACCATATGAAATAGTGTGCAATCAGACTGTAATAAGCAGAAGCCTCCCCACCCAACCTAAAATTCAAGATTTGCTGACTGTAACTGCTGTTCTGTCATTTTTTCTGATACCTTCTGCCTTTTAGTCTTCATAAGAATCAGTGCCAGTAGCATCCTAGTTCTGCAGTTGGTATCAACTGACTATTTAAATTTTATTTATCTTTTTGTCAGTGTTGCTTTTATTTTTGTCTTTATTTTCCCTTTTTGTGATACGTAGCCGTTTCAGACTTCCTTATTTTTTATGTGATAATTAGAGGCTAGGCCCATGCAGTATCTGGTGATGAATATTGTGTCTTCCTTTATTTCCTTGTAGTAAGCATAAAAGCTCCATAAAACCTGATTCTCTCTTTCTCATATTAGTAGAAAGACAATTATATTAAACAAACAGACCCACAGGTAGGTGAAATGCAGTATTGCAGTTATCAAAACAGGAACAAAGTGATTGCCTGCTCCTGGGATTCTTCATTACAAAAACCCAAAACAGAACAAACCAACCCACACAAAAAACTTAGTATTGTGTCCCTTCTTGTTATTAATTATTTCAGTTGTCCTGAAATATCAGCCCATTTAATCTTTTTCCTTATTTTAGAAGTGTTTTTATTCTTAAAATATGCTATACTCTGTGTCAATGGAAGCACCTATAGTACAGTGCCTGGACAGTAACAATGAGAGACATTACTACTACTATTTTTTACCGTTTCCCTCTAGGTAGCACAAATTCTCTTCTTTGTTAAACATTCTATTTTCTGTAATCGCCTATTTCTTTAGTATCTTTCTGTAAGTACTTTTCTTTTTGTTTGTTAGTTTGAGTTAACCTGGAATTACCTTACTGCAATTATATAGCTTGTCTATATCAACATATCTTTCCCAAATATATCATATTTATCTCAACTGCTAAAGATTTTCAGTGACACTACCAGATACAGGTTTCTTGCTTTATTGGAGACTGAACTGGGAATATGCAAATGATGATTTGCCATTTATTTAATATTAGTTGTCTTTATTTCTTTTGAAGTGCCTTTGTCTTTGGCAAAGCAATGAGTTAAATTATTTTGTTGTGTACATTATAAAACTTTGAGTGGATACAGAGCTTAGACATATGAATAAATAATATATCATTTACATATGCTACCAGTACAATTTTTCAGCCTTACTTCATAATAGGCTAAAAGAGCTCTCAGACCTATATTCATAGAAAATATTGAAAGCAATATACAGAAATAAACCTGAAGATTTTGTGAGCATCCTGTATGCCTTCATAATTTTTTGTGTTTAATTTTAAATTTTTGCATAGGCTTTTGGTTTTGAGATATTTCTGCTTCTGTTTTTATTTTTCTTTGATACACTGCTAAAGAAATACCAAGAAAAAGATGCTTCTTAGGAATTGAATTCATTCTAATTCATGTTGCATAGCGGGTTCTGAGGGACTGGCAGTAGGGTGATGAGCAATTAATGGTAATTGTCATTCATTGATTTTCTTTACAGCTACTCTCCAGCAGTTGATTTCAGACACAATGGTGCGTTGGGCCCAGGAGTCAGTGATAGAAGACCCAGAGTTAGTGAGGGCCATGTTTGTGTTGCTACATCGCCAGTATGATGGTATTGGTGGCCTGGTTCGAGCCCTACCAAAGACCTACACCATAAATAGTGTGTCTGTGGAAGATACCATCAATCTTCTGGCATCCCTTGGCCAAATCCGTTCCTTGCTCAGTGTCAGAATGGGGAAGGAAGAGGAGAAGCTTATGATTCGTGGATTAGGGTAAATAACTGGAGTGTAACTTCTCTTTATTTACAGATTTTTTGTTGTTGTTGTTATTTGCTGTATGATTATGGCCAAGGTTGTATATGAAGTTTGAATCTGAATATGGGTGTAAATGCAGAGGCTGCTCTCAGTTATATAGCATCCTCAGTAGTAAGGTAAAGCCTTTGCAGTATTGTATGTATCGTATGGGGGGAGAAGCAGTTGACATCTGTAAGACTTCTGAAAAAGAAGTTGAAAAGATGTATGTAATATTTTGTGGTATCAGAACTTATCTTATAACTACATTTTAAATAGCATGACTGTGAAGAATCCCATTAAGAGTACTATCCAATTTTCATGAATGCAATGATTATTGGCTTTTGACAGATACTATTTCCCACAACAGTCAGCTAACAGAGTTGTGCCCACCCTTGTCTATACGTATGCCATCCTTTTTATTGCACTAAATGTAGATGTTTTGTTTGAGCTAGGAAGCAATTCACATGTTATTATTCTTTCGAATTACTTGATTAATAATAGTGAAGTATAGGGTAATAAAGAGGTCAATTGGAGGAAACAGTAGAGCAAACATGATAGTCTCTAGCAGGAAAGCGATTGGTTGGTTTTGTTTTCTCATTTTCAAAGAGATGTCTTTTGATAGTAAGCATAAGCTGTGATCTGTTGAAAATCTCCAGTCAACAACAGCAATGAGAACCAAGGACAGCCTTATATAAAGAGTATATAAAGAGTTGCCAGGAATGCAAGCAGAAGCAAAGCTTTGTTGTGCAGAATACTTCGTTTTTGTTTTTGTTTTTGTGTGTGTGTTTTTTTTTTGTTTTTGTTTTTGTTTTTTTGTTTAGCTGGCTAGAAACCTCAGATATCCAAACAATGACTATACATAATTTTGTATTGTCATTATAAACAATTCCTATTTCTTAGGTTACCAGCAGGTTTCCTCAACGTTTCATGATTGTTGAAGTCTTTGTCATACTCGTGGTAAGGCTTTGGCAAAAGGCAGGGTCTGGCTTCTGTCAAGAGACACGAAGTACTGGCATTTTTAAGTCTACCTTTTTGTACAAATTAAAAATGTTTCATTTCATTCATTCCAGTTTATGAAGTCTAAAATGAGTAAGTGATTACTAGATTTGGTTTTCATGTCATGTTCTGTGTTTAGTTCTTATACTTCTTTTTTTCCTCAACATTTTTTACTGTGCATTAAGAACCAGGATTTTCTGAGTCTATTTAATGTTAGCAATGTTTTTGTTGATACATAAAAGTCTGTTATAAGTTAAGCCAATGTTCTCACTACCTCTTCCTATCACCTTTCTTGGTAGTCTCTATAAAGTCTTGTTTAGCTTGTAAGTTACTCACCTGTGCTATTCCTACCTTTTATAGGCTAACCTGAGCTCCAGCATTTGTAAATGCCATTTTTTTTTGTTGTGAGTGGTATTCCTTTCTTTTAGGTGACCAATGGAAGTGTTACTTATTGCTGCTTTAAAACTCAGTATCCTCAGAAATGCTGTTAAGATTTTCTCCTTAAGTGTGACATTTTATAATACAGTTGACAGTTAAACAGAACACTGAAAGTGGATGTAATTTGCAAAGTAGGGCAATGTTGCTGGCCAGCCTTTGAGGTGACATTTTGACTTTCTGTACTGCTTTCTGTAAAAAAAAGCTGCTGCAGATAAATAGGAGTTTAGGATGTCTTGGAAGATTGATACCACTGAGTCTTTTTCCAAGCCTGAAGCATTAGTGCAGAAAGGAGATGAGACAGCTTTTGGAGGCATCAACACTGATATGAAATTCAGTTTTAGGTTTTGGGAAAAAAATTACTGGGAGTCAAAAACTCAGTGTCAAAAGTCACCTTCACATCTCATCTTTTAAAAGGCTGAATTTTCCTTGCCTGAGTGAAGGAGTTTTATGTCAGGATAAAAATGTTTAAAATGTACAGTCAAATTTGAACAGTTGCCAACAGTATTTTCTCTAGTGACCTGCTAATCCTTTTCTCCCATGAGCTAATTGCTTTCCCAGTTATTTATGGGTTGTATTTGATTTCAAGACTAATTATAGTTTTTAGAAATCTAATTAGTCTTTAAACCAGATATTTTTATTGGATATACCATGTGAAATAAAATATTGACATTATGATTTTAAAGTCTGATTTTAAATATGAAAATCTGTTTTGATGAAGTCTGTAGAAGAGAATAGTTCTGCTGAACAATTATTCATGAATAATATTTGTGCAGCTTCTGGTTTTGACACTTAGAATTTAGCTGGATACCTCTTTCCCCTAGGATTTTTTTTATTGCTTTTAATGGCAGGTAATGAATTTCTCAATGGTTTTATAATCTAAAAAGGATTTTGTGTCAAAAATATTGCATAATTAATTTAAATTTTAAAATAATATAGCAGTTTTGATGATGCTCTTGTCAGAACATAGTTTTCGATCTGAATGGTATTTCTAATGAAAATAAGACTTCTACTCCAGTGTAATCAAGGGGTAGTTAGTGCACTAACTATATTATGGGAAGACAAAAGTCACGTTCTTCCACAGTGTGCATAGAAAAATAGACAGGAGAGATTGAAACTCAATGGGAAAACTCCCTGAGGTAATTTTTTACTTCAGGAGGTGGTAAAGAATTGCATAGTAAATCAGCTTTGCAAATAACATAATAGGTGAGCTACTGGTCCATAACATTTTTTTTTAATTTTGTTTTCCTGTAGAGACATAATGAATAATAAAGTATTTTACCAACATCCAAATCTCATGAGAGCTTTAGGCATGCATGAAACTGTCATGGAAGTGATGGTGAATGTGCTTGGTGGAGGAGAATCCAAGGTAAAGCAATTTACTTTAGAAGGCAGCAAATTTAGGATAGATTTATTCAGAACTTTTTCCTATAAGGCGCTGAGATCATAACATCTTACGAATTTCCATTAACATAATAGTTGAATAAGTTTTTTAGAAGAATCTGTCCTTCCATTCCAGAGGAAGGTATTATTAGCATTGTAATTTAATTGCTTATTTAATTATAATTGTTATTTAATTGTAATTACTTTAAAGGAAAGGCTGTAGAACTTTCTATGCTTATTATGTTTTAAAGGGGAGATCTTTATATTAACTAATTAACAAACAACTCAGTATTACTCTATAAAACTGAGTATGCAACTTCTTTCATGTTTGAATCTAGAATCTGTGGGTGATCCCAGCTTTAGGCTTTATAAAGCCTATACCTTGATCTTTGAAGCTTAAGGTGTTAATAATTACCTGAGAAAGTCCTGTTGATTCCAGTGAGAAACCTAAGCAGTTAATTTCCCTGAGAGGCGATGAGTATAGCACCTACATATTAGTATGCTAAAAGGCTTTAAATAAATGATCCTTTGCATGTTGTATGTCTGTACTAGAGTTTGAACTTAAGTCTGGTTTGATTTATTTCTTAGGAAATCACTTTCCCAAAGATGGTGGCAAACTGCTGTCGTTTTCTATGTTATTTTTGCCGCATCAGCAGGCAGAATCAAAAAGCTATGTTTGATCATCTTAGCTATTTATTGGAAAACAGCAGTGTTGGCCTTGGTAGGTATTAAAATAAAATTTAAAACTTCCTGCTAATTTATATATGAAACCACCTGTATTTTTCTGCATCCCTCTGTTTGCTCCCTATGTATTGAAGTTTCTCCTATTTCCGGTGCAAAAGATCTCCATTAACTGTATTGCTAACTCTAAACAACTCCCCTGACAGCAGCATTATGTTGAGCTGATTTAGTACACTTTGTTGTATATGCCTCAACAGTCAGAGAGACTTAGTGGTTAGTTGCTAATTTTGAGGGACAGAATATATTCCTGTTTTTACAAGCAGAATCACTGATAACTTTTGGCAGCCTTTCCTCAAGGCTTACCTCTCACTGCTCAAGCTTGCACCCCTACGCTTTTTTCTGTGTTCTGGTCAGTACAGCTCTGGCAGTGGGAGAAACACAGATCTTGCTGGATTAGATGCCCAGAAATGAACCTTGAAACTTTCTTAACATGTTTGCTTTCCTTTTCTTGCCTGAAGAGTTGTAGAGGAAATGCATTTATCCTTATTTAATTTAGTACTTGAAATTGACAATATATAAGTATTTAGGAATCATCATGGTAATTTTGTAAATGATCACAAATGTATAAATGTAAAGGCATAGAACAGAAATGTAAACTCAAAGTCTTTTTGAAGGGGAAAAGCCCAAATCAGATGCCTTTGGAGTGTCAAAGATTTTTCTAATGCTATATTTACTGTCATTTTTAAGAGAAATACACAACTTATAATCTTATATTTTAAGGCATAAAGATATTTTCTAATTCAGTGGATTTGGTGGCATGTCTGTATGTTAGACATAAAATCATTGCTGCATTTTCCTCACAACAGAGTTGTGTCAGTTAGGAAAATGAGAATGAGATCTTAAAACAAAGTATATGATGAGAAGAGGAATGTGTAAGACAAGCTGTTCTTAGCTTGACCATTCATATTGTATTTTCATTTCATATCAGTGTCAACTGTCATGCAAGTGCCTGATAATTTATTATAAATTGAGACGTATAAATTATGTATTTATAATCATGTGCTAAAGAATGAAAAAAACATTACTTCTTATTAAAAACCCCTAAACTTAATGTGTTTCCTGTGAATTTTTTGGGATTTATTAAATTGGTATTAAAACTAAGTGTTATTTTAACAGCCTCTCCTTCTATGCGAGGGTCAACTCCTTTAGATGTTGCCGCAGCGTCTGTAATGGATAACAATGAACTTGCTCTGGCCTTAAGGGAACCTGATCTGGAGAAGGTTGGTAGCTTCTTCATCAAGCACCTTTCCCCCCACCCTGTGGAGGGGAGAAGTTTCTTGGAGTAAGCAAAATCCAAGATTAGATGAGAGTTTATGGTAATTTTCAGGGGAAGATTGAGAATCTGGTTGGTTGTTCTTTCTGCTGGTGGTCTGAAGAGTTGAACTGAGTTTGCAGTGATTACACACACAGTTGTAGCCAAAAGGAATTGCTTCAAGGGCAACTCTTAATTTTGCAGTAATGGAGCCCATATCCAACGGAAATTCGTTGCTAAAATCTTTCTTTGTTTTTCTTTTGGATGACATGCAGTGGTGACACGAGACAATAGGGATTACTAGGAGATTTGTGACTAATTGTTACACTATATGACAAATTTTCATAGAGATATCTGTCTATATCTGTCATATTTTCCCCTAACATTTAAACCTGTTTCAGAAAAGTTGAAGAAATTTGGATTAATTACGCTAAAGAATAAAACACTCAAGAGAACCTGTGAAAATTGTGTAGTATATGTAAATTGCTCCTGCAAGGAGGAATAAAATAATAGTTACTCTGTCAGTAGTGGATTAAAAAAAACAGGTTAAATAATGGAAAGACAGATTCATGGTAGACATTAAAAACTCTTTTATTAGAAAGGACAGAGGAACTGCAATATCCAATTTCTTTTTGAAGACCTCAAATTCTGGAGATGATATAATCTTCAGAGCAAAACATCTGTCAGGAGTAATAAGTGCAGATGTTCCTTTCTTGGAATAGGAAGATGGACCATGTGTGTTTAAAAGGACATTTTCAGTCTTACCATTCTTTTAAGTGCTCAGCAAGAAGAAGCTGTCCAAACAGGCTAAACTCTGTGCTTACAGTGCTTACATTTCAGAAATGAAAAGGCCAACTGAAAACTATTACTGAGCCTATAGTCCTGAATTAGAGGGAGTGTTACTGCTGTGTGTTTAAAAAAGAAAAGAAGAAAAAAGGGCAAGTGAAAATCAATGATCAAAATAAAAGAGTAGACTTTTTACTCTTTATAAAAGAGGTGGTTTCGATTATGGATGGTGTGTGGTTGGGGAATACTGCAAAATTGACTAATTTGTAATGCTCAGAGTTGCAAGAGAAATGAGATAACAGATAGCAAAGCATAATTCTAGAGAGAGAAATGATGGAATTGAGATAAGTAGGTCTTGTAGTTCATGGCAGGGGTAGGAAAAGACTGGAAAAGTGAGCTAAGAAAGAGGATGCTCTTCTGTTTTGCCCAAGGAATGATATGGTTTTGTCTGGGATAAGAGATTGTGGATACCATATCCTGAAAATATATGAGGGTGCTTCACTTTGAAGCTGCAGTTCTCTTCTTTTTCACAATTAATGTATTTTTCATCTTATTTTGCTTTTAGGTGGTTCGCTACTTGGCTGGATGTGGGTTGCAGAGTTGTCCTTTGTTGATTTGTAAGGGCTACCCAGACATCGGATGGAATCCAGTTGAAGGAGAACGATATTTGGATTTTCTTCGTTTTGCTGTTTTTTGCAATGGTAGAGTAGAAGCCTAAACATTTTACAGCTTCCTCCAATATCCAAATAAGTTTGTAATTTTAAATAGTAATACAAGCCAACTTGGTAAGTGACTGTGAATTAAAAGAACCTGCAGAAAGAGTAGAATTATTCAAGATGCCAGTTAACTTATATGACTTGTGAAATGGGCATCTAGAAGGTCCTGTGAACCTGTGTCCCATTTTTTTTTTGATCCAGATTTGGTTTTTGAAATGCCCATGTCTCCTTTGGAAGTAGAGCAGAGAGTCCTAAATATTTTCTGATGAATTCATGGTAGATAAGAGCCAAACCTCTATCTTTTTATGAAGATTTAGATAGTCCACTTTTAGTGTTCAAGCAATTTATATTGGTCCCCTCATTAACCCTTGCACTTCACGGAATCTTTACTAAAATTCACTAGTTTCAGTGATACTTCAAAAATCCTTTACTACATAGTTAATTCCTTAACTCAGATTAATTTTTAATTAAAACATGATTATTTTGTTTTATTTTTTTATTTCATTGTGGTAATACAGGAGCATTGTGTTTATAGAACTCTGTTGTGATATTTAAACTGTTTTGTAGTAAAAAGTGTGTATGCATTCTGCTCTTGTGTGTACTTTTTTCAGATTATATTTCAGGACACTTTTTGATACAATCTTGTATTTTGATATTTGTTCTGTGTGGTAGGAGAGAGTGTGGAGGAGAATGCTAATGTTGTAGTCAGACTGCTTATTCGCCGACCTGAATGTTTTGGTCCTGCTCTAAGAGGAGAAGGAGGCAATGGGTTGCTTGCTGCCATGGAGGAGGCAATACAAATATCAGAAGATCGAACAAGAGATGGACCTTCCCCAAGTAATGGATCTAGTAAAACCCTGTAGGTGCAGTAGAATTGCTTACATTGACATAATATTTGTTTATTTGTTTTGTAGTCTTAGATGTGAAATGACGACTTTGTTTCAATACTTGAATTATCAGTTCATTTTTCCTTGGATTCTGTGTTAGATTATCTTTTGCTAAACATTGCTTCCTCTGCACTATTAATTAAAGTAACTGTCTAAATATTAAGACATCTCTAGAATTTTGTTTGTTCTTTTTCATTCCATTAAGACTCTGTCCACTGATCCAAAATGAGACAGATAAATGGTACCTGTGGTTACAATGGAGATGTTGCTACAATCTTTTAGGGACAAAATACATTCTGTCTTAGTCTGCTATAAGTCCATTTGTTAACAGATGCCACTCTCTGTAAGCCAGTTGACCTATGAGCAGATTTTCTTTATTTATTACTGTTAAGAATGTTCTTTTTTTTTTTTTCTTTTTAATCTTTTATTTGTTGTAACATCTGGCTAATTGCAGTGAAATAGAAGAACAGGAAGATGACACTATTCATATGGGAAATGCAATCATGACCTTTTATGCTGCCTTGATTGATCTCTTAGGACGTTGTGCCCCTGAAATGCATGTAAGTTTTATGTCTTCGTACACTGGAAGGTAAAGGCATGGTTGTTTTACTGATCACTGGTTTGCTGCTCATTTTTTTTTTTTTTTCAGTATCATGTTATCAGGTATTAAAGAAGTGGTATGGCTACATAGTATCTTAGAGGACATAATGTCTTATTCGACAGATTGGCAAGGGGAAAAAAGATACTCAGAAACTGTTCTTTTTAAAGGAATTATTTCCTTGCCTTTTTTTTGTTTTTGGTTTGACTGTCTGTTGAGACACATGTCCCTATTTGCTTGGATGGTGTAGAGCGATATATTTTTTATAAACTAAGGTTTTATTCTTAATAGACTTACTTTAAACAGACTTTCTAAGTTGCATGTAAAAATGTGAAAATTATAAAATTATTTTAAAATGTAGAGATAAGAATTATGCTTGAGCATACACATCAATATCTCAAAATCTATTCACAATGACAAACCTTCTCAAAGGAAAGATGTCATTATTTCAGGCATTAGATTCAAAGAATTAGAAACACTATAAAAACTTTATCTCTTATTTGGTAAGAGATTGAAACTATTTGAAAATATTTGTTATTTATGATGCAATATATATTATTATTATTATTCAGAAATTTAGTTATACATAGTTTCTCATTTCACCCTGAAATGTGCCCTAATTAATGTACATTAGTATAGATAAGTATCAGATTTGTGCAGGGATTGATAACTTGAGAGAGGAGAGATATATGTAGTTCATAAGTTCAGTGTATGAATACCTCTTTCATTTGAATAAAAAAAAAAAAAATTGTCTTGTTTTCTCCATCTTGCTGCCATTTTTCAAAAACAAACAATTGAGATACTTGAAAGGGCCTTATTTAACCAGGACAAAATCCATGATTTTTTCAGTCTGAAAATCTGCTTTTGTTTTCCTCCCCACCCCTCCCACCATATGCTGCTACATTTTAAAGGCTTTGTTCACCAGTTTTACCTAACTTCTGTTCTGAAAATGAACTTAGTTTTATTTAATAAGCAAACCTCTAGTTTTTTAGACTTTTTACATTTGTATCCAAACTACAGCAAATTGATGCAGATTGCATGAAATTTACATTGTTAATTGTAATGCAATTTTGGGAGCAGTTACTCTTTTGTATAAAAGATGAAAAGAAGATCTTGCTAAATTTTATTTGTCTTTTTATTAGCTAATCCATGCTGGTAAAGGAGAAGCCATTAGAATCAGATCTATTCTACGGTCTTTGATTCCACTTGAAGATTTGGTGGGAGTAATCAGTATTGCTTTCCACATGCCAACCATAGCAAAAGGTAAGATTTTTCTGCATTTTTTCTCCCATCCTATTCTTATGATTTGTAATTTATTAACAGATTGACACATATTTTTTCAGTGTTTAAAAAGATTAGAAAAATTCAATTATTTATTATGTGAATTAAAAGATCCTGTGTATCTCATACATGTTTCAAATATCTTCCTGCATGCTGTAGTCAACAATTCTGTGTAACCCTAAATCACTGATCTAAATCCTGTTAAATTGAATTATGAAAATCTATTACAACTTTAAAAGGAAATTTTAAAATGCATGCTTTCTGGTTTTAGAACTATTTTAAAATACTGTAGTCTCATTTCTCAATAACATAATCCTTAGCTCTTGCTCTTCTAACCCTATCAATTGTTTCTAGCGGATCTTACTAAGACACCAGAGTTGTTCTCTAGCAACTTTGGTGAAGGGATAGGTGTGACATACATAGACAAATGCATTTCTTTGTTTTTCCTGCCTATATAAAATTGGCTGCAATTGTGGGTGCTAAGTTAGCACCTATATAAAAGGCAAAGGGATTACCTCTGCTTTTTTGTGTGTCTAGAGAGAAAACATTATAAATGCAACCTAGATTGTTTAGACACTCACAGCACAAGATTTTCCAATAGGTTACAGTAGAGGGGATAAAAAGATTAATCAGTCTATTTAACTATTACGTATTTATGTTCCAAATAGGGATAGACCTATAGGTGAAATCTCAGTAGCAAGCTGCAGCTCATAGATGCAGAAGTGCTTGTTTACTCTCCAAAATGAAAGCACCAAAGTTTTAAAATATTTCAATGAATTCCTTTCAGATATTTTGAAAATTTTGAGATAGATAGGACTAGTTAGCACATTCTTAATTCTTTGTCATACATTAAAGATATTCTCACCAATGCTGCATTTCCAGTATCTCTGATGTAGTGTTCTTGAAATTTTTGCTTTCCATCTGCTTCTGCTGAGAACTAGGTAGTTATGTGGGTAATTATTATATTTTAGGTACTTAGCATTTAGAATATCAACTGTTAAGAATCCCTTAATATACAAAGCATGAACAGAAAAGCATGCAGACTTTGAGGTCTCTGGGTAGAATTTGTCTTATGCATTCTTTTTCATTTAACTGCAGATGTGTTTTCTTTGTGTAACAAAAATGTGGGGAAGATGCCTGGGTGTTAACAGAGACTCAAAAGTTCTGACAAGTAGCAGCATGACTGCCTAGTCTGCTGATGAAGGAGGATCCTTGTCACTGAAGTCTTATTTCTTCCTTTTAGATGGTACTGTGGTGGAACCTGACATGTCTGCGGGGTTTTGCCCAGATCACAAGGCAGCCATGGTTTTGTTCCTTGACAGGGTCTATGGAATTGAGGACCAGGATTTTCTTCTACACCTTCTTGAAGTTGGCTTTCTGCCAGACCTTCGTGCTGCTGCCTCATTAGATACGGTAATGGTTTCAGTCTGTTTTTGTTTTGCTTCTCTTACCTTATTGAATACTACAGCATTTTTCATACCTTGAAAAAACATTTTTTATGTCTTCACATTTTCTGCCTTTCTCAAATGCTGGCTGAACTGCATGTTGCTTTTTGATAATACTTGAAGATGCATCATCCTGTGAAATGCTCACGTTTTAAGAACTTTTATTGATACCCTTATCTATAAAAGTTGCAATGCCTTTCCCCAGGAGGCTTTCTGAGTTTCTGCCATGGAATCAAAATCAGATGAGTTGCCAATGAAGCAGCTGGGAAGAAGTGACTGGGAGCCTCTTTCCAGAGATAGACAGAAAGTGTTCATCTCTGTGCATTTGTTAGGGACACCTGCACTGTTATTTGGAAAATGACTACATTTCTATTTTAGTTCCTTCTCAATGTTGCTACCTTTTTTTTTTCTTTTTTCTTTTTTTCTCTGTGAGTCTTATTTCCATCTAATTTCTTTTAGCTGTCTTGGTGCAGAAAGCTTAGATTTAGAGAGCTATTTTGAGGGCTGCACATTAAATTTGATTTTCCTAGTTGAACTTTTATGACAACTTTTTTTTTTTTCCCTGAAAATAATGATGTTGTTATTTAGGATCATAGAATTATACAATTTTTAAAGTCAGAAAAGACCTTTAAGATTATGAAGTTCATCTGTCAACCTAACACCACCACCATGTTCACCACGAAACCA
>VWYO01000035.1:807570-823989 GCA_013400275.1 Rhadina sibilatrix | reverse complement strand
TGAAACATTCTCCAGCTGCTTCATCAGAGCAGACACAGACTTATGGAGATTGCCAGTGTCATCCTGGAGCAGGGGTAGAACTAAAATTCCAATGGATTCAAAGTACTCTCTAACAAGTACCTTCCTCACTCAAAGGGAGCAGTAGGGTTATATTTTCACTCAAAATAGAGAGATGTGCGTATGTGAGAGCAGGTGCTCTGATTTCACCTCTTCATCATGATATGCAGAGGATGAGAGTGTTAAAGTCTCTCTCTGACTCCTCCACTTAAGCCAGTTGAAATTAAAATTGTTGGTGAATGTGCTGCGAATACTGAAGGGTTGGAGCCATATGTTTTCTTGAATTCCTGGGTACTCCTACAACTAACATTCTGTTTACATAATATTCCTAAAACATAAAAGCTAAAATAAATCTAGCATGTGAAAATTAATAACAAGTAATTTCTCTTACGACAAGTCCAGAGGAAGCTGTTGTAAGTGTTAAGGTATTCAGACAGCTGATTTTTGTACATCAGCTCTCAAATGAGGTATGTAGTTTACAGAGAGTGAGTGCTCAAGGTTATGTAGTCTATGAGTACATGAAGTAAGAGTTTGTTGAAGATGGTGGATACCATGGCAAAGAAAAAGATTACAAAGTTCATTTCCTAAGGGCTCCTTCTTAGCACTTTACATTTTCAAATCACAGTGTAAACATTTAATTCTCACTGTACCCTGGTTTGAAGTTGTTGAAATGAAGAAAGACTTCTTTGCTGTGCAGGAAGCCAAGAGCAGAGTTAAGATTAAAATGTGAAAATGCCTGGTTCCTGGCCTCAAGCTCAAGTCTTTTTGATGGGATTTAAGAGGTTTCACATGCACAAAATGTGTATTGTCTTATTCTTGTCAAAGCACAAATTCTCAAACTTTCAGCAAAAAGCATTACTAGTTTTTTTGAGGGCATTAAATCTTCTCTGCTCCTTTAAGGCCCAGTAGAGATGACAATCTCATTAATATTCCATGCAGCAATGTGTCTTTGGCAAGTAAAAACCTTAAAATAAGTCAAAACCTAGTAATGAATTGAGGCATTGGCTATAAAACACTTGCTTTTGGAGCAGGAGAAGACAATATGCAAGAAAACCCCCACTGAACTCTGTGTTCAGATATCAAAGATTTGGCTGAGATTTGAAAGCCCATTTTTGTTGTTCTGCTCATCAGTCTGTCTACATGTTTTTTCTCTGTTGTATTAATTTTTCATGCCATTGTTCATGAAAAAGAAATTCCATACTTTATGGAGTGCGGCAAGGTGATGACGTAGATTATAGATGTCCTTGTTGTCCTCAAAGCATGATGTAAACTTTCAATAATTTTAAGATTTGCTGTGGTTATAGAAAACATTTTCAAAAACATCTTATAAACTGGTTGGCATGAGGAATCCCCTTCTTGGCCTTGCATCTGAAGGCAAAGACAATTAGCTGACAGTATAGAGAAAGATCACCAATATATCACTAGAAGGGATTGAATGTTGTTCGGTAATCAGAGAAGAACTTAAACAGATCCTTCAAAAAAGTGCCTATTTTATCTGCCATTGAGCTTCTTAATCTCAGGTTTTATATGTTAATTAGGCTGTGTTTTGTCAGTGTCTGGAAAATGTAGTTCCTACCATATGCATCACAGTTCCTCACTTTAGAGAAGGCCCAAATCTTCACTGCAACCATTAGCAGTAAAGATCTGATTTGAAAATATCCACTAGCCCAAAATCAAAATACACTACACAGACATTTCAGCCCACTTGTAAGGGATATTTGGTTTGTATTCCAGCTCTCCTTTAACTCACCTGCTCTGATTTCCAGATCATTTGTCTCTCTAGTTATTTTGATCTCTGTACAGTCATTTCAAACTGCTGTCCACCCATACCGTGCAGATGAAGAATGCAATTAACAAGCATCTGTGAACTGTGTACTCTGCACAGCTGGGTGAGATCACACCAAACATGGTGGCAGAGAGACACCAAAAGAACAAATTTCCCTGGCAGGGTGTTCTCTCATGAGCCTGTGCTTTCTCCCAAGTTGTCTAGACTGCTGCCTGACTTGACATAATCTATTCCATAGCCATAGTCCATATTATGTGGTAGCCAGTGATATCCCTGGCCAGGATTCCCATCTGTTTTTTAGGGCAAGGAATTCACACTGCATGGTTCTTTTTATCAGCTGCATGCAAACTGTGCACTGCAGCCCCAAGAATTTTCTTCACCTGCCTCCTTTATTTCTCTTTGTCTCTCAGTGCTGTTCATATTTCTCTACAAATGATAAAGTACTTGGCCAGGAACACTTTTTAGTTATGAAATACCACAGTGGTTTTTGTCAACTTTCTCCATCTATAGAAGTTAAAATTTTTTATGGGCAAAGGATATTTAACTGTGGCACTGGAAGTTGTAATATGAAAAGATGCTATTTATTTTCTTCACTGTTCTTGCAGCAGATGTGGGCTATGTTCAAAGTCATGCCAGGGTTTAAAATGTAAATGTGCATAAAATGTTGGTGAAATATGTTCTAGTTCCATAACTAGATGGGAATGATCAACAGTGGTCTGTGCAGAATGCTTAAAAGCTTTTCCATATGACTAGGAAGTCAAGAGTTGATAAATTTCCTCAGTGTTTATAATTAAAAACCAGAAGAAGATATTAAACATTTACTAGTTTCTATGTTGTGGTCAATATTAAGATTTATTGACTTGAGGACGAATATTGACTGGGGGGAAACTAGGCCTGATTTTTCCCTTAAGACCTACTAAATCTGGATGGTGACTGAAAGCAGAAGGTTGCATGGTTTAGACATCCAATAGCGACCTATTTCAAGTATAAGAACTTCTTTGGCTTTCTGAAAGACTTCAAAGTTTTTTCTAATGTTTTTTACAGTGCTTTAGGTAAATTGGTATTGCAGTAATGCTTTAAAGAGCCTTTTATTTGTGGAAATGCCCCTTTGACATACAATTGTTGGAGTTATGAGGAGTGCATGAAAATGCTGGATTGGCAGCTTGAGGGGAGAGAGTTTTATGTGTTGAGTTGGTAGAGTGTTGAGTGGGTACAGTATGCACAAAAGCAACAGAAATTTCTTGTGATGTCTTACTGTTCCATTTCCAGCTCAGGGTGTGACAGCACAGCTTGCTGAAGTTCACAGAATCATCCCTGTATCTAACCAGTCCTTGACTGTCTCTGAATTACTGCAAACAACGGATGACTTTTGTGACATAACTGCACCTTCCTGAGATGCCTGAAAATGCACCTGAACTCATTCCAGGTCACCACTACTTACACTTCTGAGTAAAAAGTTTTATCATTCGAAAACATCAGATGCTTGAGAGTTTGAGCCAGGAAAGTCAGAGATTAGTCTGACCTCATAAACCAACATACTACGTGACTATCACTCCTACATATACAACATACATATTTTTGCCTGCTCCTAACTGTTGCCTGAATTATATGCACTGCTAAAGATCTGAACACAGAAATTATTCTCTTGCAGATGCTGACTTGTGGCTGGCAGCATCTTTTATTTTCAGGCTTAAGGTACTAATAAAATGCTTAAGTCTGCTTTCCGTTCAGATGTGAGAAAGTCATCCAGATTGAAATGAAACAAGTCTTTGACTCATTTTTTTGTTGGTGGCAAGAGTTGACCTAGCTCATGTGTCAGGGTTCTAGACAGGATGGTATTTTGTGAAGTAGCCTAATAACCCACTCAACAGTTAGATCCAGCAAAGTAGTTTATCCAGCAGCTTTTGACACCTCCCTTCCTGGGAAGCTTGGAGCCCATCAAATTACATGTTCAGACTAAATTCAGGCTTCTTGGTGGCTCAGCAAAAGGATTCATTATGAGCTGAGTGTGGAATGATCAAGAGAGGATTACTGTGCTTATGTGCAGTAGGAACAGAAACAATTTTAGTAATATTGAGTGTCAGCTGCAAGAAAACCAGCTTTATCTTAAGGTCAGTGGTATTTCTGAAAATTGGCAGACACAGGGATTGATTTTCAAGGCTTGTATTGGTTTTGTCCTCCTCTCCTGTAGTGTCCACTCTCTGTTTTGAATGGAAAAGTGACACCTTACTTATCATAGGAAAATACATTTTGTTCAGGTAGCTAGTGTTTCTGGCAAACAGTTATAACTTCTTACAGAGTTTACCAGAAGCCAGTTGCCTCAATGTTAAAAAATTTCAGTGTTCCTTTATGTATCTTGTTAATATGAATGCTGTCTTTCTGTGCAGTAATCCAAATGAAAGTGTGAAAGAATATATATTCCTTTTATTTTGGGTTGACCCTTTGTTTTCCCCTTTTATAGTAGAGGTGTTACAGTGATGGAGGAACACGTTTACAGGTCTGTGAGGCTGCTGGAAAAAAGATCCCTCTCAGGGCTGTTCACAAAGTAAATCCTTAGCCTGACTGTAACAATAAATACCATGACAGAGAACATGGAAGGATTTATCCAAAGGTCACGTTCACCCAGAAGGTTTCTCTGCTGAAAGAAGCTCACAGCTGTGTTAAGATTAAAGAGTGTCAGAGAACCATTATGTGTGTGATTTTTTCAGAGTAAAATATGAGCTGTTTGTCTAACAGCCCCAGGTGAGGGATGCTAGTGTCAGACTGCCTTGGGGCTGTCATATATGTTTCCAGTGGGTTTTTAGTGTTCAGGAATAATCTCCTCTGATACATTTATCTGACACATCCTAAACTCCTGTGATGCCCAGGAGGAGAGCTTTGTCCTGCTCTTCTGATTACTTTAATAGTCCCTCAGAAAAGGGAAGCATAATGGGAACAACTCAGACAAATGACTGAGGTCTTAGTTATGTCCCAGAAATGGAAGTAGTCCAAATGAATCAGTCACCTTCTTACTGGAATATGATGGTGGGCTAGACTGTGATGTAATAAACATTTTATCTGCAGCAACAGGCAGCTGCTTGGGTGTCTCATTACCAGTGGGCTTTGGTGAAAACCCTCGTGTGAGTTTTTATCCGTGCATGGAAGGATGCAATCATGTAGTTCAGTATGTGGCAACACTTCTATGGTTGATCTGGTTAACCTGCTTCTTCTTTCATTGATAATACTTTAAAGTCAGGGGTGATATCACGAGATGAATACTGATTTAGAAGCAAGAGTTTTGCCTTTAGTCTCATAGGGTGCACTGTAGCCCATGGTTGCATGAAGTCTCTCTTTGGTCTATCCTTAGCAGATTGTATCAGTTTTCCCTTGCCAGCAATGAGCCTGGCTCTCTGAGCTCAGGCAGGACACCTTGAGCTTTCAGAATCATTCCCAGCAGTGGCAGTCCCCAGTAGATGCTGTGGAAAGCCAGCTGTGGCAGAGAGGGATATGGAGTGTTGCTGTACTGAATGTTCCTTGGGAAGTAATTGTGGTTATTGTTGCATCTGTGGCCAGTAAACAAATTAATCTTCTGACATGTTGCAGAAAACACCAGAGAAAAACCATGAGAAAGTTTTATATAATTTTAATAGTGCTTTGTAATTTCCTACCCACAAGTCATTCAATTTTTTGTCAGAGGACTCAGCATTGGAAGTGCCCATGTGGTGAACGTGAGGGAGAGAAGATCTGCTGATCTCTCCTCCTGGGCTTCCATTGTGAGTTGATTTTTCTGAAAACACTTAAGTGGCATTATTTTCCTTGTATTTTATAGGAGCTTCAAGTGATCACCTCTTGAGAAGTGGACCCTACTAAGGACTGCACAACAGGTTATAGGCAAATATTTTAACAGCCCAGCAAGAACTCTTTACTAGCCATTTAGTAGGTTTTGTATTTACAAGTGGGATTAGAAGTGGCCTTGACTGACAGCATGTCGCAATATGACATGAATGAACGACACTCACATGCTGAGATGTCCAAGGCAAAAAAAGGGCAGTTTATTTACAGACCTCAACATTTATGGAATTCCAATAGTGACCATGGATTGGAGAAAGAAAATTGTCCTCTCCAACCACACTGGTCAAACCAACAGTCCATCAATCTCTCCTCCGCCAGAAAGGAATGCAAAACAATCATTATTTACATGAAAGGTGCATGAGAAACTCCATTACAAAAGTAAACATTAGAAGGCTTAGAAGCACTTTAGAAAAACAGGGCAACAGCTCTCTCAGCAGTGTAGCCATGCTGGTTGTATCATCTCTGAACCTGCTTTCTGACTGTGAGTTCACATGGTTCTTATGTTGGCTTGATCTAGGGATTCACATAAATGATTTTGGGTTGCTATAAGAGATGGGTTTCCACGTATGATAGCTTTTAAATATGGAAAGTTGCCATGAAACAGAACATGAGGAAACACCTGGGGCATAACTGGTGTCATGTTTCTGTTTTACTTCCAAAAAAACCTAGGATTATATTCCAATTGCATGAGATAAAATACCTTAAATTAGTTGTCTTAGCTTGAGCAGAGCTCCTAGAGGATCTTAATCAAAGCAAAACACACAGCTTTTGACGAAAATCCAGAGCTTTTTGTTGTTTGAGGGGGTTTTTCCACTTATTTAATCCACTTGATTCAATCCTAGTGGAGAGCAGTCACTGTAATGAAATATTTTTCTGTATTATTATGATTTTAAGTAGAAAACCTGTAAGCAGTGCAGTGATACTCTAAGCTGTAGCCTGGTTAGACACAGGAAAAGACCAGAGTCCCATTGTAAGGAAGTGATCCCTTTTCTTTAGGTGGCCTTGGTTTTTCATTTTTAATCTCCGAAGTGTTTTAGTAAGCATAATTTTTTTTTTTAACCTTCAAGAAGTGGCTGGTGTTTTGGAGGTGAATGAATGGGAGGCATGAGGCTTGGTCCCAGCTCTGTCCTGTGTCATGTATGAACCAGCTCAGGGATACATCAGTCTAAATACCTGAGTATTCAGGATAAAGCCTCCAAAATCAGAGAGAATTGGTTGTCAGGTGCTATGGTAGAGTCTGTCCATCTTCACTGACCTTTTGGTGCAGGTGAGTTATCAGCTGTGCAGAACATGGGCTGCCATTTAAACCACTGCCAATCAGTGCAGAATTTTGCAGAGTCAACCGTTGCACCAAAGGCTGAAAATATGTGCCTGAACCATCCAGGCAAAAAGTACTTCAAAAATTTTTTTATTCTCTTTTATAAACTCACTTCTTCTCTGTCTCTGGTACTCTAGCTTTATTGATGCATGCTTGCAAAAGAAAAAACCATAATAAAGTCTCTCTTTAGAAAGAGAGGTCTGAAGCAGTGACCTTCTTCTGAACTTTATGTCATGGTTTCCATTTGCCATCATGCTTGGTGCAGTTTGAAATTTCCTGGCGTCTTATCCATTGGCTCAACACTGCAGTTTTCACTTTGTCCTCATTGCCCAGTTAGTGGGCAGAGACCAGGAATGTGCTTCTAGAGTGGCTTGGTCTGCTGGGTTTACGTCTCCAATGAACCAACCCAACAGCTTCACTAATGTCAGTGTTCTCTGCTGAGCTTACATGGGAGTGTTGCTGGAGAGTGTATTTCATGGAAGAGAAGTTGGAGAAGCATGCTATAAAGTTTAGTTTTGCCACTTTTTTCAGTTTGATGACAAACAGAGAGGTTAGCACCAGATTTCAGAATCAGCGTGTGCTGGAGGTAGGAGGGGCACATTGCTGAGGGCTTGATCTAGCAGCTGAGGAGTATTTGCCACTTAGCTGATCTCTGGTGTCTGCATTTCCTGACTTGCATGCTGTGTGATTCCTGTGATGGTTGGAAACAGCAATAAAAGTGGATTTAGAATGAATAGATTCCATTCTGCCATGTGGTCTTTTAGAGTGCCATGGGTTTTCCTATGCAGGTTTCTGGGAAAAGGGCTGCTTCACGGGCCAGAGGTGTTTACTTCATGTTGTAGGAATTTGCACTCCAACCAGAATATGAAGCTGTTGGAAGTTCCCTGGAGATAAGACCATGAGTGTGACTGACAATGCCAAGGGGATATCTTAATGGAGAAATTTACTTTGACTGTTGCTGGATAAATGGATATTTTTGCAGGCTCTGTCCCTTTGCAGGGGAGAATATGCAGAGATACAGAACTGCATATTGCCGGTTTCACTGGCGTACTCCAGTACAAGCCTGGAGTACGCTCCAGGGCGTACTCTCAGTACAAGCCTGTGGCAGGACAATTTCTGCAGGTCTCTTCCATATTACATCAGCTGTGGGTCAAACCTTAATGGCACATTTTTCATCTGTCTCATTGCAGGTGAGATGATTTGCTTGAGGCCACCACAGAAAATCACATGTCTATTTAGGATTAATATGGAAGTGTGTTTTAAACCTACCCTAGACTGCTGTGCAGTGGGCCT
This sequence comes from Rhadina sibilatrix, assembly GCA_013400275.1. NCBI lineage: Eukaryota > Metazoa > Chordata > Aves > Passeriformes > Phylloscopidae > Rhadina > Rhadina sibilatrix. The sequence goes on along the minus strand of VWYO01000035.1, from coordinate 815,704 downwards.
GTGGCTTCTGCTGCATAAAACAATAGAGGCATTTTGGTTGGTAATACAATAATATTAACAATAATTATAAACAATAATAACAGGGAAGAATTATTGCTCTTGGCCAAGTTCTTCTATTTAGCCTTTAACCTGATATTTCCCTATTTTGTCTCATGAATGGAAAAACATCTCTGGGCACTTTATTGCACAGAAAACAGGAAAAAGAAAATAGGTGCTGGTATTGTCATTATGGTTGATGAAGTCTAGTCAATTTACAGATTTTTCACAAAGTTGCTGGAAAACTGGTGCTCTTTTATTTCAGACTATAATATGGGATAGCATTTGCTGCTTCTGTTGTCAAGAGAAACTCTGTGTTTTGAATGTCACCCTTCATGACCCCCTTTTTGACCTGGATAGCTCAGGCGTGATTAATCTAAAATGACGCTGCCAAGACCTTGGGCTAGGGTAGTGTATGTCTATAACATCTGGTAAGTACTAGACAAGTAATATGATGACAGTGGTGAGATATGGGCATCTTCCACCTCTGTGCATATTTCCCATTGCTTTTGGAAGTCAAATGCAGCAGATTGTACTGTGCTTCCCCCTGCAAAGGGCTGGGATTTGGAAAGGCCAGTTAGCATATCTGCTGTGTTTCAGGCAGCATCAGAGGAAGCCCTAGGAAGCACTTGTGCCCCAGAAACATGATTTTCGTATCACTCTCTGGTCACAGAGTGATCTGTGCATTTTGTTCATCCTCATGAATGTACGGGAAGGAGAAATAAAAAATGGGAGAGAGGCTCTGCTTCACTCAGAGTGTCTGAGTCAAAGACTGAAAAGCAATGAAATACCTTGGAAGACAGAGCAATGGAAGGGTCAGGAGGTGGGGTCAGGGCCAGCTCTGCCATTCCCCCATGCTGAAGACATGATCTCTGAGTATGTGTGACAAATCACTTCCCAAATTGTCACCATTCCTGTGCCTTCCCAGAGGTGATGGTACAGGTTCCATGGTTGGGTCTGCCCACTGCCTTGAGCTTGGAAAGAACAAACTTAAGACTTGGCGTGATTTCATTCTTGCATCCCACAGATGTGAGATCTGACTGTCAATGCACATAATTTGGCAACTGCCTCTGCTTTGAATTGAGCCTGGGGTTAAAAGCTGTTTGCATTCAGCAAGCAGTATGCAAGTTGCATTAGATGAGATGGTGACTTCCCTCTGTTATTGGAAATTTATATAAATAATTAGCAGCAAAGCGGTATCATCAGAAGAAGTTGTGTAAAGGTGCTGGAGTCTTTCCCCACCTATAGAGCTGGATATTTTTATACTGTGAAAATATATTGCTTCCCTTCACTTCTTGTTAAATAGGAGATTTTAATGCTAGGGCTCTTAACTTGCCTGTTTTATAAGTGCAAAATTTAGGATTTTTCACAAGTTAAAAAGTACACAAGGTGCACAAGCTTAGCAGGAAAGAGATGGGGGAAATGGCATTTCAAGCTAGTCTGACTTTAAAAATATTTACTGTAACAGCGCATGAATGGAGGTTTAAGGCTCCAGATTGCCCACTCGGTGTAAAATGAAATATGGAAACAGAACATGGAACAATGAAATGCTTCTGAGGCTTTACCTGATGATCTCAAGCATTCATGGCTGCTTGCTATCATTGCAGCTTCTGACTGGCATAAAACCCACCAAGTGGTACAATGGCCATTACAATCATGGAGTTCATGGTGCAATACCACAATGCATTTTTGTGTGACCAGCTCCCTCCCTGCCTTGCAATTTGCAAGCTTAAGAGCATATCAGCAATGTATTTCAAATTTCCTCAGCTTTTGGATTCTGTCTGAATGTAAAGAGAAGAGCACTTTCTGAGAAGAAGAGGAGCGGCTGAGGCAGGGAGAGGAAGTGAGGACTCCTTTATCTGGCATCACCATGAAAACAGTTGAGTCAAGGCCTGAGGTCAGTTAACTATCAGACAACAACAGTTTCCTGGTGAGTGTCCCAAACTGACTGGCTGCCTAGCTGGAAGATGCTTCAGCCCTGGCTCTTTGGTGCTGCTTGGAACTGGGCAGCAAGGGGCTGTGACTCCAGCCACACAGTCCTGGGCTCCAGTGTACCCAGAGCAGAGGTTCAGCCTTGCTGTCTTTCACAGCTCTTCTTTTTCCTCTTGCTACCATATTTCTAAAACAACAGGGGTTCAAAGCAGGGTTGAGAAAAGATGTGGTTTTCATGTGATTTCTGAACACGGATTCTAGCTCTGTGATGGACCAGATGTAGAAGGGTTAGGGGGAACAGACTCATAAATTGTTGCTGCTGAGACTGTGATCCCATGTGATATTATTCCACTGCTGAAAACAAATATAATGTATTGCTGCAGAGCCAGGTTTGGGGTTAGGAAAGTTGGGTAGAGATTCTTGCCTGGGGCTCTCTGTGAATCTTCACTCTTTCTAGTGAAACTGAACTGATTTATGGTTGTGTCTGGAAACTAGAAGTGGCCCAATATGGATCCAGAGGCAAATGTTCTTAAAACTGAGTGTTCCATTGTGCATATGTGAAGATATGCATATGGGGGATGGAGAATGAATTTAGTTTGTTACTAAGTTGGAACAGATGTCAGATATGGCATTGGAGATTTCAGTTCTTCTCCATGTTTTGTGGAAATAATGCAGTCCTATCATTTAAACTGGTGAGTTGGAGCTGGTGAGCAGCTTAGGTCTCAGCTTTGTTACCCTCTGAGCTCTGAGGCTTGTCTGAACTGAAAAGCAAAATAGAATTCAACAGTTATGATCCTGAAAAACCAAAAATGGAAATTGATTCTGGGAACAAACGTTGATACTTCTATGGACAGGAACCTTGTACCTTAGTACTCGTCCTCTAAATGGGTCAGACTGTGTGGGCAGCTTAATATATCAAAAAGTAGATGAACTGCTTATCCTCTGTGTGATAGAATTGAACATGAAGGATTTTTTAAGACTTAATCCTTCTATTCACCATTTTGAAATGTGGCTAAGGAAAATCCTGTGTAAATCAAACGGACAAAACCGGCATACAAGAGAAAAACTAATGAACATACATACTGAAAGGGAACATTTTATTCTCCCCAAGTAATTCATGCCATTTTATGGTTTATTTGAAATGAAGTAGTCAGTCCTGGCGGGATAGTGAGCTACTTGGCACATATGTTCTATTGCATCCATGGAGAAAAGAAACAGCTCTTTCTGGAGAAAAGTCAGTTTGTGAGCATGAGAGAACTTTTTCAGAGCTAGTCGTGTAGGATGAGACGTCAGAAGCAGGTGGTGCTGGCCAACCATACCTGGCATTACAGACAAACAGAATTTTACCCTGGGCTTCAACAGGCATGGAGTTATACCAACACCAAGTGTTTCTGGAAAATGTTAACCATGAAAGAGCCTTCTTTTCTCAAACCAGGTTGTGTCCTCCCGTAACCAGCTTTTCAAGAGAAGGGAGAAGTTGGCCTGAGGTTAACCACCACATGCCCAGCTGGGAGCAACTCAGAGATGGTGAATGTAGTAATGCTTAAAATAAAATCCTTAGCCAAAGCTAGTGCTATTTGTCTAATATCCAAGCACCCCTAACAACTTCTTAGAAATACAATTAGTCATGTCCAAGTCCTAGCTAATATTATTTTTTAACAGTAACATCAGAAAGCTGTCCTTACTCATAGGTTAAGATCCTAGGGTGCTGATGTCAATCACATATTAGAATCTCCTTGCTGCCCTCAAAATGTTTAAGTTTTAAAGACGTAAGTTTATCTGGCTGTCAGAACAGCCTGTCCTGGCATTGTTCTACCAGTATTGAACTTCATTTGATAAAGAAACAGCCTGATTCATTGCCACAACTTATCTGTCAAAGCGCTTCCTCCACTAACATTTCAATGGGATTGAAAAGTGGGTCTATTAAAAAGCAGAAAGAGGGAATCATAATGGGGTGTCTATAAGATTTCCTATCTTCATTGGATATATGTCATGTTCTCCAGCTTTTCTTCTTGTTCTTAAGAAACATAGTCAAATCTCTCTAACTCAGCAGAGTCAGGTTAGAGTGCTGCTTGCGTGGAGTACCCTGTGGGGTTGAAAGCACACACAGCAAGAAGTTTGTTTTAGGACTTACTATATGGCATGCTGCCTTGGAAGGCAGTGCTGTAATATAATCATCAAGATGCCTTATAAAAACAGATCTGAAGGAGTACAAAGGAAAGCTATTTGCAATGCACAGCAATACATTTTATTGAGCATACACAACCAAGAAAGGTATTTTTCTGTACTTCTGAGCACATCTGGAGACACTGCTACAAGTATACACCCGTGGAAGTTCTCTTTTCCTAATAAGAAATAAAGACCAAAGACTAACCACATGTGAGCATAAAAATTAATGTGACAGTTTGCGTTAAAAGTAAAGGAGAGGAATGGAGGGAGTGTTAATACTGTTTGTCAGAGTTCCTTTCCTAAACATTTGATTCTGACCACCTCAAGTCTTCCTCCACTTTAACTTAACTACACCCTTTACATCACTTCCCATTCTGAAAATTGTACATTTCTGTGAGATGATAAACAGGTGTTACTTTTCATTCTGGCAGCAATGGCATTTAGTGCAGGATGAAATAATCCTGCCATTAAATAAGAAGCTCACAGTAGTGTTGTGAAGCTTAATTTGTTTGGAAAATGCTTTGCAATATTCAGATAAAAGGCACTCTGGATATTCAAAGTATTATTGCTGCACAGCTGGTGGTCTACATGCTGCAGATGTTTCTTCCATGCTGTTGCATGGTTACTTAAGTGGCTTCTTAGTGCAGATGTTCATGAGTGAGCATGCACAACCTCCTCTGCTGATGTTTTTTGACATGGATTTTATTGCTGCTTGACTTTTGATCTTGAAAAGAATATTCTTCTACTGGTGAGGTGCTACGTGTGTGTATGACTACATCTCTGTTGGTTCAGCCCCCACTGCAAACAACAGCATCTGCAGATATTTACTGTGGGCCTTTCTCTTTAGCCTCCATTTCCTTCTGTGGCTTTTACTCGTTCCCACAGTGTTTGACTCTGGGGATTCTGACTCTTCTGTTAATACTCTATCACCATCACTCTCTTCATGCAGACGTGATGATTCCCTTTGTACTCTTTGCCCAGATGGGATCAAGAACTTCATTACATCTTGATTCTTTCTTTCCTTGGCTGCTGCCACTGTTACATAAATGGATCTCTAAGAATTTCTGGGTTTGCCATTCACAATGGCTCTGAAAAGATTTGAAGATAAGATGAACTTTTAATTTTTTCATGTTCTGTGCTAGTCTTTCTTACAAGTAGAGAGATGTAAGGTATGACTTCAGTTGACATCCACATGGAATGTGCTGAACATGTGCAAATCTCCACAGCTCTATGATTTCATCAACCTGTTTGGTGAGAGAAATAATGCTAAAATTTACCTTCCTCTTGCTTTGCTGTATTTTCAGCAAATGGAAGGGTAACCAGTCCAATACAAGGGCAACTGAGTAAACAAGATTTTTTGTCTAACCTGAAGTGCAGTGCATTACTGACCCAAGGGTCAATAACCAAACCTGTACACATACCCATTGCACACAGAGAGAAAGAGGAAAATACAGCAAAATGATAGTGGTTTTTGTTAACATAGACCTTTTTTACAAGGTCAATTTACAAGATTCACATGGAAGACAGAGGATTTGGTATCATATACTGGAGCATTTGTTCTGATAAGTTTTTAAAAAACCCCAGAGCTTTCTGGGCAGCATCTTAAAAGAGCCACAATCTTGCAGCTTCGAGGAATGAGTCTTGGCCTTTGTGAGGAGGCAGATGCTTAAAGCTGACTGCATCTAGAAAAATAACTTCAGAAAGAGAAATCCTACTACTTTCTATAGCATTTTATGCAGAATTCAGCATAAATCATAGCAAAAGGCTCAGTCTTTACCTGTAAAAATTAGGTCTGAAAGAAAGACAGCTTGGGAAGGCTAGACCCTGGCTACATTGTGAGGTGAATTGCACCTTAAAGATTTTCTTCTTTCCCCTGATCTTCAAATGAGTAACAATTTATCAGTGCTCATGAAATTTTCTGAATGATATCCATAGAGACTGTGGCTATCTTAAATACACAGAACTGATAGGGTATATGCAGATATATACCCTCTGACCGCACTGAAGTGTCTTATCCTTTTTCTTGGTTCATCTTGGTAGGCATAACTTTCATTCTGCCTCCCTAGTGCCTCTGAACTATAAAAATTGCTACACATATGTGTAACAGGATTTACTACACCAAACTTCCACACTATTGCTGCTCCAAGATGATAGACTTATGGTATTGCTTGTCCAGACTCCCATATTTTTTCATCCTTGACTGCTAGTACTGCAGTTGTTTCTCTCCTTTTGGTGCACCTATTTCTAATATTAATGTGCCCAGTAGTAGAGAGGGAAGGGGGAAAGAGGAAGGGAAGGAAGGAAGTACTTCTTATGTTCTCTCATTATTCACTTTATCTCCCCTGTTTCATGACCAATACCTCCTCCCCTCCTCTGATATATTCCTTTGCTCATTCTGGTTAGGAATCCCAGCTGAAATCAAGTCATCATATGGGTACCATTTGGATTCACATAATTTTGTTTGTTATGATATGATCATCTGTGATTTACTATTGCTTGATAACAAAAGACTCTTTTACACATTATAAAAATGACATTAAATCATTGGCCCCAGAATGGAGGCTGAAAATCAGTGAGGAGGGGCTTTTACTCCTGCCACTCTGGCTTGAGTTTGAAACGTTTCACACAGTAGCTCTGCTAGAAGTAAGCTGGGCTTCCTCACTAATGTAATAAAACGCAGACCATCCTAAGGGGATGAGGGAGTTGCATTCCAAAACTTGCACTGCAAGCAACCAAAGTTTAATGGAAAATGTTGAAAAGATTCTATTAAAAACCAATTTTCCTCCTATATATCATAAACTCTATTTTATGCTTTCCCCACTCCCTCCTTTTTTTCCTTACTGGCACAAAAACAGGATCTTTGTTTTGACAGAGAGCTAATCTGCTCATGCTTTCATATGGGCCCTCAGGCTCCCCACCTGTGGAAAGATCCATGGGAGCAGAAAAACTACTGAGTTCCACATGCTCACCTCAAAGGGAAGAAATCAGTGGCCTCACAGAGGTATGGGCTGTAAACATTGTGGTTCCCAAGGACCTTTGGAGAACATGAACACAATCTCCTGCACAATCTGCACAATTTCCAGCAATAGCTTTTCCTTCCTTATTGCCTTCTGGGATTTCTCTCTCCATCTATCAGCTGGGCTTCTTCAGGAGATGTGCTGTATGGGCTGCTTTGCTGCAGTTCTGCTGCCTCCCTTTTCCCAGTCTGAAAGGCACACTTGGGGCTGACAATTTCCACCCGCAAACTTTGCTGGTGAGAAAGGATATAGTAGCTTGCTGCCGCTGCCAAGTTTGACAGCAAGCTTCATAACAAACTGCTACAGCTCCGAGATCTCTCCACTGCTTCGGTAGGGAGGCCAGGGAAGATTTTATGGGGTGAAACGTGATGGAGAGAGAATGAATTGCTTTGCAGCTCCATCAGGCAACATGTTCAAGGTGGCCAGCATTGAGCACTGATCTGTTCCATAATCTCTGCCCAGCCAATAAAAAGAGGCAAAACCATATTTAGATGTTTAGTACTTTGTATACATGACTAACTCCAGAATTTATCTTAACATCTTTGCCATTCGACACGAGCCACAGATGAACAGGAAAAACAATTGCTATTATTCTGTGATAGGGAGAGTTTGTTCACGTGGCTGCAATTTCTCATTAAAGTCTGCTGATTTACATCAGAGCTGCCTTTGTATCTAGCCAATGACCATGCCCAAACCAGCTCACGGGAAGGTAAGTTTCGAGAACAAACCTTGGCTCTGTCTGCTCATATCATCTCATCCCACTTCACCCAGAATTAGGTCATTCTGGCTTTATAACCTCTATGTGGGTTTCTGTGGTTCCTGGGCCAGACTGATATGTCTTGGAGTCACTATGTCTAGTACAGGAAATTTTAATTCATAGCATTTAAATTCAGAAAGCTTAAATTTAATGTTCAGTGATGTCCTGAATGAGTCTGAATCCTTCAAAGCCTTGAAGTACAGAACTGAAAAAAAAAAAAAAA
>VWYO01000035.1:739675-807558 GCA_013400275.1 Rhadina sibilatrix | reverse complement strand
ACTGCCAAAAAAAAAAAAAAAAAAAGGCTGATGACAGTTCTGAGTCTTGGCTCCTGTGTTGTCAGCAGGAAAATCCCCATGCATTTCACTGAAGCCAGCCTTTCATCCACTGTGTTTCTGTGTTTTCATGCCCTGTATGATGTTTTGCACTTGAGACCTTGCAGTCAGGAAGGTCAAAGAACTGTGGCAGTATGCAAAGCATACCTTATCCAAAGCTTTCTGCATGTGAAGTAGCAGGCTATGTCAAACTGACTAGAGAGCAGAAACCAGGTCTCTGCTTCCTTGCTGAATCCCTCTCTGCTCACCCTCTGCCTCTGGTCTATTGAATCCTGAATGGGACATGGCAGCACTGCCTCTGTTTTAAGACAGCCATCCTTGATGGGCCTCTGTTGGGGTGTCAGTCAGGCTTTATGCCTGCCAATGCCCACGTGGTCGTGAGAACATGCAGAGCAAAAGCAGAGGTGCCTGAGGAAATGTAAAGGCAGGAACTAAATATCCATCATGAAGAAGATCAGCCTTGCTGGAGTCAGGGTAACCCTGCCAGGACTGGAGTTTTGCATTCATGTGTTTGAATCCTGTCTCAATCATGCTTTATGAGCCTATGTCTTTATATGGGTCTGGGCCAGGACCACACAGGCAGCCATAAAACCCAGAAACAGAGTGGGGTTTTTTACTTTTTCAATTCAGGTACGCTAGCTGTTGTGCCACTTCATCCAAGTCCTTTAGCTATTTCATCCAAGTATTTTTAGCTACTACTTTGGTGAAGAGCAAAGAGGGAGACCTCAGAGGTGAAATGCACTGTGAGGATGCAACTGGCTGGAAGGCGGCATTCTCAGTGAGTGTGTCTTTGCTGAGATGAGAGTTTGGCTCTTGTTTTCTAAAGAGAGCAAGACGAGGGAGAAAGCTGTTTTCTAAATAGCAGTCCTATCAAGTCTTTCCCTTGCTGTCTTTCTTTCTTATTCCATCTGGAGCCAGCAACTTTTTAAATGCTCTGCAGCCATCTAGAGGAAAAAAACTGCTTGACTGAAGTTAATTTTATATGGATTAAGCCAAGGAGTGGGCTCTGCAGAGTTTAAGAATGTGAGTTTCTAAACTAGCCAGCCTGTTTATTATTATATCACAAGACCTCCTTGGAAATATATACAGTGAATCATCATCAAAAGCTGAAGATAACTTCAGTTTGTGTTTATAGTCCAGAAATATTTCCTGCTTCATGTTCGCATTGTGCTTGTTATTGGATATGACATATTTTTATGACTGATAGTATAGCAGGGCCACAATACTTTTTTTCAGCAGACAGAAGGAGATGATCTGGTTTGAATTTTTATTTTGAAGATTTAAAACCTGTATCATTTTATATGTTTATCTAATGACTATGACAATATGCTTTTGGTATATCTACATGGTTTATGTTTCTGTAAGGCCATGACTTCAAAACCTCCCAATATTTCTGAGGTTCTGTCTAGGATGTTTATAATCTCATGCAAAACCTCTGGCTTTTCTCAGATGAGAGCTGTCACACAGAATACACTAATGGGCTCTCTGTCTACCAGAGTGAAAGTTGATGCAGTCATATTAGAAGCGTTTAGTCCATGCCATGTTCATTTGCACTGTATGAAAGAGAATAACAAAGTTTACCTGTTGATTGAAAGTACTTTAATGTATAAAGTTAGATATTAAAATATGTCTGTCTTTTTGAAATTGAATTTAAAGGACTATTTTTTTCCTTTTCTAGATAAGATATGGCAGTTCAGTCTCCACTTGACTAGAGAGCTGGGGGAAGTATTCTTTAAAAATCAAGTCTAGACATGGAAAAAAAAGATAAACATTTATGTCACTTACATAATGTAGAAGATCAAAACAATGATGGATTTTCCTTGGTAGCTATGCCAAGGACACTGAGAATTCCATTATGATGGAGTGTCTCTGTCATAAGGCAAATTCACTTTAGCAGTGTAAGTGCTAAGCTAAGCATTGCATGCAGTGAATGGAAACATAGCATACTAATATGGATATTGAAAAGGTCCACGAACACATTCTCCATTTCTTTCCCTCTCTTAAGAAGGAATTGATATATGCATATGATATGATCAGTCGAATAACTTGAATATTACCATGTTATGTCAGAACAGGATCTGTAATAAGGAGTCTTACTGGCTTAAGAAATCCTAAACATTATGAAATTTAGGAATTTTTCTAGGTTGTGACTTGGGAGGGAGGCAATTCTGCCCCTCCAGTCCTCTCTTGTGAGACCCACCTGGAGTGCTGCATCCAGTTTTGAGTCCCCAGCATACAAAGAATATCAACTTTCTGTAGCAAATCCAGAGTAGGGTCACCAAGATGATGAGAGGAATTGAGAGCCTCTTGTACAAGGAAAGGCTGAGAAAATTTGGCTTGTTCAAATCTGGAAAAAAAGAAGGCTTGAGAGTGATCTAATTGTGGCCTTCCAGTACCTGAAGGGAACCTACAAGAAGGATGGGGAGAGGGGCATTACAAGGACTTGGAGTAATAGGTCAAGGGGGAATGGATTCAAACTAAAAGAAAGTAGGTTTAGCTTAGATAGTGGGACAAAAATCTGTACTGTGAGGGTGATAAGGCACTGGAACATATTACCCAGAGAAGCTGTGGATGCCCCATCCCTAGCAGTGCTCAAGGCCAGGTTGGATGGGGTTTTGACCAACCTGATCTAGTGAAAGACATCCCTGCCCAAGGCAGGTGGAACTAGATGATCTTTGAAGTCCCTTCCAACCCAAGACATTTTATGATAAGTGATGAGGTACTGGAAACATGAGGTAGATCAATTTGGCCATAAGAAATCAGTGATGAGCGCTGTACACCTCAGGACCCTGGGCCTATGAAAGATGGGATTTATAATAGAAGATCCTTTAGGAGTTGACTTTCTATCTGAACATAACTATGGAGCAACTATAGTATGTTTTTCCAAAACTTAGCATAAAGGCATGATAAGCCTTATCTATAAGCTTTAGATATACGGCTACTGTTGTGTTTGCCAGTTATGTGATGGATGTTTGCAAGTGGATAACTATGGATATTAGTTAACTGAAGAATAACTAAGAACATATGAACATACATATGTTCAGAAAGCAGGTTCTAGCTTTTGAACCTTCAGTGTCAGATTCCAGGTCATACTCCTAAATTTGGTTCTCTTATATTATTGTTGATCCAAATACTTTATCGCAAATGACCTCTTTATAAGGGGTTTGGATACTCTGCTCTAGTGCAGTGTTATTATGTCCTGGTATTTTCCAGCTAGATATACAATACACAGCTCATACAATGTATAGGCAGCCAAGCCCTTTTTGCAGTAATCTCTTCAAAGAACGTGAAACAAACTTTATTTATGTCACTCCAGTATGCAAGTAAAATGATAATATTTTTGATGGGGATTTTCAGTGCTATCTTGGGCAGTTGTTTGAAATGGGTTAAGAATCTTATGCTGTGTTTCCTCTTTAGTCAAATAATTCCAGTTACAGAGTCGTATGTAATGTGCACAGAGGAATGTTTTTTAATTGTTTCACTGCAAGGGATATGCTCCATATGAACTCAAACCACTTGAGTTCTCCTCCATACAGATTTTTTTTTCAAATGCCAGGATTATTTATTTCAAATGCCATGGCTGCACAATGAAGGTGAAACTCCTCATGGTGCAAAGAAACAGAAACAGAAGGAGGTGAAAACTCTTTTCCACTTTTCTGAAAATGTGTGGGAGTGCAAGGGGTCAGCTCTTCCACAGCTGTGGGTGGCATTTCCATATTCTGTTGAGAATAGCTCAACTGTAACTCAGTCTCTCAGTTGAGAGCTTTTTGAGCAAAAATGCACTTTTTCTAAAGGTGGCAAGTCAGCTGCTCGGCTGTACTGTAACCTTCAGCTCTAGGAAATATTCTGAGTCATACCAGATGCTTCTTGGAGTCCAGCATGGGACTACATTGTCTTCCTTAGTCATTGTTCAGCTATTTCCCCATGGAGGGATTTTAGCCAGCCTTTCCATTCTCAGGACCAGAAAGTGCAATTAAAGCCACAGATGTCTGTAAGGATCCAAGCACAAGATGAAAAAAGCCTACTTGACACATTAGTAGGACAATTATCATGAAGAAAGAAGTAGGTAAGGTTACTGTGCCATTTTGTTCTTTATTTGGCTTCCCTTCCCTTCCCTTCCCTTCCCTTCCCTTCCCTTCCCTTCCCTTCCCTTCCCATTTACCACTGGTACTCCATATGGAGAGAGATTATAAATAGGTGTTAGGGTAGTGCTGTCTTGACTACTTCTATTTCATGAGGTTTTAGAAAATGTTCCGGAATGTTTCATTGTTAATTTTGCCATATTCTTGTGGGTAATGTTGGTTAAGGCAATGAAACACAACTCTGGCACTGAATGCTCTTTATATAAAGGTTAAAAATACATGCAGAACACTGTTTTTGGCTTTATCCAAAGGCTTTTGGATAATATATTCAGCAGCACATAGTGTAGGCTTGTGGTGATACTGTGCAGCACAATATTTTTTTCCAGAGGTCTACATGGACATTCATTTAATCAGCATTTGGAAAATACCATTTTTGCTTCTCTTTTGTGACAGAAATATGGGTTCCTTTTTTTTTTTTTTTTTTTTTCTTTTTTTTTTTTTTTCTAGAAGATGTATATGCAAAGAAATCAAAATTTGAATTGCTGTCTGTCTTTGCTATGTTGGAAATTACCAGCAGTAATTACCACTTGCATTGCAGGCATCCTTTTCCCATGTTGACTCTCAATAACTTCTTAGGAAGGGTTCCTTTGCAAGGCAGAGGTGGATGTGGGTACCTTGTGTGATTCTGTTGAATTATCTGAGTGCCAAGTCTATATCTGGACCAAGAACGATAATACTCTGAGTTAAATTAGGATTCTTCAATGTGTGTGTAACATGACTGCTATGCCCTAAAAATCTTAGATCACATGCAGCTCTTTCCCTTTGATGGAATAGTGTATTTTATATTTCTCTCTGCTTAGCTCAGTTTGGTAATACAGTCCATGGTTGAATCAAAGTTGCACAAAAATCAGGAATCAGGATGAAATTTGAAAGCGTGATTCAAATGTCTTCTACTGCAAACTCCTCTTCTGCATTCTGCCAAAAACAACAGTCATATTCTCAAGCATTATGGCCAATGCTTTCTTTATAGGAATGAGATTTCCCCATGGGGAGGATGTGCCTGCAATACATTTGCTATGCACAGCTCAATGAAGATGAGCTGCGAGTTCCCTTTCTGCTCCCACACTTACAGGCATGCTTTGGAGCCTGTTGAGCAGTGTGGCAGTTCTTCAGCATGGGGCACTCTCCAGTACAAAGTGCACATAAGCTGCTTGCCAGTTTTTGTGGGCCCTTACTTTCACACTTAGCAGAAAAAGGGTTGGGGCACTGATGATTTGTTATGGATGCCTTTATCAGATCCCCAACTTAAGGCAATGTTACCAATGTTAAGATGTGTGGGAAAAGCACAAAGGGAGTACATACATGGTTATCTGGTTACCTGGAAGAAGTGATCCTTGAAAATTATTAACCTTGCTGTATGAAACAGTCTGTTCCCCAGGCAAGTGCTTTGAATGAATACTAAATAGATGTAAGAATTTCTGTGTTTTCAGCAGCCTCCAAAATTACTTTCTTTGAGTTAGTTGCTGGTTTTGCATTTGTATTAGTAAATTCCAGAGAAAGAAAGAATGATCTCAGGCTTTTGATCTCAAGCTTCAAAGCAATATAGTCTCCAGCTCTACATACTACACTTCCCATTATATATTGGAAAATGGCTCATCTTCTCATCTTCTTACCTTATGAAATGTCTTTTCTATCTGGGACCATAAATAATGGCAAGTCATTGAACTTAGTCAAAAAAAAAAAGCCCAAAAAAACTTCCTCATAATAACTTAACTACTGACAGAGGCTTACATTTTTCCTAAAAATCAGGCTGAGCTTGTACCAAAATTTTGCTTACCCAATAAGAAGTTAACCCAAGAAATCATGTGTCACAGGATGGTGGGGATGGAAGTTAATCTTCCTCTCTAGGCAGATGACTCTTGAGACATTTGCAAGCATACAGCTTATTCCAAGTGTAGAGGATAAACCCCATCACCACCTGATGCTTCTTCATATGCATGAAATGTATGTAGTGATGCATTATTTCTAATTGCTTTTGTAAAATCTCTTGAGATCTACTGCTGGAAAGAGGAAGATGTTATTGTTTTCTATCTGTGTGAACATCTATCAAAGGTACCAGAATGTTTGAAAAATGCACTGCATCATACTCCTGTTGTGAAATGTGGGGGAAAAATTAAGCCCCTCCTAAAATGGTTGAATCTGTGTTTGGATTCATGTGTATTGCAGAGGAAAATGAACTGCTGATGTTCAGCAAGTGAACATCTGCAATTTCAATCCCGTGTGGCACAGACTAAGGCTGTAGGCTTCATTGCTGTGATCTTTTCTTTTTAAAAATACTGCATGTAGCACAGGAGTCTGTTCTTTGCCCTTTGTGGGACTTGGAGACTTTCCATGGTTTAATATGAAAAAGGGCTGTTGCTGAAGGACTGTAGTAATCCAGTTTGCTTTGAAGAGGTGGCAGCAGAGTGTGTGTTTGTCTCCTTCAAGGGTGTGTCCCACAGCTGCCGGATGCCTTCACTTTCATGGATTTCCCCTTGCAACAGTTTGTGATTATACACACCCAATTAACGCCATCTCTGACACATACCCTGCAGGCAGCGCAGACAGCATCAAAAGGGATCAGTGAGGCACTCGGTACCAGCTGAGAGCTCAGAGGCTGTCTGTGCTCTGGTGCTTATTTGGAGCAGGGATGCCAGATAAAGTGCACAGTCACATCCAAGTGTTTTTCTAAATGTAAATATGTCCTTATGTGTAATTTTCTTTTGGACCATAACATCATTGCATCTCTGTATGATTTCACTGAGGGCAGAACTAAGGCTGCCTGAAATATCTTGTTTGTATTTCCATAACTAAATATGTAAAATAGTTTCATTTTATACGTAACTTGTTCTGCAGTCTTCTTGTGGGATTATTTCTGTCTGACTGTAATATTTTGATGTTTAAGTTTCTAATATGTTTTTTCTTCATTTATGCAAGTGCTTTGTTCTTGGTGAAGAGTCACAAGACCCAAAGTCTCCATTACTGTGCAGTACAGTAAATTGTCAGTAGGGCTTTGTTATTGTCATAATTCCAAAGTTTTATTAAAAGGTTTTTTTTGTTGTTTGAACAGTCCAGTCATATTAGAGTACAGATAAGCTGTGCATACATGCAGTTAGTGTCACCAAATCTCTTTATCAGATTTATAGGAAGAATGATGAGAAGGTAGAATCTGGGGAAGCAGAGAATATTTTTTGAAATGTATCACTGGAGAGGATAAAAAGATAAAAGCTATGGGCATACCAAAGTTTTTTGCAAAGGGGAAGGATTAGGATAGCACACACGAATCAGGTTTTCAATTTGCTTGGTAAATCATCCCATAATAGCCCTTTAACACAACTGTAGCAATAATAAATGTGAGAAATGTAATTAAGTGCAAGAAGTAAACAACTTCTGATAAAAATACAGACCCAAAGTCAAAGCTTGGCCATGGGCCATTGGCAGGTCACCCTCAGAGTCAGCCCCCAGAGAATGGACATCTTTTACCTCTGTGTCCTTGCCCAGAACTGCCCCTTTATTAGGAAGTAAAAAGAGGTTTTATTTTTATTCACTAGGCTTGACAGCTGTGTATATAGGTTTCTTTATTCTAATTTTTTTATTTAACATTAAGTAATTAATTTAATTAACTGTACAAATAATTAGAAATTGTACTTCATTAATAAAACTGCTGCAATCTGACAATGGCTTCTCAGCTAAGCCTAGGATTTGACCCCAGCAGCTGTCACCAGGATTAAACACTTAATGAAAATAAAAATTACACAAGCAATTTGGTATGTAATGAATCAGCAGATTCTTTGTGTTGCACATGGCATGCTACCTTCCTCAGTGGACACCTGTGCTGAACACTGTATAGCAAATAGTGCTGATTCCAGCCAAAGCTCAGATGTTTCACTCTGGAGCATGCCTGGATGTCTTTGGCCATTTCAATGCCAAGGGTTAATGGTTGGTGTTGCTCACATTCTTATAGGAGCTAAGCTCTGCACTCTCAAAGAGCATGGCTGCTCTCCTGCAGACTGGGAAAAGTGCCCTCACTTCCCTAATCCCTCAGACTATGCCTAGGCTTTGCCAGGGTCTGTGCTAGCCTTGCCATGAACATGTTAGCTATTAAAACGCTTGGGTGATTTGATGGTGAGCCTGGAGTTTTCCTGATCTTGCATCTTTTTCTGATGCAAGCACCCAAGGTAGCTGTAGGTTCATTGACTCAGTGCAAGGGGTGACATCTCTCTCCAAGCAATGGTAAAAAAAAAAAAAAAAAAAAAAAAAAAAAGTATGCTCTAAAAAGCAGGGGAAGTACCTCAGATTTAGTTTTATAAATTCTTAGTCAGGGAAGTTGGTGAACATATAGCCAAGCTAATACTGGCAGGCATCCATAAATACCATGGACATCAGTAATAACTAAATCTGAGTGGAGAGCAGTGAAATGTGTTTCATAAAGGGAGCTGGCATAGAAACAAAAACAGGATAAAATGGTACCTTGATAATCAACTATTTATGGAGATTATATACAGACTTTCTTTGTGATAATGATTTGTTACAGTAGCAAGCAACTACCTACTTCACTGTCAAAATGGGACATGGCACCTCTTAAATTGCATGGGGTATATGAAGCAATGCCTGCTGCAGAGATACCAGGAAGAGACCACGAGGAGATGTTGTGGCCAAAGGAAACAGTGTGAAGTTATTTAATGTGTCACGTAAAAAGGTGACCCTTTGTGCTTACACAAGGTCTTTTATCAGCTGACAACATCAAACCACCTCAAGGACATTGTGCTAATCTATTCCTTGCCTACCGGCTGTGATATGCATACAGAAACATCTGTTACTGGAAAAGATGTAAAGGGACCTACCACAGGACTAAAATGAAATAAAATTACATTGTCACTAGAAAGTAAAGTTATTGCAAGTGAAAACAACTGGTCTGTAAATACGAGCATGTTATATATTTGATCCAAAGCAATTCTGTTTATTCACAGCGCATCTATATCAGTGAATCAAGGACAGGTAACCTTTTTACATTAGCACTTGTGTTACTTATCTGTCATAGTGATTTTTTTAGGTAATTTCATATTGTGGGTCCATTGAGAGTAAATTTTTTAAAACTCATGAAAATGTCAAGCAGAACTGTCAGGTCACTGAAACAGCCACTGACTTTGGCATGGTGAAATACTCCTCTTTAAGGGGCACTGTTGGACTTAGAGAAACAGGCTTGTCTGTGTTCAAGGGATCACTAATTCTTTCTCCTGGTTTTGAATAAAGGGTTCTCAATTACCCTAGATCAACATATGGGCATTAGGGCTCCTGATTACTTTGGCTGAGGTTTTTTGCACTGTTTCCAAGCTATTACCTCTTCTGCTGTGGAAAAAGTTTCTGGGAAACTAAGCCTATATCTGTCCTTTTCCTATAGACAAGTCATATTATGGTCCACAGGAAGAGCAACTAACATGAAGAGTACATTTTTCACTTCAGCCCTTCATCTTTTGCTTTGGATTTGTACCTTTGTCCTCTCAGAAATGAGAAGGCCCCTGAACATGCATGGAGCAGGGAGGCCTTGACCATTGACACTCAAGTTTCATGCACAGAGCAGTGGAAAGCAGAGGAACTGAGGGCATGATTTTCAGAGTATGCCCTATATCTTGTCCTGCCTTTTAATGAATTTGCTGAGAGAAGTAGATACTCAGCATTTCTGAATTCACATTGCTACACATGCAGAAATGTCTAAGTATTTTGCATATGGAGAAACCACCAACTGCAAATCTCTTGGCTCTTGCCAGTTATATTTTAGGTCTGTGCCAAACAGGCACATGTTCTGAACAAGCTAATTTGAAATATAGTAGTGACATCCACAGTAGCAGTTTCACATAGGGCCATGTTAGCAGCTTTGCTCCCTGTCATTGGGGTACTTGCAACATAAGAGTGCAATGGAAGAAGAGACTGGGTGGTATGACCCGTGCTTAAGGGATTTCCTAGCATGAAACTGCTCAGTTATGCTGCATCAGCCCTGTTGCTTTGGAGTGTCTTAAAGTCTGGCAGTAGTGATGTGGCTGAGAAAACAGGCACATAGCTATTTTTGTGACTTGAAAGCAGGAAGAGTCTGGAGGTAACTTGGAGAGAAGGCATCATCTCTTGCATGGAGGGCATGTTCTCTGTGCCTACAGAATTCATGCACTTAACACTACTGCTATGGTTGTTGGTAAAATTATTAAATTATTACCTTCTAGGAATAAAAAGTTTTTATCTTATGTTGACACAAAATAATTGCAAAAACGGAATTTGCCTTCCCCCATTGTGGTCTCCGTCCTCTCTACCTGACATTTCTTGGGTCTTCTCAACTCCCTGTTTCTGAGTGATTCTCTGGTGCTCTGGAGGCTTCTCTGCATTAAAGTAGCACACTAAAAAAGAGATGGACCCATGGGATGTAACTACATGGATGCCTTCAACTTTCTTGCCATTTTAGCACAAGTTACTGTGGCATTGTGTGTCATGTGACTGGAAAGTAAACAACTTCAAACCTCAGGCGGATATCTGCCAAAGCATTCTTTTCTTACTTGTTTTGGGGCTTTGTTCTGCAGGTCCTGTGTGACAGACATGTGTGAGTGTCCGATCCATAAAAACTGCTACTGTGAGTCATTCCTGGCATACGCCCGAGCCTGTCAGAGGGAAGGGCTGAAAGTCCAGTGGGTGCCGGAGCAGAACTGTGCAGGTAAGCATTTTGGGACTGCTTCTTTGTAAGCCATTGCATAGGCTAATAGGCTATGATGATACTATCCTTTTACTGGTGGAGTAGGATCAAAAATGATACAGAAATTGGAAGTTCTCAGAAGTTTTTCTTTCAGGATATGGAAGAAGTTTAAACTCCTATAATTATGTTAAAACATAATTATATTTCTGGGGACAACGTGCACATATAACTGCAGTAGGTTCAACAAGGAAAAGGGAGCAGATTTATTTAGTGGAAATAATAATATGCAAACTTGCATTAATTATTGCATTTGGTCCATACTCACTGTGTGATTTGGACTGCATTAATTGCAAGTAATTGTGAGTAATTGCTTTCATGAGAAGCAGTGTCCTGTGGCTATGGGCACTTGAACTAAAATGCTATATTGCAGATGAGTATTTCCCCTGATGATGGTCTCATTAATTTAGGACACTGTAATGGCATTGGTTTGCCTGGAATCGTATTCAGATTTATGTAAAGCAATTAACTGTAGTTGCATAAAAATGACAAACAGTGAGAGGAGGTCACTCAGTGCTGGTCTAAGAGCTATTACTCTGTGGTCCATTTTGGTGATGGTGTGTGGTTCAGGGTCTACTCTCTCAGCTTCAATTTCCTTTTCTGTTGAAGGCATTTTAGCAGGGATGGGTGAGCGACAGAGCAAATTACATTTGATTGACTGTTCCCAAAAGGTTCACCTTTTTTCTTACGAAATGACAGGGCAATCCAAACAGGGTGTCACTAAGTGAAAACCTTATTCAAGGATGTGGTCTTAGACAGCACTAATAATGTATATAATTTTAATCTATTGATCTGGTAGCAGATCTATGCAGAACCTGAAGGAAGCATTGTGATTTTTTTTTTCCAAAGCACTTCAGACTGAGACCTCACTGTGGCAGATGCTGTAAAAATAATAAAAACTGCTTGCTAGCAGCCCCTGCCTTAAGGAGTTTATACAAGTGTTGACATATCACGACTTAACTAATTGAGGCTTCATTTCACAATTTTTTTTCTGGCATCTTATCAAAGAGAAGAAAATTTTCTGAGGCAAAAACAGTCCTTGAGAGAACATCATGAAGGAATTTAAACACACAGTCTCCATTAAACCTAATGAAAGAAATTTTAAAATGAACCTGAATTTTTTAATCTCTTCTAGAGGGAAAGGGGGAATCTTGTTAAGCAGAAAATATACAAAACCTGTATAAGGCTAAGTGCCCTCCAAACACTTAAATAAGTATCCAATGACAGATAAGTAGCATCATCTTCTAAGTAAATAATATAGTAAACATTAAATTAAAGTGCAACCACTGCTTTCCATATGGTATCAGTGGCCAGCACCAAGATTTTAATCTTTAACTGACGTATTTTTTCTCTCCAAAACAAGTAGTTGCAATTATTGTGTCCCAATTACAGATAAAAGTTCATAGGTAGGAAACAACACTTCTGTAATAAAATTTTAGCATTCTATGGCTTTAATTTCCTGCTTGACATTTCATAGCTGGCAGGATACTTGGAAGAGTTGTGTTCCGATGAAAATGTAGAATAATTATTAGTAAAGTCAGGTTTTAATTATACTTTTGTGTGTTTTAAAACCAGATCTTGTGTGGTTGCCAGTTGCTCTACCCTAACTGCCATAAGCTTAGCTTATTTTTATGATCTTCAGGAAAGATCCAGCCAAACAGGATGCTCAGGAGGCTGAATTGCATGTCCTGTTCCCTACATGCTCTTCTCTCTCCCCCAGTGCAATAGCTTATCCTTCTCTACATTATTCTGCAGAACTCTACTACATGGGGTTTGCTGTCCTATGAGGTTGGCTCATTAAAGGGAATGTCAGGTGTCATTTAACTGGAGGAGTGAAGAGTGAAAGATAATGAGTAAGAAAAATGGTTAAGGTAGGAAAATGTTGGTGAGATCCATATGGGAACTGAGAGGGTTAGGAAAAGGATAGGGTTGCCATGGAAAGTACTGGGGGGTTAGACCTGTTAGGATGAGCGTAAGAAAAAATACAAAAAATTTTTGAAGGAGAAATTAAAAAACCAGGAGAGCCAGCATGAGGGAAAGAAGAAATAAGAAAAAGTGATCCATAAAAATCCCATGGAAAAGGGAAAATAAAAGCTAGAAATGGAAGGAAGAGGTTTGAAAAGAAAAGGAGAAAAGAAAAGAAAAGATTTATTTTTTTTTTTTACCCAAGAAAGGCTAAATAAGAAGTTTATAAAGCACAATTAGGTAAACTAAAGTGGTGAAAGGCCTTGGGATATAGTAATTTAATACTGCATTTCTCAGGATACCAAGAGAAGGAAGACTCAAGCATGGTAGAAGGCAATAACTCCTGCCATGGGCATTGACTGCACATGCAAGAGAACAATGAGATAAGGGCTGTAATATAGTGCAAAATGCACTGATGTGCTGACATGCTACAACAGTTTAATGAAATCTGAACAATTTTTTCTTTTCCTCTGTGATCAGTTGAAGTGGAGGGAGATGAGTATATATCTGATTTTGACTCTTCTCCTTTGGGTCCCTTTTCTGCTGGAGAATTTTCTGGCACATGTCACTCTTTTCCCCTGCTCTATGTTGCTTTCCTTAACTACATTTTTCCCTGTGTAAATGTATCAGGAGGGCTAGTCTGGCTTTTCAGTGGATACTTACTGAAAACTGAAAGTTGAAAATGTTAACAGGAGTGTACTGTGGGAAGATCAGTGCCCCGATCTGTCGCCTTTAGCGCTGTTAGAGTGAGATGTTGTGAATTGGAAGCACTATGAGTGAAATGCCATTCAGAAGTCATACAGAAGACCTCCAAACTGTCTAACACTGACAGAAGAAGCCAGAAGATTCATTGATGCTCAAATATTAGTTCAGAATTTTCTGTGAAGTCAGATTTACCAGATATCATCAACCAAAGGAATCCTTCAAGCAGTTATGCTACATATTTTGGCTTTTGTGTTGGGGAATAAGAGTTCCTCCTAAATAATTATGGTCGTGTTTATCTACAAAGGAGCAGAAGCCTCTTCTGTGAAGCTGCCAAAGTGGCTGGACTAAACCAGGCCTAGTCTGCAAACTGTAATGTTATTAGGCCGGGTTTATTAGCTCAAACACAGTGCTGTATTTATGTGACTATATGGCTTCTGGGCTGGAGCTGACTGTTAGCCCGCCAGCTCAGAAAGTGGTCTGAGGAAGTTCACATCTCTCATGCCAAACACATGTTCTAGAAGAAGAGTGGAAAAATCCTGTTGGGACTGGTAATGTTTCAAAATACAGTATTATTAGTAAATTTTGTACATTGGGTTTGGGTTTTTTTTTGTTTTTTTTTTTTGCTAGTGTACTAAGGAAGTTATTAGTAACAGAACCCAGCTCTTTAAGAGAGGAATCTGTCTTAAAAGATGGGTGCAAAGACATGACTTCTGTTTTCCATGTTTACATGGTAGTGAATCGCTTCAGCAGTTCCTGGGAAGCCTTCTGCAGAATGTCTTTATTTTTATATTTTAAACTGTTGATGAAGTGGAATGTTCTGGATCAATCACACCACATGTTAACAAATGAATCACTCAACAATAAAAGCCATCCAGGGAACTTAAACAGCAGCCATTGTAATTTTCTGATTTTTCCCTTGACAGCATGTTAATAATGCCATTATAGGCTGCCTACAGCAGAAAATAGTCATCATATCTTCTACATGGCATCGTCTGAAGGATAAGGAGGTGTTTTGACATCCCACATCCATGTGTGGTAAAGCAGAATGGGGAGTACTTACAGATGCCACAGCTGCCGAGGGCAGGGTGTAGTACATTCTCATTTTCTCTGGGGCAGAGATGAGGAAGTGGAAAGGAGCCCTTAGCCAACTTTCCTTAAACCAGCTGAGGAACCAAACAGAGCCCAGGTGGAAGGAACGGGCCAGCTATTACTGCACTAAAGCTTTGTGGGATGAAACCTGTGCAGCCTTAAAAACTGAAGCTCGTATTCCTTTCTATATGGAAAACCACATGTGCTAATGCTCATTTTCTGAGAGGAGGCATAAAAGCTTCTAATAAACAGCCTCCTGTAAGATAATTCATATTGTGTATGGACAATCACTAACTGTCCTTGACGTCTTGGTCTACTTTTCTAGTCAGTTAATGTGTTGTTTGCAAAGCTCCAGGGAGATCTGCACATTTTTGTTTCACCTCTTACAGAGATTCAATCTCTATTCTTAGCACGCTATGTAAGCATATAGTTTCCTGAGAATCTAACATTTTATTCTATGCTTAATATTGCTTGCATGTTTTTCCCACCTTCTAAATTTCCTGTTTCATGTAAATTGTTTTTTAGTTTCTCCTTTCATTTGTTCCTTCTTAAGTATGCATGGAAGTTATCATGAAGAGCAAGACAGAAATGTAAAGTTGGAAAAATATTCTCAAAAGATCTCTGCTCACAAACTGAATAAGCCTATCTTGAACATAGCTGACAGATTTTTTTTCCAGCCTATTCTAAAACAATATTCAATTAAAGATGTCTCATGGAGTTTCTAGGTGGGTTCCTCTTGGTGCTTTCTTATGCCTGAAGATTGACAGCTGGGGTTTTTCTCCCCTGATATCTAATACCTATCTAATATTCAATATTTAATTCTCTGTAACACCAGGGTATTTTCCTCTGTTTTATAATTTTTTTTTACAATTTTGTGTTTATTAGTATCTGTGTCCTGAGAATTATACACTCATAAATTCCATAGAATGCATAAGAAGTAAAACTTGAAAGGAGCTGATGCTGTTTCGAAGATTCCTTAGTGGTGAAAAGGAACCCCTTAAATTTATGATGTCTTAGCTATAAGACTTCCATCCTCTTTGATATGCTCATATATATTTAACCACTTTATTTCTGTTTTCTCTTTATGAATAATAGCACTACTGTAATGACACTGTAGGCCAATTCTCACAACGAAATGCTGTTTTCTGTCCATAACAAAATTGTCACTTAAAAAATCTTGACCTTCAGTCTCTCTCAAAGTTGAAGGAACCTTCCTAATACAATCATCTCTCTGGAGATGGTTCTTGATGCTTGAGAGTCCCTTACCCTCTATGAACTATTTTATCAGTCCTTTTTTTGCCATCAGTACAGCTATTAAAAAGAATAACAGACTTTTATTTGCCATCAAACTGTGTATTATTCTCCATACTAAAAACGCAGGATATAAAATGTTGAGAGTTTCAATATTGATCTGGAGGGGTTATAGTGCTTTTAGCTGAGCCTTCAGTGATCTTTTATGTTGAAATGCATTGAACTGTCAGCTACATAAATTAATGAATAGATACGGGAACATTAAGTACAAGAATTCTCACTGTGATCCCATGGTAAAACAGGATAAAGCATGGATACAATTGATTTTTAATTTTTGTTTGTTTATTTGTTTTAGAAATGGTGTTTTTGGAATAACAACATTGATTTAGTGTGCTGCAATATGAAATACGGAAAGTATAATCTTAGGATCAGAAATTCTTATGGGATGAATGACTCTCTCTTCTTCTTTCTGTAGGAGTGGAACTGATAATAACTGTCTATCCTTGTAAATGTTTCAGAAATCTTTGAAAAAAGGCATTGTAATAGCAGTGTTAATCCTTTAATATAAAGCATAGATCTGCATAGAGATAGAAACCTTGCCAAAGCTATATATACCATTAGTTGTGTTAAAATTCTAAAAAAGTTCAATACTGCTGTGGACTTGATAGCTTTTGATAAGGAATTTTGCTACTTTTATATTTATTATGTAATATAGCGGAATCATTTTACAAGTAATTTTTTTCTCTAGATAATTGTAATGCCAAATGTGCTTTTAGTCATTTGCAGTATAAATTAAGCAAACAGGTAAGAAAACTTTCTTGTGGGATTCTGTGTAATATGCATATTTTGTTCCTTTTAACTCCTTTCAGCAACCCAGTGTAAACACGGTGCAGTTTATGATACCTGTGGTCCAGGATGTGTCAAAACATGTGACAACTGGAATGAAATTGGACCATGCAACAAGCCCTGCATTGCAGGGTGTCACTGCCCGGCAAATTTAGTTCTTCACAGAGGAAGATGCATCAAGCCAGTCCTGTGCCCACAGCGGTGACATTTATTCTCTTTCCGTGGACTCTAAAGCGGGTGGTCACTGACCCCTCTGATGCTCACAGCCAGTGAAGGACTCCAGCTGTTTGTGTGCAGTTTCTGCAATGTACGTGTCTACTCACAGAGTGTAAATATGCTCCTCTGTGTGTATTTGTGTGTCTCTAAGTACACACACATGGCACCTAGAAAGATATATAAATGTATACTGTGTGTATTTGGACACAAGTGTCCATACACAAGTGCCCTGAACGTAAGTACAACCCATATATTTATATACATGTCCACACACAAATATACATAATTTCTATATACCATAGAAGGGTGAATTATAATATGTATATTTTTTGCTATAAAGTTTATGTATTATTATTTCTAGGACCCTGATCTGTAAGTCATTGTATAAATAAACCAGGTGTTTTTAATATAATATTGTGGCATGAAAAGATTGGATGACTTTACCGTTGCCTAAGTTTGTCGTTACCAAGGAAACTTTTCTAGGACCATAGCACTGCCAGGCTGGATTAGTTTCAACACAGAACCTGGATTTACAGTTGTACAGGAAACACATTTCTCTGGAGATGGAGGATTTATCTACGAATATTTCATGCGTACCTTAGAGCTGCATAGTGATTGGTGACAGTGCTTAATCAGGCAGAGAAAGCTGGGGATTGGCTTTTATGCTTTACTGAAATAACTGTATAAAATGATTTCCAAAGCTGTTTGGACAATGGCCAGGACAGAGATATTTCTTTCTGGAATGGCACCAAAGAGTCGGGGCCAGATTTTCATAATGTTAGGCACCCAACAGCTCACTTTGAAAATCTGACCACTTCCCATTTCATATCCTAATGCCTCATCTCTGTTGTTGTGTTTGGCAGTAGCCATGAATACACAATGAGGAGTTTGAAGAAAATATTCATGTGCATATTAGCCTCTTAAACATGTTTGAAACGCCTAGGTTTGTTTCATGTCAAATATTATGCAGAAAGCAAATCCCACACTGAAATGTTTGATTTCAGTGTGCCTTAAAACATAAAATAATGCCAGGCTTAGTAACTCATTTAATTTATCAGCATGGTTTAGAAGAAAGACAAATTCACCCCACCAAAAACCATTCGAGAATGTCAAATGCTAATTGGAGAACTGCAGTTTATTTCCTTAGTGGTCTTTTGGTTGAGGTTTACGAACATGTGGACTCTGTGAAGTTTGCATGACTTTTGAAGTCTCCCAGGGGAGAAGCAATAATATGGGATTTCATTAGAAACAGTTAAAAAAGCCATACAACTTTCTCAAGCCTGAAGGGACAGGGGGCTATTTTTCTTCACTGCAAAGCCTCTTGTTGAGCCTGATGGAATGGTCTCTGGAGATGATAGAAATCTTTGTGCATCTGATTTAGGTTTATAATGAAGTAATATCCTCCCACGCAGCTACTTCCATCATGCCTTGCATTGAAATTGCACATTGTAATGCTTTGAACAACTTTCTCCTTTAATTCTTTTCTATTGAGGAAGTTGAACATGGCCTGAGTTTACAGTAAGTGAGTGGGTAAACACACTTGGATTATACAGCCTGTCTGTGATCCCACCCTGGAGGAAGATGCTGAGAGAACCTGGTTAACTTAGGCACCACACTATCCAAAATACTGTACCACCACAGTGTTAAAAGGAGCTGGGCATGTAATGCCAGGAGTGTTCTATGGATGTTCATCCAAATCTTAAATAAATTCAGCTTGATCTTTTTATGTCCTTTTTGTGTTCGTTTTCTTGGAACAATCAAATAATTCAGTTTTACTGCCAGAGCGGGTTTTGAAGACTTATACACAAGGGCATTGGGAAGCAGAATTGAAAATGTGCAGATCCCATAAGAGCAGGAAACTAGAAGAGTTCTATGTGCCTCATGTGCTAATTGAATGACAAAGCTGAAATTTAGAACAATTTCAATGGGCTGAAGGAGTTAAAATATAAAATAGCAGTCATTAAAATGATTTAAAGTGTCAGTTGGACCAAAGAGCTTTTCAGCCTGTGAGCTTTCAGTGCTGCGATATGGGGTCTAAACCATTAAAAAGAATATTTGCCTACATTTAGTTCAGGCCAGATTTTAATTACTTACTGCTCAATATTTCCAAAATAAAAATGCAGGCAACGTGAATTGCACACATGAACAGTGTATACACTTGTATACACTTTTGTATACTCTTTTTGTATACTCTTTTCTCCTGACTTAAAAAGGTAAGTGAAAGGTGAAGGGAGACCCCTCCAGCTAGCTCAGTCCACTGGTTGCATTCAAGCAATGCTTAATTGATTCTAGGTGAAGAGGTGACTCAGTCTTTCTGAACTCTATTTTTAGATCTTAAAATGATTCAGTGTGAAACCTGACCCAGGTCATCTCAAAATGAAGACTCATTACTTGGTTTAAGTTTTTCATATCTACTTAATTAAGACTAGACACATGCTTTTCAGTTTATTGATGTCGACTGTGGAAGAGAGGAAAATGGTTTTACCTCTAAGGCAAGTGGTTGTGCCCTTATGGTGCTGTAGAGCTTTTCCTCCAAAATCCACAGTTTGCAAGGCAAGAGTAAGTGCTATAATCTGTCTGCTTCGTTCACGTGTACCATCTAAGAAAAGGTTGTTCTGCTTTTCTAGAAATTTCCCCCAAATTTCCACTTGGCAGAAGTTTTACATCTGTATTGGTGGTTTCCCTATGCCTGACTGAACTATTGAGACCATATCAGGCCCAGGTGGGCCTGTTGTACCCACTCTTCTCTTTGTCTCTCTCCTTCAAGGCCATTCAAAAGTTGAAAGTCTAGCCCAATACCATAAATACCATTATTACCACTGGCCTCACAGAGTTTGGGTTGAAGACCGTCTTCCTCCTGCTGTCTTTCCTCATGGAATATTGCCCCTAGGATGCTAGAGCTGGAAGTTTCCTATATATCACTGGGGATTTATTTTTTATTTTATTACATTCACTGGTAATCCAGTTTTAGTATGCTAAACATGTTTAATGTGGAATAATTTTTTAAATACTAACATTGATAATTCATATGGCATGTGGTGTATTCCCCATACAAAACCAATGGTTGTGTAAATTTTGTTCTTGATAATGCTTATGTTAATTTGTGCATATAACTTTGTGCCAAGTTGTAAGGTGAAATATATTTGAAGGAGCAGATGTTCCAATCAAAGAATGATCCAAAAGGGAAGTCTGAGAAACACCTCTGTAGCCCAGTGGAGAGGGTCAAGTAGAGACCTGGATCAAGAGTTTCACAATTAATCTGCTGTGTGTTCTCTGGCAAGTAATGTAATATTCTAACTTCACTGGGGAAACAAGGCTCTGGATATAAGCATCTTTTTAAAGTTTATGGATGGAAAATATTCTAAAATGCCATACCAAGGCAGCTGATATTTTACCAATCTACTCAGGTCTTCTTTGCATCAAGTTGTCCCATCTCTCCCAAATCATCATCACCACTTGGAAATCAGCTTTTAGTTGGCATATGTGGGGGTCAAATGAATTTACTACCTCCTCATGTATTTGTGTCTTTAAGTTGTATCTTTTTTTGTATATTAAGTTTTATTAACCATGGAGACAAGCCATAGCCAAACAGAGCAATTTGAGTTGTATCACAAGAGTCCCATATCTTCCAAGAACACTTTCCTTCTATAAAGTAAGGACGGTTGCACTTGGACAAAAAACAAAACAAAACAAAACAACCCCCCCCCCCCCCAAAAAAAAACCAAAAAACCAAAACAAACCTCAAAACCAAAAAAACAAACCACCAAAAAAAGAAGAAAATATTCTTAATGCCTGACCCAAATGCAAACCCATCCCTGTATCACATACGTCATTTTCAGCAGACAACCTAAAAGAAGTAAGTTCTCATCTTTTCTGCTTTTTTTGAACACAGGATTCAAATACAGTTTGACATTGCCTGGCTTCTTACAGACAGAACTTGACAGTTGCAATGGCTGGACTGATCTTGAAACAACTGTGCAGGGGTACAGCTGTTTGCTTTTTTTTTTTTGCCTTCATCCAAAGTGGACAAGGTGATATCAGAGCTAACAGATGTGATAATAACAACCCATGCGTTTTCAGCTGGACAGACTGGAAAGAGAGTCAGTCAGTAGCATTTAGCACTGAAGTGGTAAGGTGTTCAACTATTTCAGGAACAGTCCCAGCTAAAGGATATTATTATGCCAAGGTCTCAGTATCTGACAAACAGGAACTTTATGTTACATAGCACTGATCAAATGCTTGTTCTTCTATCCTAGATTTTTAGGAAGCCCTGTGGCAAGAGAGATATTTTTGCTCCCTTACAGAACCTTTTCTAGTCCACAACTGCAAATGTTTCAGGATGCATGCCTTACCATGTTCCCATTCCTTTTCTCTGTGTCAAAAAGTTGTTGCACAGATCGTTATTTCTATGCAAAATAACTGTGACACCTCAGCATCAGAATTTCGAACAATAAAATAAGGTTCTTCTCCTGTGAATATAAGGTAGCTCTTGATCCCTCACATGCCCTTGGCAAAAAAATCGCCCCACCAGCCACTGAGAACCCCAATCCAATGGCAGTGTAGCCACGTGTTGAGATCTGATTGGAATATATACATTGTTGGTGTAGAAATTCATAATTAAAATAAGATTATGAGTCTATTCCTACTTCTGTTGCAACTGTTACATCACCTTTGAAGAAGTCACCAAAGTTAAGGAAAGGGATTTTATTTCCAGGGTTGGAAATTTCCTAGCATGTATTTCCTAGCACAGCAAACCTGCCTTGGTTTCCTCCAGGATATATATATTTAGTGAATGCACATCACCACAACTGTCAGAACAAAAGCTACAAATGAGCTTTTATAACTAGTCTTGTTCCTGGCCTTGAGATAAAATTGCAAGTTCTCCTTACTGCTGAGAGAGCATAAGTAATTTTTTTTATAACACCAGTTTTGCCAGGCAGCAACATTACTTGCCATCAAGCACCATTTTAGGAACTCCAAGTGATGTTTAATATGACATGTAGCATTTGCTATTTGCATAACTTTATCCTTTTCATGGTGAGTTAATGTCAGCCCTGGATACAGGAGGAAGTTGGCTCTAATGGGGTGCATATGTGTGGTGGGAGAGTGATAGCATGATGTAATTATCATTATCTTTGACAGCACTTTCTATTTCCCTAAGTGATGCTTATACCTGGACGTCAATATAGTTTGGTTTTGCACATGAAAGTGAATTGCTGGGAATATAGGAAATTCCTGCCTAAACAGACCTACCTTTTTTTTTTTTTTTTCCTTATTCGGTGAAGAAATGCTTCAAGCACACTTCAAAGAGCATTTGTAAGCCTCATAATGGACAGCTCTGCTACAATCTGCTCATAGTGGCAAGTTAGCTTTATACTCTGGCAGTAAGTGGTTGGTACTTTAATGACCCAATCGTTCAAAGCAGTTATCCGTGCTCAAACTTTGAATAACCTCCTTTGCTTCAATGGGGCAACATGCCTGCTGACTTCTAACAACACGCTTAAATGGTTTACTACGCCAGGGCCAGAGAGTTCAGCATCTGACAGGATCAAATACTAAACCTTGAGATATTTTGTATTTCCTCATGATTTCCATACATAGATCTATTATAATCGTGCTGCTATCTACTGCTAGATAACCATACCAGTTCCCCCAGTAAGATTGGGAAATTTCTTTGTTGATTTCCTATGTCAGCATAATATTTTCTTCTATCACTTTCCAATTTCCCACTCCATTTTATTTGTTGTTGTTGTTAAAACAAAGGGACGTAGTGATTTAGATTTTTTTTCTTTTGCACTGTAAAAGTAGGGAACAATTTCAGTGAATTAACTGTTTCTAGCTGTACTGGTTTTAAACCAGGTTGAGTTCATACTAACACTGTCCTGAGTTTATAGCTGTGGAGGAAATCCACAGTCCTGGTGTGGCTGCCCTCAGTTGTTAGACCCCCAGCTGCTTTTAGATGTAGTTCATTATAAAACTCTGATAACGCTGTATTGGAATAAAAGCACCTGTAGCCCAAATCAGTATAAATAATTTGCTATCAGAGATCACAGTTTGTAAATGATAGGGAAAAATGAGTTTATTTTCTTATTTTCACAATAGTTTTTGTAAGTTGTATTAATAAGGAGAAGGAAATTATGACTATAGAAAGTGATGAAGAAAAGATAATTAAGAAAATTAGTATTTTTTTCATATTTAGTGCAAGTATTCAGCTTCTTTAACAAGTATCCCTGAATGGCTTTCAAAACCCACAGAAAAAAACTTGATTGGGCTCTACAGAATAAAAATCAAAACTCAGAAGTGGATATATGCTCATGCAGTTCTGCAGTTAAAATTTCACTGTGTCTTGAAGAGAGTGAAATAAATGAGTAGAGTTTGGAGGAAATAATTTATCCCAACTTAAGCATCTGAATGTTTGTTTTCTAGCTAGGGGTGTAAATATGCAGGTATTGGAACTCCACTGGGTTGAATATACAGCCCTGACTTTGTTCATATTGGTATGCATCAAGAATAACTTCAGTGGAACTCATAGGATAATATCTATGTCAAAAGACATTGTTTGGGGTTTTTTATTTGTTCATTTCAATTAACTGTTACCCTGCAAGTTATGAAGGGGAACAGAAGCTGCAGGGAGAATTGCAGAGTGTATCATGTTTATTAGAAGCCATTCATGTATGGATGGGTTACATGAAATATTTTCTATGCAATTTATGGAGAATGCTCTATAGTGTCAAGAGCATTACTGCGGAATGTTTATATTTTAGTGTTTAGAAGTGCTTTGCATACTCATGCTAAATTTTTAATAGATTTCACCTGAGGTGCATTAATGTAGAATGATACCTATTTAAAATGTTACTAAATTTTTGTCTTCATCGGTATGTCTTTGTTGAATTTGAATTTATTGTGTAGTTTAATGTCTCACAAAATTGCAAACTATGCAGTAACCTTACCATGGCTTGTCTTTGAATGTCCATACAGTTTTTGTAAGAATATTATACTAAAACAATTTTGTAAAAGTAAAATGGTTATGTTCATAAAGACATTATTTGCCTTATGCAGATAAATATTGATGCCTTATTATTTCATAGCTGTCAGCAAAACTGTTGTTATGATTGTTATGATCTGACTCAGAAAAGTAACATCTTCCACACAATGGTTGATACTGTGTTCGCCTAAGAATTTAAATAATGGGGGTTGGGAGGAAGGAGCCATGCAAACTCTTTTCTTTTACTTTTTGCTGTGATTAGGGAGATGGAATTTTGAGACTCTTGGTTCAGCTGGTGAGCCATTTATGTGGTACTGCTTGGCCAAGTTACTTCACTGCTATTTGCCTTAGTTTTCTCACTGGTGAAACAGAAATGATAATGCTTTACAAAAATCAGGGAAACTTTAGGAACAATGAATTTGTTAGAAATCCACTGGTCTGCATTTGAGCAAGGCTCCTGTTCATGCCCATTCGGCTCCAGATAAGTCCTTACTATTGTCAAGTATTTTTATGGTTTTTTCTTTGCTAAGAGTAGCCTGTTCTGCTTCTCAAAGTGTAAATAGATCATGACCCCAAACAGCCAGGACTGAGAGAAAGCCTGGCTCCACTTTGAGCAAGGTGGCTTTCTTTGGTGTGTTTTTCCTCCTGGAAGGAGGAGATGAGAGGATGAGGAGAGCGCAGAGGGTAAGAGATTTGGTACTTCCCTGGAAATTCATAGGACTACTGGTGCTGCATCCTCTGTAGCTGTGGGAGTCCTTGCCTGGTCTGTACTAACTAAATTCATGTGAAGCCCCCAGTGACAGGCTGCTTCAATATCACGAGACACTGAATGTTCACTTTGGGATGTGCAGGCTCATCCCTCCAGACTCTGTTGCATTACTGAGGTGTGAGGGCAATGCAGACATGGCAAGGGCAGTACTTCAAAGGCTGTGTGATCAGGCCCTGCATGCTCCTTGTGCCTGGTGACAGCACACATGGTCACACATAACTTCAACTCCAGAATAACCACTCAGTGGTCACATATTATTTTTCCCACCCGTTTTGGATGCAACCTCTTCACCAAGAATGCTGCAGTATTAATTCTCCTTCAAAACAGTCTGCATTTATGGATTTTATCCCCACTTCTCTTTTGCCAGACTTCACTTGGCTCCTGGTGAGATCAAGCATATGAGCAATCAACATTTTGTCTCCTCCCAATGTAGAGCTTTACAGGCTGACCTTCTGCAGAGCACTTGCACTGTTTTGTGGAGGCAAAGTATGGGTGCCATGGGCACCTCTAGCAGAGCACTTGATGGGCTCCTCCACTTCTGCTGTCTTGTTCCTTTGGGCAGCCTGTGCCTTGCACATCACAGCAGTAATCCTCCCTCCCCTCCCTCCTGTGTGACCTTTTCTGAGCTGAACAACTTGTGACACTAATTTTTTTTCATTAAAATGCTCAAAGAGAAAAATATTAGTTATGAAAATTATGAAAGAAAGAACTTACATGGAGAATGGGAAAAAAAGTGGTGTCTGCTTTTCATTTAAACAGTTCTAGATTTATTTATTTCAGGCTATTTGCTTAATTCAAGCTATTAATAAGAGTACATTCTTCATCATTTACAGTTCATCATCAATAGAATTTTAATGTTTAAGAGTATTGGTAATAATTGCTTTCCTAATTAAACCATACTGACAAGCTAATAATCCTCATTTAGGAATTTTTAAGTGGTGCATAATTTCTGTTTTTATGGTTGTGTCCTGTGGTTAGCACATGTTAAATTTGCCGTAGAAAGACAATGCTTTGTCTTCAGTTGCATTCATCCTGTTTTATTTGGTACATCTGGAAATCAGGCTCAACACTGCTGTTATTTTCCCATTTCCTTCCAGTGTTCTGTTATACGACACAGTGTTTTGTAATACAGTTTCTCCCCCAAGTGTCTATCCCACTCTGTGGTCTATATATAACTTTACATAGATAGATAATGCATTTCTAGGACTAGATAAATACTATTGTAACATTCCAGAGGTGAAATAATTTATTAGGCAGTTGACAAAATTTAAATAATTAGTATTTTTTTAAAAGCTGGAAAGAGGATAGCAATTTTGATTGCTATTTCCTGAATGTACAGCAGATGGTGCTTAACAAATATACTTTACAACCAATGTCTGAAAACAGCTAAGCCTGGCAAGTTGAATTTTAATGATGCTTCCCAGTCTTTTCAAAGCAGCAGTTTGAATGGAAAGCCCCCAACAGGATTGACTTACATCAATGTGCACAATGTTTGAATGATGGGGATATAACAACAGCTCTTCAAAAAACGTCTCTTGTGTGCTATAAGGAACTATATGTTTAAGGAAAGGAATTAGGCATTAGCAGGATTATTTCACTGTTTATCGCTGCCCTTTTCCTCCAGGCTCATCGTAGTTCACTTAACGAATGGGAAGGATCCAAGCCCCCAAGTACTACTCTCCACCTGGACAAAAAGATGTGAAGAAAATGGTGTGCTGAGACCTAGTCTGATGTCCCCAAACTCTGGTTCACACACCTGTCAATGAGAGAAGTTACTTTTTCTTCTGGCACCAACAGATGAGCCTGTGCTGTGGTTCTGGGTAACCCTTTCCTAGTGTGGGTGGGACCTGTCTTAGGAATAAGCAAGAACTTGCACCACTGTTTCCTCTCTTGGTATCTTATTAGCAAGATAAGGAAGGTGCTGCATCTCTGAGTTGCTGTTTGCATTCTAAAGTGTCAAAACCTCAAGATTTACCTCTAATAAGGCAGCTGTTCATTATAAAGAAGCACAAG
The DNA here is from genome assembly GCA_013400275.1 of Rhadina sibilatrix. NCBI lineage: Eukaryota > Metazoa > Chordata > Aves > Passeriformes > Phylloscopidae > Rhadina > Rhadina sibilatrix. The sequence continues at coordinate 780,808 of VWYO01000035.1, read as the reverse complement.
CTACCATGAGCCAAGGGAATAATATGAAGGGGGGCAGTGAGTCAGAAAGCTAAAGAGAATTTAATGACATGCCTAATAAAGTTTTAACTAATCTTTACTATTTTTAGGCCTATTTTCTTCTTCCAAAATAATAAGATTTTTTTAAAATGTGCATTTTTTAAATTACTGATTAAAGTGCTCACAATGAAGGTCTCAGAGAGGGAAATTCCTCCTGCACAAACATTGGTAAGGTACAAACATGAGGACTACAAACATTTACACCAGTCTATAGCAGTTGTGTATCAACCCCGACCTTGTTGGGTGTCTTCCGAAGCCTGAAGGTACTTGGCTGCAGACTCTGGGTTGTAGTGACAGCCAGCCAGCCACACAAACCCATTGGGAAGATATTTTGTGTGCACATAATCAGCCTAAAATCTCTGGTGTTACTCTGATTTTCAGATGCCCTGCTTGCCTGCTACATAGGCAGTCATGCCACAGTGCTGCCCCAATTTCTCTATAGTCAATACCTGATTCCTACTAGAACTGAGACAACTGGCTGTCCATAGGAAAACAATAGATCTTATGTGCAGCTGTGGGGGATGCAGTCCATATCCTTGCCTACAGCAGTTTTAAAGGCAAGCCAGCCTTTAAGTCAAGTTAATGCAGCTGCAGGCCAAGTGCTGGTGTTAAGACTCCTTTAAGAGCTTAAGCACATGAGTTGGGTGCTTTTCCAACACATCTGCATAGGGATGCACATGATGACCTGCCAGTTGGACTAGGATGTAGGAGTCCCACATCTGCAGTAGATTTACTAGGATTCAAAAACACAGTGATTTCAAATGCAGACCTGATCAGATTAACTTTGAAAAATACATGGTGCCATGAGACATTATGAATCATACCTACTAGTCCATTTGGGGAAGAAAAAACATCAGCTTTGCTGTTTAAACCAAGCCAGAATCTAGGTTTTAGTACAAAGGTGAGTGGTCCATTACTGACTCAGATCTCCTGAGACCTGACTGGAAAAGCTGCCATCAATTCAACAAAGAGGCTGAAGATCTACCAGGACTTTACATGTGCAAGCCCTGTGAAGGGGCCCTTGTTCCTTGCTCCGGGGCTGAGGAGGGAATGAGAATGCATCTCTCTGGCATATGACTGTACAATTGTTTATGGGCAATGGGAAATGATGTGAATTTATCTGAGGTGTTGCCAAACAGAAATGGCCAAATTCTCTCTGAAACCTTTATAATACCAGACAATTAAAGGAGCCTCTGTTTCCTGATCCTAAGAACATTTTGAGGAGTAAGTGATTGTGGCCAAGATTGCTGGGAGCCTGTGTGCAACTGTCTGTTTAAGCACCATCTGCAGTTGTTGGCCCACTTTCTCCTTTTGTTTAGATTTCTATTCTCCACAGGCTGCTGTGAGCAGATCATGGTGCTGCTGAGGCAATAATCAATACTGCTCTCATTTTAACTCTCTTGCCACTGAGAAAGCCAAGTCTAATATTGAAGTTTCTAAAAACAAACTTGGGCAACAGACTCCATTGTTTAAGTTGCTACTTCATTGCAATTACAAAGCTGCAGGGAAAAGATTAATTGATATATTAATCTGTCACAAATTTACAGCATCTACTCATCTTTCATCAGTCTCATTTTGTAGAGTACTGGGTAAATGCCAAAGTGGACTGCAAAATAAATCTTTTATAGGCTTTAGAAAGAAACTGTGATATACCCAGTCCTGAAAAGGGTGTGCTCTCAGGCATGGAGTCAGGTCAGCCCAAGTGTGTGTGCACATGTGTGTTGCATGTGTACCTTCAGTTGGGATGGGGGAAGGCAGAGAAGCAGGATCCCTGTGACTGTATCGTATAATGTAGGATGAATTATCCATTTCAATGGTGAAAGCAGTTTCTTTTCCCCCCTCAAGTCAGAAAATTCCTTTTTGGTATGGAGAATTGCAGCGTTTCCCTACTGTGAGTACTTGAGCCAAAATCCTCCTGGCTACTTCTGTCCCTACCACAGTCAGTAATGTCTTACTGAGAGCTAAACAGAAATGTAGATTTGGCTCTTCACAAACCTCCTTGAAGTGATGGTTAATACTAAAACAACATTAGAAAAACCACTAAGCAAATCCCTGAAGGAGCTAAAAGGAACAATTTTACTGCTGTATCTAATAGTACTTAATCAGAAATTGTATTCTAATATTTCATATTTAGGAAATTTCAAAGCTGCCATCCATCTAAAGGGAGGTATTTTCAGTACCAGTTTGCAGTGGGGAAAAAAAAAAAAAGAAAGAAAAATAGATAATGGAACCAAGCTAGTTTGCAGCATCACTTCTAGTCTAAAACTTGTCCCCTTAGCCAAGGAAAGGTATGTTCAGACATGGTGAGAGGGGGACGAGCTTGGCTCCAAGGTGAAATTTAGAAAGGTATAAAGGGTGTCCTGTTATTTGAAAGATTGGTTTCTATAATGCTAGCTTAAATGTAGCTAGATTTCACAAGTTTGCCCTATTTTCTCCAAAATGAAAATGCTAATGTGGAGTTGAGTGTAATAAGGGTTTTGTCAAGAGCAGAAGGTATTGTGCCATATAATGTAAAGTCTTAAGAGCTGCTGTTTCTTGTCTTTGGGTTTCACTCTACCACTGTGAACTGCACCAAGCAAATAGAAAGAAAGCAACTTACCTCAGGAAAGGTAAGTGTAAACTCCAAAAGACTTGAAGACATATGATAGAAATAAATTCTTACATCCACTTTTAACACTGAACTGGCTCTTGGGATGTCCTGTAAGGCTGTAGGAAGCTGCCTTTCAATCTACATACAAGTTCAGCTCTCAGTGGCACTAAAAGGTATGCCACGTACTTTTTATACAGAGAAAAGAGAAAGGCAATTACACATCTTTGTTTAATTTCACTTGGATCAACAGAAATCCCTGTCCCAAGTCACAGAGTGGAATGATTAAGGTCTGAGCAGGAACTCTGTGGTGGGTCCTTTCAAACTGGCATCAAGGAAAGGGACTGGGGCACGGGCTTCACTGTGCTTGTGTGTGACAGGAATCTGAAAGTGAGTGAACAACAAGCAAAGACAACGTGGCAGCAAGACTGAAGAGAAATCTTGACTGAATTGTGTTTAAACTAACTGCTTTCTGCTGTCTGTGTTTGTAAACAAGACTACAGAATTGAAAACAGCACCTCCTTACTCCAGTCAGAAATACATGTACTACACAAGCGATTTCTAAGAAGGTTCCTGTTGTGGCTAACTGCTTATGGGCTAGTGAAGGTTTTTAGACTGGATATTTAGTAGCATAAATTCACATAATGTGTTTCTTGCACAGCTCCAGTGACATACTAGAAACTCCAATGTGTCAGGTGACACATTCTTTTGGCTCCTCTCATTAGTAACCAGAAAACCATCTAGGACCCTGTCTACATCTCATAGATGCACCTGACCAAAACAATGATCTTCTTCCTGCAAGGTGAAGGTGATCTTCTTCCTGCAAGGTGATTTCTGATTATGATCAGGAATCATTAGAAGAACAATAGATTCAGGGCTCTGATGTTTCATGTGTCTTTTATAACTCTCCCAAGCACAGGGCTTTTTTGCACAAGGAAATGAAAACTTATCCTTTATTTTTTGGAGCGGTCTCTCCTCAACTCCCATTGCTCATTGACTGCTGTGACTGTGTTTGGGGTTTACTGTCTGTGATTCAGTTTCACAGGAGGAAGATGGAAGAGTAGTTCACTCAGATGAATGCTATGAAGTGTCCACTGTGACAGTGCTTTCTGGAAAGACCCTGAGGAAACTTGTCCGGATCCTTGCTTTGTAGTTATCTATAAGTAGGACAATGAACAGGATAGAAACAGATGTCTTTAAGATTACTTTCAAAAAAGAAAGGCCTCCAGTTTTTAGAAAAGTCAGAAATATTAGTCAAATAATCTATTTGCATAAATCAGTTATATTGACTCCTCCTGACATTTCCTGGCTTAAGGAGCTGGATTCCATTTGGAAGGAAAACAGATACAAATCCATCTTTAAAGCAGCCCTAACAACCAGTCTGGATCTGGACACTGGTCTGACGAGAACTTAATTGAAAAATCCATCTTACACTGCTGTGGGACTGACTGCACAGAGGTTCTATAGGCAGCTCTGAATCAGAATCAGGAAGTTTAGGTTCTGCTCCAGAGCTGCTGTCTTTACATGTCCCTGTTGCCATATCACACATGTGCAAAGTACAAACCTCAGATTATTTTCAATAAACCTCAGATTTAATTTTGTTTTGTTATTTTGAAGACAAGCAGCTTTGTAAATTACTCTTTGCAAATTGTTTTCGTTAGCTGTAAACAAGAATTTCATAGCCATGCATTTGATTGTACAGAAAACTTGATTAGGATAGGGTTAAAATACATTTCTGAAACACAGTTCCTCCATGAATATGGTTTTAAGGTTTCCTTTAATCACTGCATAGAATAAACAACAGCAATAAAATTTTTGGTGGGTAACTTTGAAGATTTTATCTATACAAACTGCCTTTATTAGGTGCAAAGTATCGAAAGTTTTGCTCTGAATAATAAAAAGCCAAAGTTGTTCATAAACCAATTAGTTCTTAACAAATGCTAACAGTCAGAGGGGGAAATGTAGTAACTGCTAACAGATTAAGGTTTAACTCTTGCAGGGTTTTTTTGGTGAATGTCTTAATTCACAAGAGATGAATATATAAAGTGATTTTGCTTTGAAGGCAGTAAGCTGAGGTCATCTATTTTGAAGTCTCCATCTTCAGCTGTGCATCGAGTGTGTAAGTGGTTTTCTTTGAGGACGGGCGGGCCTGGATGGCCGCGTCCCAAGGAGCAGCAGCTCTCCGTTTGGTAAGCGTTTCACTTCAGGGATTCTTTCAGCAGATGAAGGGAGGCTACAGGCAGCACAGCAAGTCAGAAAGGCTCTTAAGGTAGGAGCTGTCAGCAGAGCTGCCTGAGTGGATGTGTGAGTCAGATGAGTTGTGCACATTTCCCTCTGTTTGATGTAAGCGGTGGCGATGCCCAACCGCATGTCCAGAAACATCCGCCCAGAGGAACAACAGGGGCATGTATTGCCAGGGGCTTCATACAAGGCAGTTTGTGTTTCCACTGTCTCTTCACACAGAACTGCTTCTCCCTGCTGTGCCAAGACTTCCCTTTTTTCTCCCCACCTGCCCTCAGAGTTAAAATTCATCTTCTCTCTTGATTATTGCCATCTGTTTTGCTGCCATCTCCATCAGGGTGTGCAAAATAATTACCAGGCTCATTTTCTGCTAGTCTGAAAATACAAGTGGTTTCTCCTGGCATGTTGAGGATTCCTCTGTCCTGTGGAGTTCAATTGCTTTTATTTGAAGGCCCTGGCAAGAAATTAATGAAGCCTCCTTTACTCAAGTTTTCAGTTGGAGTGAATATTTTAAAAATTCTGCTCATGCTGAATAAAACTCAGTCTTCTCTCTGAAGATTTTTTTTTCTCTTTTATTTCCCTGTGTATTTAGAGGCCTCTTGGTCAACTTTTCCATCTGTCTCTGTGGGTTTCTGCTGCTGGTAATGGTTGAAATTTGGAGCTTGAGTGGATGCCTCAGAGGGAAGAAGACTGAGCCTCTTTCTAGAGAATATTATTGCAATTTTAGTTTGGAGTGTTTTGACCAACAGTTGTAAAACTTCCAGCTACAGCACATGTGGATTTTCTTTCAGCTCAGAGTCACTGTGAATATGTATCATGATGTTCTCCTCCTTAAGGGGGAAAAGAAAGGATATTGGGATACAGAAGGGCAAGTTTTACGTAAGTGTTTCTGTAGAGGTGAGGGGGTATTGCAGCATTTTGATGTGACTCATTTTATTAGTCAAAAACCTTCAGCAGGATGGACTGCTATGAACAGCAAAATGTCTGAAGTAAAGGGAAAAAATGGTTTCCAGAATCAAATGTTCAACATTGCAAAAAGAACATTTCTTACAAGCTGTCCCCATTTGATATGAAGTTGTTGGAATATGTACAGTTGGTGTGTACATATGTAGCACATGGGAAAATATAACAAGGATTCGATAAAAATACTACAGCACCTAAATATTAAACCACTCGTCACGGTTACAAGAATACAAGAAATTCAGAGTCTGAAATTACACTTTATTTGTGATGGGCAAAGAAGGACCCAGTATGCCCTATTTAACTTGGTGCAGAATAAATTTTAATTTTGGATTAATCTCTCTGGGAATAATTTTTTTCATTCTCTCTAGCATCTGTGATTTGCATTAATATATTCAAAGCATTGTAACAGCGTATTCTATCCAAAAGCAGTTCTCTTCAAAATTAAATGCTCCATTTTGAGAAAGAGAATTATCTTTTGTTTTAATAAAAATCCCTAAACGTGAGGTTTTATTGGTGGTTTTGTTTTTTAATCCACAGTAATCTAGATTTTACAGCAAAATGCACAAAACATCTAGAGATACCAATTTTAGAAGGTTTCATTTTGCCTATTATTAAACTGGATAATTCCTTCACAATATATGCATATATGCTGGTTACACTGGAGTGTTACTGAGAGCATCTATGTGTGTATGCATATGCATACATAACTATTTTCTATTTATTCTGTGTAAATGGCAGATTATATTATTCTTTCCTTTAGTAAATCTGATTTTTCAATCCTGAGTTTGCTGCTCAGCCTATTTAGGACAATTTCCTGCTGATTTTACTGAGAGTTTTACTCAGTTACTGAACAGGAAGTTAATGGTGTCTGAATAGGAAGTTAATGGTGTCTTCAAATTCTGAGTGACTCTGACTTTTTTCTTGTGGGCTTCAGAGACCAATACCCTCACGTACTTGGCACTGGTGAGGCTGCATCTCAAATCCTGTGTTCAGTTCTGGGTCTCTCAGTACAAGATGGACACTGAGTTGCTGGATTGTGTCCAGAGAAGGGCAATGGAGTGAAGGGTCTGGAGCAGAAGTTGGATGAGGAATGACCGATGGAGCTGGGGGTATTTAGCCTGAAGAAATGGAGGCTCAGGGTGGGCCTCATCCCTCTCTACAGTTCCCTGAAAGGAGGCTGTAGCCAGGTGGGAGTGGGTCTCTTCTCCCGAGTAACAAATGATAGGACAACAGGAAATGGCCTCAAGTTGCACCAGAGGAGGTTTAGATTGAATAACAGGAAAAATTTATTCACTGAAAGGGTGTTCAGGCATTGAAACAGGCTCCACAGGGAAGTGATGGAATCACCATCCCTGAAATAGTTTAAAACACCATGAGTGAATGTGGCACCTGGGGGCATGGTTTGACAGTAACATGGCAGTGCTGCATTAACAGCTGGACTCAATGATCTGGGAGGTCTTTTCCGAACTTAACAGTTCTGTGATTCCATAATTGTTTCGCATTTCCTGATATCAAGAATCTTTTTGTTCTCTTTGTATGGAAACACTCCCAGTTTATGTTTTTTCAGATTTCAGAATATTGTCAGCTTGTACCCTGCTGTAGGTTTCTGGATCACGAAGAAGAATTTAAACAGAAATTTCAAAAACCTTGTGGGGACTGTGCTCTGCTTTTCTTTTGTCTACTTAAGTATTTTTTTCAGATTTGAGTCTGTCTTTACTGCATAAGATACCCTCGAAAGGTCAGAAGAATGGCCATTTGGAAAGGTAAAATATTCTATTTAAGGTTGTATCACTTTTCTTTACATCTTTTTGAATGTTTAGTTTGTTTTCTGTGACTGAAGAATTCATAGTCATCTTAACATTTCCCAGACTTAGCTTCATGAAAGAGCCCCATGGCCTGTAATTAATGAGAAATGCTATAAATGTCACCACTTCGCTCATGAAACCGTTCTATTTTTACTTGATTCTTGACATTCAGTTTTGTTAGCATGCTGACGTGTGTTTTGCAACATTTCTTGTTTTGCAGCTGACACAGCATCTCAACTGTGCAGGCTAAATGGCAAATACCTTTTCATAGACTGGATAAATGCAACTTAGAAAAAGATTCTCTATCACATTTTCTTTGTTATCAGATTACTGGGACTTTTTTAGTCACTTTGACTGTAAGTTTAAATGCATCCCTCTTCTGGTGTTGCAGTTGCTGGAAATCTGTGTCAGAAATCAGACCAATTCTCCTCAGTTTTGGCCATGGGCACAGCAGTGCCTTCCTCTTGTAGGTGAGGGGTGCGTAAGGCCCTGGTAGCCTCTGGACTTAGAGAACCACAACAGAACTTATAAATCCAGTTTTCAAGACCTTTGGTTTTCTTGGTCCTAGTTGCCAGTGCAGGTGCTTTCATAACAGAATTTGAGAAGTGCAAATACAGAGATGTAACAGTTTTTGTGTCTTTCAGCATAAAATCATAATTTTTGAAAAACAAAATCTAGGTATTATGGTCATGGTTCGATGTCTGATGACTAATGAAGGATAAATGCTTAATTAGCATAATTAAAGAGTGAAAGAATCTGGATTGGATTTTAAAAATCATTCACATTCAAAATCACTAATTCCTGTGAATTCAGAATCCTGAATTCCTGTGATTTTTCCTTCTGTTTACTCTGTTTCTCTTGTAGAGGTTTTAAACTCCTGTTGTGCCACTTTGCCCACAGACTATATAAAACATAAAATACATATAGCAGTTTTCTGCAACAGTTAATGGTAGATCTTCCCTTCATCTTGTAAGCCTAGTTGCTTTCTAAAGCAAAGTTTTCTGGTTTCACATTTTAATTTTGGTGTCCTCTCACTTTACATGATCAGATAAACCTTGCTGTTTCTCCACTTACAGATAACTGGAAGAGAAAGCTTGCATTTGTGTTTGAAGTTGTGGCTGAAACAGCTACATTAGCAACTCAACTGGACTAAGGATAATATGTGTAACTGGAGTATTATTGCCATCTCATATTTAGAAAAAGGAGGTGTGAGGGAGGTTCCAGTATCAATGCCTTCCTAGGGGCTGATCTGTGATGGGTTTATCACAGTAATAAAACACAGAGAATCGTTGAAGGTGAGGAGATGGGTGCAAGGCACACAAAAACCAGGACTAGTAGCAGTCCAGAGCAAACAAGACTATAGACTATTTCCTGATCAGTATATTTTGAGATTTTTTTTTCCAAAAAATATTGAAGAGGATCACACAAACATCTAAGGTTCTTAAACATGCTGCTTTAGTCTTAAGTAGTTACTCTGTGATGAGATAATGGTGTGATAGCTCTGAAATGTAAAACATGAATATGCTCTTGATACATCTATTTTTATAAAGTAGCACATAATTTTTTCCTATTCTAAAAACATGCACTAAACCCTTCAAAACTGAGCATCTTTTAAGATGACATTTTAAACTATTCAATCAACTGGGAAGTTGTTTTCAGCAGAACTTATTGTTTAAAACACAGGAACAATGCAATGTATTCATAAACAACTTGCTGCCATCTTTTAATCTGGTAGTGATTTACAGGCAGAAGTTTTCTCTCTGTTCATGGTGTACATTTCTAATTATTTTTCTATTAGAGGAGGAAAAAGAAGCTAAATTTTGACTCAGAAAGTACATAAAATGATCACACAAATCAATACTCTGCTTCCAATTAGTGTTTCTAATTTTGCATCACTTTTCTCATCATTTGCTCTTAATGAAAAAGCAAGGATTTCAACAAGAGATTTGTTATTTACTTTGGTCATTCAAACTAGCCAGAATTTTGTGCAGGGACAGTAAATCTGGTAAAATGATAGTGCCTGCTTTTCCTTGGGGGGGCTGGGAGACGGAGACCTTTTTTCCCCTTTTGGATTTTGGCAATGGAGGTCTTCTAATACTTTCCATTCTTCTCTCTGTTTTCTCTGCTCAGCCAGTGGAATAGAAAAGAAACCAAAAAGTCAAGGCAAAGCAAAACATGTGCTCCCTCTGGCCCAGGTGCTGCTGTCTGGGAAGGACCAAGGCAAGAAAAAAAGTTTGTGTGTGTGTGTGTGTGTGTGAGGATGTTGAGTACTGATGGATTTGTGAAGGGCTGTGCAGGGATGCAGCATGCACATCCAAAGGAAACTGGTCTCTTCCTGTTCTGCTTCTTTAGAACCAAGTTTCTTCTCTATCTGGCTTGCTCCTACCAGTTCCACGAGCAGTGTAGTGCTGGCTGTTGCCGGCCCCCTGCACCTTCTAAAGAAACAAAAAGTCCTGAGATACTCGGTAACAATCCTGTTTTATGACAACTGCAGTTCGGATGTTTAATTTCAGAGAAACTTCATAGGTAACAAAATAGTTTCCTCGGAAGTCAGCAGGGAATGTTTGTTTCATTTAGGACACCCACTAGAGGGAGTACTGATAATGCTTTAACTTTGAAGACGTTTAAATTGCATTAGTAGCATTCGGGTAAATCTGGGGCACTAAGTAAAGATTTGGGTTCCTGCCTCTCTTGAAAGCCCTATTACATCCTAAATCAGGAATCAAAGGGTTTCTCAGTGCTCTTGAAACACTCTGGATAAAATGGTTTTGAAGCAAGGCTGATGTTTCCTTTCTAACGCACATAACTGCATTGATGAAAGACTGCACTGAAGAGCGTTTTCAATGACAAAATGAGCTTTAATTGCCATCAGGAATGACTTAGGGGTGGAATGGAAAGGCTTTTTTCTTCATGGGTAAGATTTGTATGTCAGGGTGTAGCCTTTTTGATCTACAGGAATAATTTTTTTAAGCTGAATTTAGAATTTAAAATTATTTTGGTGGTCAGATGTTTGAGGTTTTACTCTCCGGGGTTGAAATAATTTCTAGTATGAAGAGAGAAAATAAATAAAATCTTTCTTTTGAATTGATTTTTTTTTAAGCAAACAGCTTAATATTAATATTCTGTGGGTGAGAAAGCAAGGCAGCTTCTGAAGAGCGCCTAGACGCTGAGGGGACTTGGGGACTGCAATGCCTGAGTATTTGTGTTTGTTATGTGTGCATCCAGCCCCCAGTGGGAAAGCTGACAATCCAGCGTGGGATACCTACACTCTGCATGCAGAGAGGGGAAGAAGCGATGCATTCAGACAGGAGCTGTAGAAATTTGGGCAGTGAGTAGGAACCAGTTAGCACAGGTTGTCATCTGCACAGTGCTGGTGGGAAGGCACACGCGTAGCTGTCACAATAATTGTTTTTTTCATTTGGTCGACTTTTATATCTTTGGGAAGAGTTACTTATGTGGATCAATTTTTATTTCACTCCTGCACTTCTTTCCCATAGACTGGACAAATTTTTTTGGACTCATTTTTTGGTAGTTTTGTGAAATGTGACTTATATACCCACAGCTATAATGCCTATTTCAGTGTCTTCTGTTCTTTCTTTTTCTCTTCTTTTATAATCTCAATCCTATGAAAATCAGTTCTACTAGTATAATGCTGAGCAGTAGGTATTATAGAAATAGATTATTTCACAAGATAGACTTCTGTATTTTGTGTTTTTTTTTTTTTTTTTTTTTTTTTGTTTTTTTTTTTTTTTTTTTTTTTTTTTTTTTTTGGACACTCCTCTACAACTAGCAGACAGGGGGGAGCAGTGTTATCAGTGATATCCTACCTTGGAGTTCTCTCTTTAACCTGTTTGATTTTCCTTCCCCCTTCCCAGGCTCTCTTCCTCTCTTAGCATTTCTGTCTCTGGCAGTGAGCAGGCAGGGAGAAGGGGATGTGCTGCTACTTGAGCCATGCTTAGCCTGGCAGACAAGGTGGGAATTCTGTCATAGTTGGAGAAAGGCCCCAAAGCACCTTACCATACATTGGGCTCAGAACAATCCCAACCCCCTGGAATTTGAAGACAGCAGTCAGGGAAGTAGAAGTAAGCATGACATGGATTTTCACAGGGAGTGAAAGATGGGAAATAATGAAGTGCTTGTCCTGAATCTTTTTTATTAAATTCATAAAGTATTTTATTTTGAGATATGGAACAACTTTTACATAGTTACTGATCTATTTTTGACTCTGTATCAGAAGTTACAGGAATGGAATTCTGTAGATAAGTATTTCTTCATGCCAAGGAGCTTCACCTTCCTGGTAAGAGATGGGAGCAGCATCTTCTTGCTTTTGAGCCTTGTTTCTTTGCAGAGGTTTAGTCTCTCAAATCTGTCACCTTTGAACAAGGACCAGTCAACAGATCTGCATAGCACAGCAGAACCAAGTAAAAGCTGAGGCTGGCAGGGACCTCTGGAGATTGTACAGTCCAAACTTTTGTTGAAAGCAGGGCCTTAAACTGAGTTGTGGATGTTCCTGTCACATCTTGCCATATCCAGCAAGGGAAACCCTTGAAGACAACCCATTCTAATGTTAATTTTTTCTCATGTTGCACAATTTTTCCTTACCGTATGGCATTTCTTCCAAAATCATTTGCATCCATTGCTTATTTTTTGTCTCTATGCATCCTTGTGGGAGGAATTTCTGTCTTTCCTCTGTAATTACATTTCAGATATTGGAAAAATGTGAATAGATCCTCTCAAGATTTCTCTAGGTTGAACATACCCAGTTCCTTCAATTTTATTTCATCTGTCAAGTCCTGCTACCCTCTCATCATCTTGGTGGCCCTTCCCTCTCCAAGTTTTTCATGTCTTTCTTGAAGTGAGGAGTCCAAACTTTTACTTAGTGTTACAGGTACACCCTAACAAGTGCCAAATGGACTGGAATAATCACAGCCCTCAATTAGCTGATTGTCCCCTTGTTGATGCAACCTGTGACAAGGTTTGCTTTCACTGCTACAAGGGCACCCTACTGAAACAGGTCCAGGTTGTCATCCATCAGCACCACCCAAGCTGTGCCTTGAACTGCTGTGTGGGATTGCTGCATCTCAGGCACAGCATTTAGCATTTATCTTTGTTAAACTTTGTGAAGGTCTTCTTGGCTTGCCTTTTTTTTTTTTTCTTTTTCACACTGTCAAGGTGTGTCCATGAAGAGGCTCTTTCCTCTGGCAGATCTGCCTCCTCTCCCAGTGTGGTGTCATTTATGCACTTTGTGCATCATAGTCTGATATATGAACGTGTATCCTGGCAGGAGAGGCTCTGGGATGCTCACAGGTAAAAGTTCTATTGTCTGAGTGGACAGACAATACCCAGTTGGGTCAGAGCTGTATCATGTGGTACTCAAGTGTGAGTTTAATGCTCAGCTTCCCCGAGAACTGGGAGAAGGAAGAGAGCATTTTGATAAAAGCATAAATTGCCAAGTAGGTTTTTATTTTCAAATCTGACATAAAGTGACTCAATTTTGCAAAACCAAAATACTGTTTGATAGCGCTGTCTTGGAAAATAAAATATATTAGTGTAGCTTTCAAAAAACCTAAAAAAGCATGCTACTTTTCAGCTGCCTTTGTGAATGTACATAACATCAATCTGCTGTCAAAGACTTCTAATCATAAAAAGAGAGAACATGATAGATGGGGAAAACAGCACTTGGGCAAGTTATAATTTGAAGACCAAATAAAAAGTCACTGATATGAATAGATTGTGTGCCCAGAATAGACCAACTAAGTGAAAACTGAGCTTTAAAAAAAAAGGATCGCATATGTTTTTGCAACTAATTCTAAATCTTTGCACAAAAAGTGGCGCATTCTAGAGTTAATAGCATAATAGGAATAATAGCATTAGGGGTGTTACTGTAAATTCAATCTGATCTGAAAGAACTGTAATCTGAGTGTCAAGTCTGCATTTTGTCAGAATGGCTGTATCTGTTTTTGAAATCCTTGGAGTGTATCTGGTGCGTCCTCATTACAGGCTGAGTGTCCAGCTGAATGAATGGTGCATGTACCAAAACCACAGGCTCCAGTTAATGCATGGCATCTTGAGATATTTACTGTTTAAATTGCAGAGAGATAGCCTGGCTATTCTCTTTTTTCTCTTTTCTCTCTTTTTTCTCTTTTCTCTTCTCTCTTTTCTCTTTTTTCTCTTTTNNNNTTTTTTTTTTTTAAACTCTGGATGATGTGTGTGGACAGCAAGCAGGCTGTTGTGTTGCCAGATGGCATCTGACTGCCTACTTCCTTATCACTACAAGAAGACTGTAACTTTATTAAATGAAAGGAACTGGTTAAAAAGAAAGAGAATTATTATGCATTTGGAGGAATAAAACAAGGTTAAGTGCAATATGGACGTGTCGTAATTATTGAACTAATGATGCAATAAAAACTCTCTGAGAAATCTTCAGAGTGGGAGAAAAGGGAGTTTCTAGTACATCACAAGTTTAATATGGAATGAGAAACACTAATACATAGTAATTGTTCTGCAGCCATCTGTGCATAAGCTATATTTTTAAGCATGAATTTATTTGCTGTGGGACTAGTCATGCACGAAAACACTCCCTCTCATCTATTTTCAGAACAAAACCATGAGACTTATCAAATGTTTAACACTGATGCTTTGTGCTCAAACTAAAAATTCCTGCTGTTGTTGCTTTCTTCTTCCCCAGCAGATTTTCATTGCTGTTTTCTGCTTCTCCTTATGGATGAATATTGTAAAGGTTTTTGGTTGCTTTAAGAGACTTGCTGTTCTAACAATAATTTGTTAGTCACTGTCTCCTTGAAGTTTTGAATGCCTTTGGATAAAAGTAGATTTGAAGCTGGCATGAGATTAAAAACTCCTGCTAAATGTAATAATTTTGATAAAGAAAAAACACAGTCTGAATTATTGAGAGGTATTAGTGATTGCTCAAGCAATCCAGCAGCTTGTAATCTTTTCTTCCATTCACCCACATAGGCACACAAGTTACTGCTCTTTTTTCTGCCCCAGATTTCTCTGCAGCTCTTCAGAATGCTTCTCTCCATTGGCTGGATGATTGTCAAGACTTCCCAAAGCGTTCCTGCCAGAGCAGCCTTCTGCCCAGCCGGAGGACCTATGTGGCACAGATGCACTGTGGCATCTCTGCTTGGAAATGTGTTAACACGTTTGTCTTTTTCACAGAAATATGTTCTCCACTGCACTGCATTTTGTTTTTAGAGGAACATCGTGGGCCTGCTTCTCACCTCATATGAGCTAACAGGTTTAAAATATACCTTTAAGGCCACTGATATCTCTCTCTTATGCGATGAAACTGGAGTTTTGGTTTAAAGAACACATCAGTAAAATCCTTCTAAATACTAGATGACATGTATCAGCTATTTTAATTTAAGAATAGGCCATTTTTAAGGCCTATTCTTAAGTTAGGGCTTAGTAAAATAACCCATAGGCAGTGGTGAAAGGTATAAACTCTGATGAGTATATTGATGAGACGGTGGTAAATGTATCTTATCTACATGCTGGATCTTTTTCTCTGTCTTCAACAGAACTTTAAATAATTGTAACAAGGTGTCAAAAAACGTTTTTTTTCCCAGAGAAGTACTAAAAATATCTATAGATCTGTCAAATTGCCATTGCCTTCACATTGAAAAAAGAAATCTCTAAGGAGATAATTCTAAAGGATATGAACAGGTATGCTGAAGGAGCACATCTCTCAATGCTAGTTTTTTGGGTTTTTTTTCCTTGTTTCTGGTGGAAACAGAAGAGGGTGATGGCAGGGTTGTCTGTGCTGGAGTTATAACTTGTACAGTACTGCAGCTTCCACAGATGAGTGAGATGACCTGAGCAACACTGAGAGGGCTATTGCAAAAGGTATTGAGAGAAAAAGTACTGTCTCATCTCTCAGCCCTAGTAGAAAAAAAAATGATTATGCAGAAGAATGAATTGTCTACCAGGAAGGCTTTAATGATCACAAAGTTGTGTTCTCAAACTCCCAGTCTCAAAAGGTAAAGTAACTGTGATGACGTTTGCAACTGTGACTTTTTTTCTTTACTTATGTATATGTACTACCAATGAGATGAGAATGAGGTGTCCTACAGTCTTTCTCTTCTGCCTGACCCTCTTGCAACAAGTAATAATACATAACACAAGGTAGACATCCATTATTTCTCTGTGCTTACTGGCTATGGCTCAGTCCCTGCTGCTTTGTAGAACACTAACCAGAATAAAGGCAGTGCCTTATAAACAGAATTTATGTCTGACCAGGTCTAGATGTTTGTTGATTTTTTATTTCTTTTGGGGAGAGTAATAGGCTGGCAAAGCCCCTGAAAGGCAGTATAAACAACCATACTGAAAGGAAGAAAGTCCCTGACCTTTTAAAGTGTACAAATAGAATTTTAATACAGGATTTTGCAGGCTATGTTATTCACAAGTTGATGTCTCTGTACACTCTCAAAAGCTAAACAAGAACACTTACCTTTTATTGAATCCAGTTTGTTTTGTTCAACCTAAGGGGTTTTGGTAGTTACCAAAATACATGTGAATGTTAATTAGAGGATGGCTTACACCACAGTTCTTGCTCAAGGTTTTCTGTGATCTAGTGATACAAACTCTTGTGCAAATAGATGTGGAAGCAGACTGCCTGGCTTTCTGCATTGCGCTTGGAAATGGTTTTTCCCAGGCACCAGGATGTCTGACTCACAACCACACCTTGTGAGGACTTAAGGTAAAATCAGAACTGATGGCATTGGAAAGCACAGTTGAATTGTGCAGCACCATGTTGCCCCCAGCTGTCAAACATTTAGTTTATGGTGGATAACTTGACTGCAACACCAAATTCATTTACCTGGGAGGAGTTTGCTGGTGGTACACAGGGCTAGATCGGTTTATGCCGGATGTGGAGGGTGTGTATTTTATCATTCTTAGGGCTTCCTTGGCTCATCACAGGAGTAGAGAGAGATGAATTCTACAAGGTTGTTAATGAGCTCAGACTGAGAGGGGATGGAAAATAAAGATTTTGATTTGTGTAGTTTTAAATGTTAGGAGCAGAGGAATTCTGGAGCCTGTCCAGAAGACTAAGTGGCTTTCCAGATACTTAATAGACTACCTATAGTTAAACTGGGGTATTGCCATGTACTGATTGGAAACATAAAAATCTTGTCTCTGTTCACTAAAGTCATCCATTATTGTCATCTTCCCATAATAGTGTCTTGAATAAATGAAATCACTATTAAGGGAAGGGAAAAGAAAGATTACAGTACATGTTCTGTTTTTTGTTAGACACCTTTGAGGTGGGAAAGATGTTAACAGTTAGGTAGATCAGGGGATTTATTTTAATATGGACCTTTGGCAATTAAAGGAGTGACATGCCTCCTTTCATAGAAAGTGAAGACATGCCCCAGACTTACTCCCCTCTCCCATGTGAAGCTGGGGTTCCCATAAGACGTCTGTTGAATATCACATGGAGGAGCTGCTGTGTTCTGCTGTATGGGAACACAGCTGTTTGTTCCCTATGTAGAAAACTGGATGAGAGTCACAGAGATCTGCTGGATATGGAAGGAAAGTTCTCAGTGTGAGAGCCATGTACTATCCAAGAGCTTTATAGCTCCTAACATCTGAGATTTCTATTAGGAGGGATTATGATATTGTGATGGGACTTGTAAAGGCGTTGACAGGTTGGATGGCCTCCTTCACCACTTGATGTAGCCATCAAACCACAGGAGAGCCTCTCTCCAGAGCAGAGTGTCCATTTCCTCTCAGCTTAGTTGATTCCTTATTAAAAAAAGAAATTTGGAAACCTGCTGTAAGGAGAGGGGCTGAAGCTTGGTATCCATTATCAAATCTTACTGGAAAAAAATAAAACAAGGTAAAATCTATTTTATAAAATATTGATGAAATGCCCACAGAAGACCTTTTATCCTCTATTCAAAGGCATCATGGATGAGAATTTTGGAGGTATAAGTTAATTGAAAGAGACCTCTAGTGTAAGCTGTGTCAGAGTCTGTACTAATACTTCTAGAACTGCTGGTCATCTCTTATAACCTGAAAGCTGCAGATTTATTTCATAATCAGACACGGATTACACAGGAAGGATGAAGGTTGCCAGTGCATAGGGATTAGTTCTGGACATTGTAGATGGACTGTGGTATTGTTAAATTCATAGGAAAGCTTTTGACAGCTGTAAGTGGCAAGCAGAACTCTCCAAAACAATTCCTGAGCAGGAGCCAGAGGCCAGCTTGGGCCAGGGACCACTCTCAGTAGGCAGTTTAGATGGGACTGTCTTGCTTTGGAGGGTGGGAGAGATCAAGAGTGTAAATGCAGGTGCTTCTTTGCACATTAGACAAGCTGGTTTTAAAATACTATTAAACCAAATAGTATTTTAAAACTTCCTGCCAAATATATTTTCACTTTTATCTTGGATAATACTAACCATAAATACATACTACTACTACTACTGCTGCTGCTGCTGCTACTAATATTATTAATATCATTATATTTATTATTAAGCAATAAGAGTAAACCATAATGTAAATTTCCATTACATTCTGATTCATTCATTTTTCCTCTTACACAAGGAAATGCTTCAAGAAATGCTATTTATAGCCACAAACCAGACTATATTCAGTTGCTCATTTCTTTGTTCTGACATTACACCTGCACTGCACTCTTTAGGGAATTACTTCCTCTCCTCAAGCAGCTTATTGAAATTCTGCCTAGTGGCACAAAATATTGCAGTATTTGGGTAAAAAAAAAATATATATATCTTATCAGGAAATAGTTTTGCTACTGGTAGGTTGCTTGTTGTACCATTCCATGACATCTGGTTATACAGGGTTAAGCAGTAACATTTCTCTGCATGAACCAATGTTGAATATTTTATTTGTTAACAGAGATTGTGAATGTGATTTGAAACACAAAGATCCTGAAGTGCAGACTTTGACTACTTTTGCCCTTGATCTTTCTCAGTGTTTTTTTTTTTTTTTTTTTTTCATGGTTTTGCCGTGAAAGCTGCATTCAGTGCTTCTGCAGCCAAGAGATGTCAATGATGTGCCCTTCCTGTGTACTTCTGAATCTTTGTGGTATATACTTTTTTTTTCTTCCTATTCTTTTTATTCAGCAGGTAAAAGATTGATTGAAAGAGGAAATCTAAGTGTTTTGAAACTCAGTTCAGTTTAAGCATGTCTTGGTTCTCTAGATGTCAAAAGACCTTGTGTTTTGTTAAACTTTCAGAAGCCAAACTGTCTGTAGCAGGAATGACGCTGTTCAAGATCACAACGACATGGACTCTGGCGCAGAAGGCTGACAATGACTCCGTTTATTTCCTGGGAATTTCTTCCCTTTATACTATTTTACAAAGAACAGCCCAATGGGTGGAAGAAAGACAAACTTCTTTAATTACACTGGCCAAGTCAGAGGGACATCAGGAAGACGTCCCTCCTAGGGAAAGGAATGTAAACAAAGGTTACAGTTAGGAAAACATGTCTCTTGTTGACAGAAAACTCTCTGGGAAAGAGTTTCAGAGAAACCAAAACATCACAGGCACAAACCAGGGCTACAGAAGGAACATATATGAAACTCTCCATGGATTTCTTTTTGACTTCTCAGTGAATTCTTCATTCTTTCAGCCATTTCTTTACTCTTCAAGCAATTTTTGTTTGTTTCATCTTTTTCTGCTATTTGTGAATATTAAATGGATTGTAGAATCCCTTCACGTTGAAGATGTCCTGCAGATTATTATTTCTTGGCAGTTAAGGAGATTATAACTTCTAATCCATCTGTCTAGACTAGTATGCCTGATTGACAAACCTTGGGACAATGTATGATGAATTATTTTTACCTAATTTCTATGTCTTTTCAGTTATGTGCAACCTGAGTTACATCAGAGACAGAAAGAAATAATTAAAGTATTCAGGCAAAAAGAATATATGTGTTGAATGCATCTTTTTAGGTGGGAAAATACTGCACATCAAACTTGTACAGCAAGAGCATTTTTACCTGCAGCTCTCCCTATTGTGAGAGCTTCCTATAAATTTCCTATTCCCGACTTTTCCTCACATCCATAATCTCAGCTAAACTTTTCTGCCATCGCAAAAAGTGCACATATTCCTTCCTCTGTTGGTTGGAAATGGGATCTCTGTGACACCTTTAGTGCAACATGCCGAGGGTTGTTGCAATTCATGGTACTGACAGGGTTCCATGCCAAAGGTGATGAGCGGGGTCCTTTACAAGGCCATTCAGAGTAGATGGAATAAGCAGCTGCCTCAGAGCATCTCCTGGGCTGTGGGAGCAGCAAGCCCAGCAGCATCTGGCTTTACACAGAAGTCGTATCCTTCAATCATCTACTTGAGTGTTTTATATTATTATCTATGAAGTGGGTGATCAGCGCACATAAACGTGTAGTCTGAGGGGAAAACTGTAACTATAATTATTGCTTTCATAGATCTGTAATTTCTGTAAGTGGATATTTAATCTGAGATATAAGAAACCCCAAACTGTAGAAAGTCTGTATCTACTGGACACATAGGCATTGAGAGAGGAGGAAGGATGCTGTAGCTGTTGAACTACATTTCCTTCACTTCCATTCACTGCTACTGTAGTCTTTGGGTTTAATTAATGTTATTTTAAATAGAAAAAAAAAATTTTACTGGATGGATTTTCCCCCCAAAATTGAGAAATTTGGCAGTTGACAGTATGCTGGCATTTTAAATTGCTCTTCTAGCACCAGGTGCACAGCCTCCAGTTGACGAGTTGAATGGTTGCCAAGAAATACAGCTGGAAGGTACCTGCTGTCACTGTGCTGCATGAGCAAAACCAGATGGGGACATGCGCTTTTGGAAACAAGTGTCTTTGAGCCCACTCATTATTTTCTGCTAGCCAGTACAGCCAACTTCTGGGTGGCATCTTGCTGTCTGTAAGTCTGACTACTGCCAACTTCACTTTTTTCTTCTCTGCGGTGGTGTCTTGATTGCCTATTTCCTGTCAAATGGGAGTTGAGTTAAGCTAAGCCTTTTTAAGACAGGTTCTTGTCAGAATGGGGCTGTTCTGAGAGAGAAAATGTCATCTGTCTATGCTTTGCTATCATTTGGCTTTTCCAGAAAGCCCTTAAGGCATGTCTGCTTAACACCTGCAAAATACTAATTATAAGGCTTTTGATACTCAGTGACTATTCTAACAGTGCACACATTCACCAAACGTTTAATTAGAACTGTTTTAGTGCAAATCCCTTGGTCATAGAAAGAATTCTAATGATCCATGTCAAATTAAAGGAAAAGCTATTACACTGTGCAAATATGACAACATGATTTAAGTCCCTCCTGGAAAATGCAACAGGGAAAGCCCCCCTGTGTTTTATCATGGTATCCACATTTTAACATAATGTTGTTTTATAATAAAATTTTGATTTGAGAAGCTTTTCATAGCATACAGTTTTGCAGAATGTTGGTTTCTGATGCTTTGAAAACAATTACACAAAGTACAAGTTTATATCTTTCCATTTTACTAATCTTAGAACACATCCAAAAGCAGTTTAGATGACAGTTATGTATGCAAATGTTGATTAACTGCTGCAGTTTACTGTGCATTTTACTGTCATTATTGTCTTACTCACATTTACAATGTTAAAGTGCCCGAAACGCTAAACTGAGATTTTGGGGAATAGATGAGGAAACTCCTTGATCTTCATGAAACTGCTCTGTGATGCTGTCGTTAAATGACACAAAGTGATGCTGTGCAGCCATTTGATAGATAAATCTGAGTGCTGTAAGTCAGCATTTCTTTCATTTGATCTAACTGAAGGTACCAGTTTGCTTGATCTTCTGTTCCATGCTATGTAGCTATTTTAATTGCTTTAGTAGTCCAGAAAAACATTGTAGATGGAAACTTGGATTGGATCTGTGTCTTACAGCAAGTTTGACAGAACTTGAACCTGACACAGAACCATTCTTGGTCAAACATGAGCAATGTTTGATCAATATTTTGTATAACATTTTCTAGTAGCTTCCACTAGAAAACCATAGAAAAAAATTAACATCTGAGGGTGTTAATGACCAAATAATTGATGATCCATGATTGAGATTATGATGGAGACTCAGGATTAACTTCCAAGCCTTGTGGGTTAGACAAATTTATTTTAGAAATATGTCCATCTGTGAAGGTATAAACCTGTGTGTAAGTGTGTATACAGGTGCTGGTATCCCAGTACCCTTTCCTAGTGCTTACTCTTGTGTCCTCCTATGATACTGTGAACTAAGCATATTCTTCTCCATGCCTGCTTAGGGTGGCAGGTGCTTCAGGCAACATGGTGTCCCATGGGAATATCTCACAGAGGAGGGATCTTCTACAGCCATAATTCCACTAGGACAAAAAGACATAGACGCCAAGTGGAAGCAGGATTATCAAGAACTGGCTGCTTTTCTCACCTGCCTCTCGTGGGGCCATGTAACAGCCATGCCCATTTGCACTGCAGATGGGGAAAGCAGTAATACCCATACACTCCTGCTATACCTCTTGCTCACCCACCAACAGCTCTCTCCTTTGGTCAATGTTGCTTTTCTTTGGGATTCATGGCTTCCAAAGCAGACAGGTGTGAGGAAGATTTGTACTGTGTAGGAGGCTGAGATGCCAGTGTAGTTTTGAAGACAGAAAGGCCTGGTCCACTTCTAACACCTTTCTGCTGCAGTTCCCCTATTTGAAAAAAAGAGAACAAGATTTCCTTTTGCTCTTTTATTATTTACTTCATTTAGGGGGAATTATGTATCCTTAAGGAATGATGTGACTGATTTTAATTATCTGAGAAACAAACAGCTGCCTCCTGCATGTGGTAGAGTTAGTTATATGATTCAGGAGAAATCCTCAAAGTCCCAGTTTTGCTGTTCCATGACTGCACCACATGCACCTCTCTGCCTTCACTGCTGGGGGACTTCCAACTACATGGCAAATGGCCCAGAATTTCTTGTGCTTTCTGCATGGCAGGGCATGTGATAAGCATCCCATCTGGGATGAAGGAAAACCTGCCACCCTGTTTGCTCCTTGTCTTCTCGAACAGGGGCTGTGCAGTCCTGCAAGGTGCTGACCACCTTCTCATCCTCATGAGGCTGGTGGAAGACGTGAGCACTTGAGAGCTCTGACATATGGCTGACACTTCATGAAGTGCATAAGAAAGAGACCAGCCCATCACAGCTCTGTTCACATAACCTTCAGCTTTGATTGCTACAGATATAGATCTGATTTTTTTTTTTCACTTTGAATTTCATACTCATTTCCAATTTTCATTGAAAATCAGCACTTCAGGAGATACTCCAAGTTTCTTATACCTTTGGCATTGGCACAATAAATTGGCATAGGCTCTGAATCCTTTGAAGGGCCCCAGAGGAAATTCTAGACTGACATAGAGGCATAAGATTTTGGGACTGCCAGTCTGCGGACCTAATTTTTGCACAGCATGTATCAAAACACCACTGTTAGAAAATTGTGTGGGGAAGTCATTACCAGATACTGTGATAAATCACACTCCCTTTGGTAATTTTCATGTAAACTTTTAAATCAGTATGAATCTAATGGTGACCCTACCACATTGGTGGTGATATTTAAAATACTACCTTCGTCTGCAGTCCTTGCCTGAGCCTGTTTTCTATAGGATTTGATTTTGCACAATGACATATGGGACTGGAATGCTGGGTTTGACACCTGCCAGTCAAAATCCCGTTGCTGCCATCACCTGTAATGATGCTCCCTGTCAGCCTCTCCTTTCTGTTCTGTTATCTCTGGTGTAAGTTGCAGAACACACCTCCAGTGCTCACTGGCACAGAATAAACAATAAAATGATCACCACTCTTTGCGGCCAGACTGGCATGTTCCCGTGCCATAATATTGTAAACTATGCCATTTTGAGGAGATAGATTTGTCCCTGGAAGGACATGAGGAGTGGCAGAGCTTAGGCTGGGGCGGAAGCAGGACCATATGGGCAGGAACAGGAAATGATTTGCCAAAAAATGTGGATGCAGCATCGTTCTCTTTTGGCAGCATCCTGGCTCTGCTGCCTGCGGAGCCCTGGCCTGGGGGTGTGCAGTAAACACCTGAATCTCCACAAGGCAGATAGGAGGACTGTGTAGCCCGAGTGGGAAGGAAAGGCCTTTTCCAGCAGCAGCGTCAAACAGCCTCAATTCATTCAGCTGGTGGTCTTGAGCTTACCCCAAATTCTCCCTAACCTCCAACTATTTCATTCTCTTAAATGAAAAAGATCTGCAACAACTCTGAGATCAACTCCAATGAGCAGCTCTCTCTGTTTTCCATCACAGGAAATCTGTGTCCCTGCTTCCTAATATGTGTATGTACATAGCATAGACGTCTGTCAACCGTGTATTCATTATCTCGCTGCGTCACATCTGTCAGGCAGATTCAATTAAGTGAACATGCTTCCATCTCCAGCGGGACTTTCTGGGCATGCAAAATGCATCAACGCCAAATGAGGCTTTGGTAATCAGAAAAATGAGCAGAATGATCCAGGGGGAAAATGAGAAGTCAGCAGGGTTTGTTACTGTTTCCAGGATCGATGCTGGAAAGACTGTGTCTCCAGGTTTTTGGAAGTGTTTGCAAATACTGGGCTGTACAATGTTGTGCAAAGAGAGGCTGCTGGAGACCAATCAGACAGTTGGAAACATTTAACTGTTTATTATCTGTCATTTCCTTCTTTTGGTAATTCTTTAAAAAATGCAGTTTAATCTTAAAAGTTTCCTCTGTTAATGACTAAGTGCCTACATCTTTTGAAGCCCAAAGTGCAGGCATGGTTTTGGGTACACGTGTATTTGATTTTTACACTTAACAGTTCAGTATTCTTGCAGACCATTGTTAATGTATGAGGTTGTGCTCTGCCTCCAGAATACTTTTCCAGATGACATGAAAGTGAAAACAGCCTTTGCTACCTCACAGGGCAATGCATTGCAAGAACAAGGCTCCCTCCTCTTGAATCCTCTTTCTTCAGCTGAAAACATGATATGAGAAACTTTGGCACCTGGCTAAGCAATAATCACTGTAGGATCACCCAGGGAGTGTGATGGAGACACAGCAGCATGCACAAGTTGCCTGTGATGAGCAGCAATGCAGAACTGTCTCTCTACACCTTCAGCAATCTCCCTGCTGCCTGGGGTGGCCACTGGTGCTCACCCCAGAGCAAGGCAGAGCAGCCTGAGACTACCCCAGCTTGTAGCAGGTAGGCGATGTAATGCCATGATTTCTTACTAAATTAACTTCTGCCTTGAACTCTGAAAAGAGGGAATTGCAGCCCTGAATGTCTGAGGAAGCAAATGAGCTAACAGAAGTCAAACGCTCAGCTCCCAGCTGGATTTTACGTGTTTTGCATACCTGCCTGTACTCAGTGTTACTGCTTTGGACCTTGAATCCTAGCAGGAAAAGAATTCAGGTAGCAATCCCTGATTAGGAATGACAAAGACCTGTAGCAATCTCCTAATTTTTATTAGGAGATTCTGGGAAGGAATTTACATTGTCAAGTCATAGAATAATTTAACTCTGCTGGAGTCCAACAGTTTGCATAGGTGCAATAATAACATCATTATTATTATGGGAAAGATCAGTCCTAAACTGCCTTATATCCAGGCTGGTTTTAAATACATTCCTTAGCTTGGCTTCTATGGGAGCAAGATAAAGGTGCTACGTCATTAATTTTTACATTAAATTTATTTGACAAGCCAGTTTTATGTATTGAGCAGTCTAACTCAAATATGGATGTTCTAAACCTCTTTTGTAATACTAATTTTAAGATATAGAACGGCCAGGAGGTTTTGGTTTCAGGAAAAAGAATTTTGTGGCATCTAATTATAATGCAATCTTAGTATCCTTCTAGGACTAGGTAACTATTCAGAGGCGGGCACGGTAACTTAATTAAACAGTTTTTCCCAGTGGATCAGTCATGAAAAGGTTGCTAATATCCAGCAGAAACATTCCTTTTGAAGAGGAAATTTCATCTGGCACATTCTTACCCAGAAGATTCTCCACTCAGCTGCGACTGGGGACTGAAGGACAGAGGGGTCTCCTGTTGCAGCAGCTGTGCTGTCAGGACCCCAAGCAGTGCAATCTGTGGTGGTCTCTTTTAAAAAATCTTTAGTACTGTAGTATTTGGTGTAATATTTTGTGGTGTTATTTTTAAAATTCTAGCAGCTTAATTCATGTTATTTTGTGAAAATCTCAGTCACAGAAGAAGCAAAATGCCTATTTTAAAAATAATGATAAAATTTGAAGTCTTAAAATGAGACCTAAAATCATTACCTGAACCAGAGACTAACAACTGCACTCCTTTCCAAGATTTTACCATTTTCAAATGCAAGCACACTTCCCAGAGCTCTGTCAAATTTTGTGGGAAAAAAAAAATCAAGATAATTTTAAAAATGAGAGCTTAGCAGTACTACCAATTTTACCTCATCCAAATCACAGTTGGCAGAGTTCTTGCTCCTGAACATGTGTAGGGTTATGCTAACCCACCCCTGCCTTTTTTGTTTTGGCACAAAGATAATTTCACTAAAATGTTCATGTGCCAAAAAGCTCAGAAACACTGATCCTCCAAAAGCAAACAAAACTGTGGAACAAACTTATCCATGGCTCAGCTGTTCCAAGCTCCCTGGGAGCTCTTGTCCTGCTCTTCCCTGTGTCTTTCTGCTACAAGGCTCTTCTGAAAGTTCACAGGAGCTTTTAAACATAGCTCAGTGCCCTGGAGTGATTCCATGCTCATTAGGAAAGAGGGATGTCCCATTTTCAGCTGTGATCTTTATGTATGCAGTGTATTATTAGGTAATTTCAGAACAAGTTTAACACTTGAAGTCAATTTAAGTAGCTGCAACAATTTGAGCTAAGGTGTTTTGACATCACACTCAGATTCTTCTGTGTCTTCACAAAGTTTAAAGGTTTAAAATACGAAGCCCGAGTGTTTGTTTGTTGTAGGAATATGCATGTGTTGTACATACACTCATTCCTTTATGTCTGCAGCTGCAGCCCTGTGTAAATTGCTGTTTCTTGAATTCTCCCATTCATGGTCATGGTGGTAGATTACACATTTCCTTTCTGGAGGGCTAATTAAAGTCATCCAAATTCTGAACAGTTAATTTCTAGGTAGTCTCGAGGCAGCTGCAACATCTATAACCAAAGAAACACTCTTTACTTGAATAAATGGTCCGTATGCTCTTTGATATTTTATCAGGCTGAGTTGGGAAAGGCAGATGTTTAACATTCAGATACTGCTCTCGTGGATGAGGTTCATCTGGTCCCTGCTGAAATCAAGAGGATTCTGCTTAATTTGTGAAAATGTGAGATTAAAATCACAGGAGGAGGTATGTGAGGCGGTCAATTCAGTACTTTTTTTGGCAGAGCTCTTCTCTGGTGGCAGACTTAGCATTTGGATTTCAATGGCTGCTTCAAACTAGGAAGCATACCTGTAATCAGACACTTCGGCTACACATCAGCTTCTTTTTTCTGATTTTAAACCTGCCTTTTGGGAGAGGGTTTTCACAGTCTGTTTCCTTTGGCAGACGATTTGCTTCAGTGAAACAGCTGCCTTATTGCAGGTGAAAGATTAACAGAAAAGTGCACATATTTAATATTTAAATTTAGTTTTTAAGTTTTTAGATGGGTATTTTTATGAACCCTACTTGCATGTCGTCATGAGATTCCTGTCACTTCAGCAGTCTCTTTACTTCATGCTCTCCTTTTGACAGCATTAAAATACCTGCTCTTTCTCCAGCTTAGAAGATCACTGTATTTTTGTTTTCTTTTCCCCTCTCTGCATTGCCACAGAATAAACAGGGAACAACCAAGTTGCCAAGTGGCTTTCCTTCTTGTACATAGTTCCACTACTGGTTTTTCCAGCAGTGCCGCTGAGAGTAGCCCAGCAGCTATTCCTTTCTTTAGCATCCTGGCGGGAGCAAGTTGCTGTGAGTCCAAGGAACAGACTAATGTTCTTCAGTTTAGCATTTCAAAGCTGGGTGTCCAGATTGTGTTTTCATCAAGACTCTCTCCCCTGGCCAGGCAGAGAAAGGCAATTTCCAAGGTGATCCTACACATCCAAGAAAAGAGGGAAATTTTTCTATAAAACTTTCTCTTTCCTGAAAACCTGGGTTTTTTTCAGTCTGAAGGTTGCATTTCCTATCAGGGTGGCATTAGCAGGATGAATGTTTGTTCTGCTCAGTAGCCAACATCTCCTGGAAATGGAGAAGTTCAGTTCCTTTGGTCCCCAAATAAAACCTTGTTAGGCTGGATCGGTCATAGCTGAAAGCAAAAGAGGAAAAAGAGAAACTGTTTCGTTTACTGCATCAGTGAAAAAATAAACACTACATCAGAGTGACAGAGTGAAAGAATGTTTAAGATTTTCAGTTCAAGTTTCCCTGAACTTGCACCACTACTTTCATCAGTGCAATCGATATAACAATTTGTATGAACTCAGCAGGGACAACATCACAAAAATCCCTTCACGTCAGAGCTCTTTAGCCTTGCCCTCTTCTTATCTAAGTGGAGATAATATTTAGTTAGAGTATTAGAGTATTTAATTTTTATCACTATATTTTGACATTGATACACTTAAACACTGCTTGTAGTTTCTAACACAGACTACTAAAGATGATAAATCGGCTGAGCAAGATTTTAGTTTTTCCAGAAGATTTGTTATTGTACAATAAAAACAATCCCAGGCAATATTGATGTGTTAAAGTGCTACATTAATACAGTGTGAGGATTGGATTTCCTTACTGGGATGCCTGCAAGAAAGGGAATCGATTGTTTGAGGCTGAGAAAATACTAAACAAGGAAGCACAGAACACAAAAATAGTAAATCTGATAGGCTGTTTTACAGGTCTCTCGAGGTAATTCCATCTTAATACACAAGCACCTTGACTGTGAAGACACAAAAAGTAGTTGATTCAAATCAGCACATCTCCACTTGAAGCCACAAATTTCAATCTAAGCTATTGGAGAAAAAAGTTGCTTTGGGAATAATATGCTTTTGACAGGAGCACCATGAACATGCCTGGCACTGATTAAGCAGGAGTGTTAGCCAAGGAAGGGGTCAAGTCAGGAGACCAGTGGGGTAAAAGAAGACACTTGGAGTTTTTATGTGTAGGTCAGCAGAAGATCTGTATGAACAGGGGTGCAGGTGAGTAAGGAGTAGCTGCATGGTGCTCTCAGTTGTCAAGTGTGCAGCTCTGTTTATATGTTGGTCTGCCACTTGTAAATGGGAGATAGCTTTGTTTATACATCCCTCCCTGTGGTGTGAATTTGGACTCTCTGAAGGCCCTGAGCTACGTGCACTGGAGTATCTTGGGTGGATTGTTTTTAAAAGCCAAGGTAAATGCAGAAGTAGTCGAGTAAGCTGCTAAGTCTCTAAAAGGAAACATATGTTCATTTTATGTATTTGGTTTTTTCCCTGAATATATTGAATTCATGCTTTGTTTTGTATTGCAGCTTACACTGTGGCATATGCTTTACTGATTACAGCAAGTTGAGCCTGCAAAATTCATCACCTAACAGAGGAAGGATATTTACAGCAAAGGTAAGAAAACTGGAATGAAAGGACAGATATCCAGGTTAGTTTTAAATATGTCTCACTGAAAGATTAAGTTGATTGGGAAGTTCAGAGAACAAATCTAAGCCTACGTATTAGCAAATCTATTTCAAAAAGCTGAGGTGATTTTTAAGAATTCAGTCTCAAAGCTTTTTTTTAAGGTTGTAGAGCTGTGCAAATATTGGAGGAACTTAATGCTTTTAGGCAGGACTCAGTGGACTGATTCCTTACCAACTAGATGACCAGCAATTCTGCAGTGACAAAGCTTTAATCTGGATATGTGCACTGAGCCGTCACAGCAGTGTGTTGGTGGTTACTGTTCTGAAGAAAAAATAGTGTGGTCATTTATGTCATCTGTACATGCATTCACTGAGTTTTTGAGCTACATGAAGTGTTTGGTGCTGAACTCTTTGCTTATGAAAAGTGGTAGTGTTCTTTGATGTCCGGGGCAGCGAGGAGAGGGATGACTCTTTGGCAATAGCAAGAGAAGCTAAGCTGATGTTCTTCCAAGACCAGCTCCCTAAAAATTTACAGGGCCTATAGGTCATTATGGCATATCTGGAAGTACTGTGAGAGGCTGTACATTGCACTCCTGGGACAATAGCTACCAAAGGCAGCAAAGCTGCCAACTGAGTTCTTGGCACTTTCTTAAAGAAAGACTAAAACTTCCCTTTCTAAACAATGTGATTCACCTATTAGCATCAAACAGCCTATTAGAATTTCTTTCTCTTGATGAATATGTACTCAGAGTCCTTTAAAATAAGATAATACAAGCATTGTGCACTATTTGCCTTCTTCTGGGTCAACCTAGCAAATGGACCTCTAGAAACTGATACAGTCCAGGTGGCCAGGTGTGTTACCAACACTGAGATGTTACAAGCAACCCCACTGAAACTTTCTGGCAGCATGTGTTTGTTGTTCATTAGAAATAAATGCCATTATGCCCACTGAAAAATATTTTCTTTTTCCTTTGTCAAGGCTGTATATGTTGGTGCAATTGAGCTTAGACAAATTAGAAGTAAACTACCTTTCTCAAGTCATCTCTGATTTGATCCAAAAACCTGAAGGCACATATCAGTCCTGATAATTATATACATGGCACCATACACCACTGGATTCCAGGCAGTCTGTCCCACTACAGACATCCCAAGTAGACCACCAGCAGATTTATAAAACTCTGAACCATGTCTTAGGGTTTAAATGACACCCCAGAATACTGCAGGACTATGGCAGGCAGGGTAATTAGATAGGAGGAAAAGTCTGACCTCTCTGCCTTCTTTGCTGATTGCTGCATGTCCCAAGGGCATTGGGAGTGGGCAAGGTTTCATTAAGCAAGTTTTTGGTGCTGCTCCACTGCACCTTCACAGCACTAATTTAGAACTTGCTGTTTCTGGCATTTGGTCACTGAAAGGACCAACGGGATCAACAGAAATAGCATCATTTTAATTAAAAAATAAAACTGGTGCTTGGCAGGAAATGCTAATGACTTGTATTCCCTTCAGCTCAGATTTTAAAGGTATTTAGATGCTTAAAGATACAGGTAGGTACTTGGAAGATTTTTCCAAAGTAGCTATATGCTCAACTCCAATTATTTTTAATGAGACTATTGTGCCTCTTTATTTCAAAGATGTCTGATAGGAACATGTCTGAGGGCTAAAGCACTGGAGGGCTTTAACAAATCTGCTGCAATGTCACTATTGAAAATGAGACTTCATTATTTAAGCATTACAAGACTGATTATGCCATTAAAACCATCTGTAGATTGTACTGATGCCTTTAACATTGTAGTGGGCTTATGGCATCCAACACTGAGTAGCCAAACTGGAAAAAAAATAGTGTTTTCCAGCTCCTCAGAAGAATTATTGTATGTCACAGTAATAGTCTGAAAGTATGCAACTGCAAAATGTGGGGGAGGAAGAAGGGGCACGTGTATCATAAAATATGAGGGTTTGTTCTGTGATCACTGCAGGGAGCCACAGTACTTTTGTGCTTCTCTCTGAGGAGGAGTGGATCTCAGGTTTGAAGAATCTCCTTTCAGTGGCCTGAAGGAAATGCTTGGTAATGTGGTGCAGCACACGGGGCATGGACTTGGCACCAGGAGAACCAGGGTTCTGCCTGATCGCAGAAACTCTTTGCTGGTCCAACACCACCCCTCTTGGAAGTTATTTTGAGATCTCCTGGTATATGAAGCTACTTGCAAAGAGTCACCTTCACATGGCAAAAATAGGCAGTGACATAGGCAGTGAAATAGGCACATCACCAGCCAAAGAGGCAGGGAATGTCTGGATGTTCCCTCAAGCAGGGACTATGAGAAGTTTGCCCATGCTCACCCATACCCATGGTTCATTTTACACTCACACACAGAGATATGCATGCATCCTTTTCTCACCCCAGCATGCTCCTTTGCATATTTACCAGAGTAAATATGAATTTTAATGCTAGAAGAAAGCTGTGCTGATAATGATGCCATTAAATGCTATGGCTTCTCAAAAGCATTTTTTTTGAATGATAAATGAAAAGAAGTGATGGAGGTGGGGGGCAAAAGTGGTTAAAAGCAAACCATAGTGGTAGAATATGCAGGCATGAGCCTACACAGGAAATGTGTGCTTTGATTTGATTCTAATTCTTTTGGAAGAAGTGGATACTGAAAAAAATATACTGAAATCCAAAACTGAGACAAACATCAATATGCAGTTGAATAATAACAGAAATTGCTACAAAGATCAGGTTGGTAATGGAAATTAATGAGATCAAAATCATTGTGGTAACGATTTCTTTCATTAGTGACTTAATTTTGATGTGACTCTGAAGCTGCCTGCCACATTTTGACCTAAAAAAAAATCTTTTTTCCCTAAAATAACGACTGTAGTGTTGTATTACTGCAGTTAATTACTTAGTCATGAGGTTGCCATGGGTGCAAGATGTGCTTGCAAAGGGGTGGCAAGGGCTGTGGTATTGGTGCATTAGCACTGCATGTGCCTGTATGGAGTTTGGTGAAAATCTGGATCAAATAGCCTTTTAGTTTTAAAAGATGTGTGCTTTCAGACCAGCTGAAAGAATTTGTGCAGAAGTCAGTGAATAGTTTTATCTATAAGCAAAAATAAAAATGAAAGCAGAAGAACTATGGCTCTTTTTAAATAAAAGCATGCAATAAATATAATGTGTCAAAAGTGCATTTTTCACAGCCTGCATGAGTGTGCCGCTGGAAAACAGTGCGAGACCCTCCTGTCATTAGTGAAACTATTTGATTTTGCATGAAACAAAATATGAATAATATTAACATATTGTTTATAATTTTCTATTTTGAACAAAGCACAGAAATCATGGTTCTGTGTGCCAGTGTGTGTGTATGCAACAATTGAATTAAACCAAGTTAATAAAGAACAACGTTCTTAAAAAGAAGAGTAGCAAGAGTAGAAGCTTATGATGATTTAGCTGATGCCTTTTGTGTTTTGATTCCTTTTTGACGTTTACTTCAGACCAAACCTAGTAATTAGCTATTCCTGATTTGCTTTTTTTCTTTTGTCCATTATCTCAGAGGAACTGCCAATATATCCCTTTGAAATATTACAGTGCAAAAAATACCTTTATACTTTTTCAGCCTGGTTTTGTTTTAATGTAATTGGCATTTACAAAAAATGCAAAACATTTCCATAACAACAGTCCAGTGCATCTCTTTAATCCCAAGCACAAGGACAGATCTCTTTCCATTTTCAAGGGAACACTGTAACAAATCATTAGTGAAGGGCTGAGGATTTTTATATATCCATAAGCACTAGTTGGTAGTTTTCTGTATGGGTAAAATCTGAGATAGTGGACATTTGAAAGTAAGTAGGACATTGGAGCCAAGTTAATCTTCAGGCAATGTTGCTTGAAAGTCCTGTGAGATAGTGCAGATCATTGATCTGGTAGGTACTGACATTGCTGTGAGTCTGGTCTAAAATCTTAACAGATACAAGGCAGTTTACAGTTTACAAGGAAAGGCTTTGCATGTTCCCAAGATAGTGGTGTTATTCCCAAAGACAGTAATCTGCTTCTTGGCAAGCTGGAGCAATAAACTCTGTAGCAAGAGATCTATATCCAAAATTGGAGTTAAGCCCATGAACATCTATCTGTATATGCCAAAGAAGAGGGCAGGCAATGACTTCTGAGACGTAAATAGTTCTGTCTAACACTATGCTTTGAGTGTCCATAGCACTTACCCAGACAAGACGCAAATCCACTACTCTTCCACTCTGAGAGCAGAAAGATCACTTCTTTTTGCATGGGAGTGAGTTGTCCCTTGTGTTCTTTACTTATTTTAGGCTTTGATGTAGTTCTTATGGAACTAGGAGGGACTTTATGATGGTAGTTTAGCATTGTAGACAATGATATCTGGCAGTTTCCGCTAGAAAATTATTGAATTTCACCTGAAAAATGTGTCCTGGATTCTGCTAGAAACTAGTTCCACATTTCTAGTTCTCTGATGATTATAAATCTCTTTTTTGCCTGACTGTTTACTCATTGCCATTTCGTGTCCTTTTGCTCTGGTTCCAATGTCATCTTTTAATTTAAAAGCTCTTCTTTCTGATGGAGAATTAGATGCCCCTTTCCTCTAGTGTGATTATTGAAAGTAATCTTACTCCCTCCCAGCTGTATCATCTGTATCCCTCCCAGTCTTCAAATGCTTATATCAGTTATGATTTTCTATAAAAAGCATGACCGGTAGTCAATGCAATAAATGGCAAGGAAAAAAAGTTGGGCAGCTCAGTAGAAGAGAAGATATATGATGCCATTATGACCTGTTTGATTACTTCTTCAATTCTTGGCAGAAAGGTTTTCAAGCTGGCCAGACTTCCGAGTGGATTCCTCTATTCCAGCATCTCTCTCCTGTACCGTTTCTCCCTGGCACCCTGTGTATCATGGAGTAAAGCTGCATTTTGCTAGCATCAATTAAGCATTTAGAGTCCACTTAAAACTTCACTCTCATCCAAACAAAAATATTAATCTAAGTGAACCTCCTGGTTTCTCCCAGTTCCTGCACCTAATTTTGTATCATGGGATGGCCTTAGAGCTCATGAGCTGTGTTTTTTCAAGAAATGAAGGTTGAATATGTGCTGCAAATGGCCATACTGGCCAGGAGGCCAGACTACAAATAGTCTGAAAGTAAAACCAGGCACAGTAGAGTTGGGAAATCAGGTCCTCAGCATTAAGTGTTTCACTCTACAGGCCCACCCCCATTAGTCACACATCCTTGCTATTGCAGATGTGGGTTCAGCCTTCTGACAGGTGGTATAAGTAGATCATACCTGCACAAGGATTTCTTTGCCCTTATATCATCTTTGCATCAATCTTTATCACTTTTAATCTGCTACAGGGGTTATCCTACATTTAGGCAAGCAGATGAAACAGAGGAGTGCAAACCAGCTATTCCTGCCGTGCATGAATGCAGTCTCACAGAAACACATCACTGGCAATCAAGTTTAGGATCCAGCACCACATTTACCTCCTTGAAACAGATTCCTTAGGATGGTATCCCTTGGTAACATACTGACTCATAAATAGCAATTTGATGATAAAGAAGACAATTGTATTCTAAAACACTGAGGTGGATTAATATTTAAAGGCTTGAATTAATATGACAGATTTAAACCCTGTATTTGCATATATTGACTTTTCTTCCCTTGGTGCTGAAAGCATAATGGTTTGTCTTTAAGTCTTCTTTATTAGCTTAAAAATGCTCTTTTAGCAGAAAAAATAACAAACTGGTTATCAGTGTTTTAGTCAGGTGCATTTACCAGAGCATGGAGTAGGAGCAGGTACTTTATGACTGTTTTCCATCTCATTCAGGATGAGCTGTTGTTGTAGTCCCTACATTTGGTGATATACAGACAAGGGCTTGCCTGACTGCAGTGCTCAGGACCTGGTTCTGCATTAATGTACTCTGACTTGAGAAAGAAGGGCTACATGCTGCCGGAATGTTTGCCAGACAGAATCCTTGTATTAACAGCTGATTAATTAGTCTAAGACAAGCCATGGCCTGTGGCTCTAGTCCTGCAAGTTTATCAGTTTGCTTTTCCTCTCCCTGTCTGAAGGATTTATGATATGGTTTAAATGGAGATTTGAGATCTCTGTGTGTGGGCAGGAGTTGGTATTCCTGTGGCAGTAATGACAGGATTGTTCCTGATGTTGATACAACAATGAAGACAAGCCTGAAGCGATAACATTTTATACTTCTCTTAATATAGCTTCATTGTGGAGGGACCGCCACGTCCAGTGAAAATGAACCCTAAATGCTGTCTGCAAAATTGTACTATCAGTCCTTCTTTCTTTTAGTTTATTAAGTTTGTGGGCTTGGTTATCAGATGGGAATGAGTGATTATGCAGGATATGAACAAGTTGCATACCTCCGTGTATATCCTTGTTCATGTAACTTCTGCTAAAGTAGCTCTTGAATGCAGAGAACATAAGCCTGGCTCTCTGTAAAATATCTTAGTTATGAATAGTGCCCAAGGTAACATCATGTTTAAATTTTAGACTTTTATAAAACTCTGTTCTTGGAGTATGTTGTGTTTGGCACACTAAATCTTGGTAGATTTTTATACCATTGTTAATAACACTTTAAAGAGGAAGAGCAAATACTCTCTGGTCGTGTCCATTTCAGGGGCATTGTGACAAAGACTGAGATACAGAGTTTGAACAGCTCTCCTCAAAATCAGTTTAAAAAATAATTAATCAAACATGGAAAATCTGATTGTTAATCCCTGAAAAACTATTTCTTTCCACTTCCTGACCCAAAGCCTAGGTATGGTATTGGTGGCATTTTGCCTTGGGTGAGTGGTTTCATCTGTAAACCTCTATTATTTGTAAAATTTGGCGTGAATGTCAGTGCATTGAATGCCATAGAAAAAGGACTTCTTGGAAGACATACTCCTCCCTGAGTATTGATTTGTACAACTTATGGACACTCAGAGCCTGCAGGATGGGCCCCCATAGGAACTGCAGTGCTGACTGGCACTTGCTTTGGGAGCCTCTCAGAGCAAGACAGCATCACTGCTCTCTCATTGCCAAAGGGAAGGCAAAGGAAGAGGACACTGGTGTGAACCTGTTCCTTCCTCATCCCCAGGACAGGAGGGACCCAGGCTGGTGGGGGCTCTGCAGATCTCTGCACTCTCGTGTGTTGGCTTCCAGATTGGACAAAGAAGGAAATAGGGAGCTAGGAAAAGAAATTTTTCACCAGTCACCTCTGCCTGGTCTTTATCCAGTTGGGAGTAGTTTAGCAGAAGCTGCAGTGAAGGGTGAAAGGTCTTGAGGGGAAGCCAGACAAGGAAATTGGTCTGTTCAGCCTGGAGAAGAGGAGACTGAGGGGAGACCTCATTGCAGTCAGCAGCTTCCTCATGAGGGGGAGTGGAGGGGCAGGCACCGATCTCTTCACCCTCAGGACCAGTGACAGGACCCAGGGGAATGGCCTGAAACTGAGGCAGGGGAGTTTTAGGCTGGATAGCAGGAGAAGGTTCTCCACCCAGAGAGTGGTTGGGCACTGGAACGAGCTCCCCAGGGAAGTGATCACAGCACCAAGCCTGACAGAGTTCAAGCAGCATTTGGACAATGCTCTCGGGGACACGGTGTGACATTTTGGGCTGTTCTGTGCTGGGCCATAAGTTGGATATTGATGATCCTTACAGGTCACCCTTCCAGCTCAGAGTATTCTGCAATTCTGTGATTGCACGGAATTGTTAAAACAATTGTTACTCCCTGTTACTCCCTGTTACTCCTTCCCTAGGATACTAGTTCTGGTTTAAGCTAACTTTCTTTCTTGTATGCTTTTTAGTGCAGACATTATTAATTTGGAGACATCTCTTTCATGGAATGATTCTCCTCTTTCCATTTAAAGACTCTTTTCTGGCTACTATAATCCTGCTGGCTGGCATTTTAGAGGAGACCTTATTTTCTCATCTTCTGAACTGGCTGACAGATCTATCCTTTGGGGCTACTGATAGGAAAAACCTAAGAAAAACAAGAGGGGAGGATGGTGGTGGAAAAGAAAGCCAAGTGACACACTGAAGATGGAGTCTCCCTATAATTCCTAGCTGTCCATGGGCACTTGGCTGCCTCTGTGCTGAGGTTGCAAACTCAGCAAGTCCTCTTGTTTCTTTCACTATTGCTTTGATACTCAGACATTTAGAAATGTCTTCTTATGAAGACCTACCTTCAGTAATTTTTCCTCGATTGCATGCACTAATTACAGCAGCAGAATTGTGAAGAACATTGGCTAAATATAAATTATGTAAGGGAATTAAATACAGCTCCCAGCTGAGCTTAGATTTCCAAAAAGTCTTTTAATGTGTTCATCTGTTTCACCACTTACCATACTTGATAATTTTATCCTAAGCTATATGTTTTTTTGGAGTTCATCCTACTGCAGACTTTGTAGAAATCTTTGCTTTTTCACAAGTCTCATGTGCAGACTCTGGCAGACATCCTGCCTTCTTTTATTCCAAATAAATACAAATTTACCACCTTTACTGAGCCATCTTTTTAGCAACATTGCTCAGTGTCCCTGCCTGAGTCTCAGCAAGTCCTGGAATTGCACGTGCACAACCCTCATGTCATATTAGTAGAAAAAAGGCTAGGTGTCCATAAAAAACCTCACTGAATTAATGATTCTGCCACCCAGATGTTAACTTTCCTTGTGTCCCCTATGTCTTAGTATTGCTAAGTTCTCAGATGAAAACCAACATTTTTCAGAACAGACGGATGCTTTTTAAATTAGGTGTGTTGAATTTAGGATGACAATTTAAAAGGAATTAATTCTCAATGTTTGGCAGCACTTCTTGGATATTTCAACTGTTCCAAGGTTGCTCAGGCTGGACAGGGAAAGTAGAAGTATCCAGTTTTTTACAGGTTTCTCAGACTGACATTCAAATTTCGTTTGTGGAAAACTTTCCTCTCTCCCTTGTCCTTATACAGTGGCTTCTGAGATGTGAAAGAGACTTTTTTTTTTTTTTTTCATTTTTTAGATACTTATTTTCATCTGGATGGTATTTGATTTGGCCCAGCGCCCTGAATTTTACTTGTCATATTTTCCTTTGCATTTTCAATGTTTTGTAAATAAATTTGTTCATTTATTCTTATTGGAGCTATTTCAAGAAATGTGGTCACATGCCACACAAAGGAACTCCTGGCCCTGCTGCACGAGTAATCATGCAAAGATGTATTAGCAAATGCACTTACAGCAGTGGTATTCGTGGGGGGCTGAGAGGGAGCTGTACGAACCTGGAGCACTTGCTCCAGGTTCAGTCTGATCCTGAGTGACCAGTGCTGGATGCAGCAGCTGCTTGCTGGCTCGGGGGCATCACGGGGGCTCCAGTCTGGGGCATCAGGCAGCTCCATGAGGATTAGCATGGGGATGGGCATGGGCATGGGCATGGGAATAGGCTGAGCCCAATCTGGGACATCAGCCCGCACCACATGTGGGTGACAGGATCAGCAAATCCCATAGCCAGGCAGTTCAGGGCTGTGTGGAGCTGAAGATTGGCATTGCTACACATTAGGACATGGGGTAAAATGGGGTCCTGGGCCATAGGCAGAGGTAGGAGTGTCACCAGGAGAGGTCAGAATGGGATAAAAGGGCTGTTCATATCCTCAAGATTATGCCTGCAGCTCTAATGTTATCAAGAGTTACAGAGCCATCAGTAGTTTGGGATTTATAGATGTTTGTAGATAATATACTGGCATTAAATTAGGTTGAAATTTGCTAAAGAAGTTGGCCACTATTAATAACTTCCCTTGATCAAATTAATGCATTTCAGGATGATAGCACATGGTTATCGCTCCTTGGAGACTGTTCTTGGCAGGGGATAGATGCATGTAGCTCTAGTTTCTCTGTGTCTGACAGGATGGGATGGGTGAGCTGCTTATATGTGGTTATATTTGTATTCCCTTGCCTAAATGAATAAACCCTTCTGCTTTTAGTTTGACATATTGGTGGTATTAAAAGTGCCTTATAATGCTGCATTTCTGAGTCTTTCTTGTAAGGATTATCAGGCTGTGCGGCTTGTGCCCGGCTGTTGCTTTTTGCTATATACTTCTAAGCTGCTGCAGTGCTTCACCCCAGAAACTGCTGCTCACTGAGCTCTGATAGAAGTGCCCCTGCTGTGGTGTTACACCTGCCAGAATGTACATTCATCCCTCTGAGCCTTGTGGTAAAAAAAGTGATAAAAAAAGCACAAACCAAATGGGTGCTCAACGATGTCCATAAGGGACTTGGTGGACTTAAATACGCAGAGTCTTTCAGCATTTGAAGGCTTCAGGCTGATCTTAAGTACTACACGGCCATGTAGTGTTTTCAGCTGTGGCCAGAAGATGAGCAGGCTTATGCATCTCCAACTTCATTGTGTATGATGATTCTTTCTAGCCAAACAGATTGAGGGATGTTAGTTATTTCTGGTTTATTGCTTTGTGTTTATTCCTTTCCCAGCTGTGCAAGGAGAATTGCTCAAACTTCAGGAAGGTCTGCTTCATGTTACAACCAGCAGAAATGCCACATTAGTGGCAAGTAGGTAAATACATACAGTACTTTTAGTCCTGTTTTGCTGCCTTAACAGGCACAGATGCATTAGAAGAAAAACCCAAACATTTTGAGGCATAGTTGCATTCCAGCCCTGAGATTTCTGAAAGTTTGCAGCAATGAAGCTAAGATGGAAGAAGCAGGAGAAGGAAATGCTCGAGGAGCAAGACATCTGGGCTGACCTGGTCTGCCCACCTGCATCAGTTAGTACAGTGGAATAGTAGTGATGGATCTGCAGAAGAAAAGAGCTGGCACTGCAGACTCAGCAGGCAAGAT
Source organism: Rhadina sibilatrix (assembly GCA_013400275.1). Lineage (NCBI taxonomy): Eukaryota > Metazoa > Chordata > Aves > Passeriformes > Phylloscopidae > Rhadina > Rhadina sibilatrix. The sequence continues at coordinate 740,780 of VWYO01000035.1, read as the reverse complement.
TTCAGGGAGATATGCTTTGGATTAGTCTTGTCCTGTGGGGTCCACATCTGTCAGTGACTGGAGTGCCCTAAGGGCAGCTGTGGAAAGCTTCTTACAGGTAAGTTTTATTTAGAAGACACCCAGTTTGTGTTCTAAGGACTGCTCAGCCATGTGAACCAAAATGCGGTAAGGGGGAGAAGTTGGAGGGTTCACTTCCAAAGGGCACTCTTGATCTGAACTAAAAGGCTGACACAGACATACCTGTACTCTTCCACTGTCTGTCACAATTTCTAGTAAGTAGTGTAGGAAACTGCTGCACAAATCTGAAAGTTCTACAGAGGTCTACCATTTATTTCTTCTCACAGTGCTGGCAAAGGTACAATTTTTTCCAAGCTAAATGTCCAGTCATGGCTCAAGTACTGTATTTAATTGGTCATAAAACCCACTGTGTGTGTTGGGGTTGTTAGAAAGGCCAATTTGCTGCAGTCTAACAGCCCACACAAACTGTTTGCTTGAAAGCCAAATTACTGGTTTTATTCAAGTATCATTAAGGGCATGTGAAAACTGAAGGAACTTCTTAAGACACAGGGAGTAGAGAATCTGCATTAAATGAAATTTGCCAGAGGAAGAAAATTCTGGTTTATGTTTTCTGTGACACTGTTTCTGCAATGAAATTTCCAAGGGGATTCTTATGGAACTGTAATCCAGAAGCAAATGGATCAGGTTTAATTGTGTTTTCCTGTGGAGCAGAAGCACAAGCTCAAACACCCTCCAGTGTTTCTTGACTGAAGCTTTCATCTGTTTTATACTGCAGGTTTTTTCACCAGCTGAAGGTGAATTTATTTGAAGAAGCCTTTCAAACATGTAAGAGCTGAGGGAAGTGAATGAGGTGCAAGGATGAATTAATGTTTGTGTGCTGAACTTGCCGGAGTTTTGTGCATGATTACAGAAGGTTATTCTTTGTGTGTCATGGTCTGGGTGGTGGGAGGAAACTGAAGCCACTGATCAGAATTCAGAATGTAAAATTGTTTCCCTTCTTTAAGTTCAGCAGGGTTTTGCTAATGACCTCTGAAAGCCAGGATCTCATGGGGAATATTTAGATGGTTCAGTTGTGGTATGGCGGCTT
>VWYO01000035.1:702076-739592 GCA_013400275.1 Rhadina sibilatrix | reverse complement strand
AAAAAAGGAGAGAAATAGAGACAAGTAATCCAGGGGTAGCTTTTCAACAAAGACAGGGGAGGAGTTTGGATCATGTGACAAGACACTTTATATATTATCAGAACAAATGTGTAAACTTGCAGTCTTTCCTCTGGAAAGATGAAGTCATACTGGGACAGTCACAAAAGGTGTGATGAGTCGAATAAGGAGTCTGATGCCAATGTAGAGGACATAAAAGACATTGTTTCTTAAACAATGTCATAAAAGGACATTGTTTCTTTAGCCAAACAAAATAAAAACACAGTGGAACATTAGCATGTCAACACTCAAGAGTGTTAGTTCCCAATGAGAAGGACAAATCTGACAGAAGTGACAACAGAGGCATGTGAACAAATGGTTATTTAAGAACCATAAATAATGTGAAGACGCAAATTGGATTCCCAACCATCAGAAGCATGAGGTTCTGAACTAGCTTTCTGACAGTAGAGAGGGGCAAAAATCCATGTCTAAGACTGAGCTGGATAATACTTTGTGAAGGGAATAGTATGAGACTGTGCCTGCAAGGGGAGGGGATGGGATACAGGGATCCTTCAGGATGCTCCTTCAAGTTCTGTGTTCTGATATACATCTTTTAGAACACACTGAAGAAAACAAAGGGAAAATTCAACTCATGTAAAAGTATATGTTTTTATAAATAAACAAGTCAATAAATGTGTTTCCTTAGGATCACGTTGTGAATGTGAAACACAAAGTAAAGTCAGTGTTGTTATCTTCGCTGATAGAGGTGCATTATCAATACAAGAGGTCAAATGATTATTGTATTCTTGCTTGTGCATTAGGCTTGGATGTGTTCTGGTTCTACTTGCCTGGAATTTTTCTTCAGATGTGTACAAGTTGTAGCAATGCTGTGGGTGCCTGTAAACAGGAAGGCTAATTATTACAGCAATATGGATGAGGTAATGGAGTGTGACTGTCAGGAGTGCAACTGGTGAGCAGGCAGATAACAGGCTAACGACTGAGACCTTGTCAGAAAAATGAGAGTTTGGTGAGAGATGCCTGCAGTATTGTGCACGGGGGATATGGAGGCTGGAAGCAGCCAAACACAGCAATTGAAGACACATGGTTTAAGGGGAACACATACTGCTGGTGATGACTGAGGCTCAATCGTGTGCTTAATGAAACAAAGCACTTTAACTAATGGGAATGCATTGGATGTACAGGATGCAGTGTTTGAAGATTTGATTAAATATATGTAGACAGAAGCTGTGATCTGGCTGCTTTCTTGGGTAGTTACATCTGGACCTTCCTACATGCTGTTTGATCAGACAAACAGAGTCATAGAATGGTTTGAGTTGGAAGGAATCTTAAAGACCATTTAGTTCCAACATCCCTGTCATGGACAGGGACAACTTCCACCAGATCAGAAGGTTCAAAGCCCCGTCCAGCCTGGCTTTGGTCACTGTGAGGGATGGGGCATCCACAGCTTCTCAGAACAAGCTGTTCCAGTGCCTCATCACCCTCACAGTAAAGAACATTTTCCTAATGTTTAATCTAAACCTTCCCTGTGTAAAAAGTCTCTCTCTAGCTCTCTTGAAGGCCCCCATCAAGATCCCCCATCCAAGGTACTGGAAGCTTGCCATAAAGTCTCTTCTCCAGACTAAACAATCCCAACTCTCTCAGGCAGTACTCATAGGAGAGGTGCTCCAGATCTCTGCTCACGTTCCTGACCCTCCTCTGGACTCATTCCTACAGGGTCAGTCCACATCTTTCCTATATTTGGGGCTCCAGAGCTAGATGCAGCACTCCAGGCTAGGCTTCACTAGGGCAAGAGGGGCAGAAATAGCTCTCTTGACCTGCTGGTCACATGCTAGATGTTGAACAGAAAAAGTCTTTCAGGTGAAGGTTGTCTTGAGGGAAGACTGTGGTTAAATGGGACCGAGGATGTAGGATCTATCTCTTGTCAGTGAGAGAGAGAGAGAAAATCATCTACTAATCATGACTAGTGGGTACGCACTTGTGAAAAAAACCACTGTTCCACAGCTGAGCACCAAGAGACACTGTGGAAGTGACATATCCATCAAAAAGAAGACCTTGATGTACATTTGGTTTAGTTTTGCTGTAAAAGACAGCTTTTGTTATCTCTTAAGATACCTGCAGTTCTTGCACTCTTGGTATCCTGAAGCTCAAAACACACATAGAGCTCAGAGGAGATTGTACAAAATTAATCTACATTGAAGAGGTCTTTCCATGATCAGTACTGTGGAAAGAGTTAAACCCCAAATATTTAAGGTAGAATAATAACATTTACCTCTGACACTAGAGGAAATACATCTAGCATATTACATTGTGCACAGATAGGATTCTAATGATTAGAGCCTGACACAAATCAACTCATCAAACTTGTTAATGAAAACTCATTAACAAGTTCAAACAACTCCTTTGATTGAAATTGCTCAGTAAAGTGGTCATGTGGAAATCTTAACCAGCATCATGGCTTGTAAAAAGTAAATGAGAAGATGCAAAGCTTTTGCCCCGTGCTGGTTTCAGACAAGTCTAGTGCAGCACCTCAACAGATACAAGTTTGAATGTGGCAGCACTGTCCCAGTAGGGGCAAAGCAATGGTTGAACTTTGACAGTATTCTTATTATATTCAGTGGTCTTATGTCTTGTTCCTTGAGGCAGAGGGGCACAAGTTCCCTTAGGGAGAGTGTTCCCAGAAGGTTGCTGGAGGAGAGAGCCAGATGGAGAAAAATTCAGCTGAGAGTATGTGGAGCTGTGCCAAGAGCCTCTGGGCCAGGAAGAACATTCATAGAATCATAGAATGTTTTGGGTTGGAAGGGACCTTAAAGACCATCTAGTTCCAAGGCCCCTGCCATGGGCAGGGACACCTTTCACTGGGCCACGTTTCTCAAAGCCCCAACCACACCATCCTGTATCACAACAGAGCTGTCAAGCGAATTGCCTGAGGAGGCTTCTGCAGGTCTAGACTGTGAAAGTGAGGAAAGTGAAAACAAGGGCTGTTTAGGCAGCAAACCTGGATATATAGCATAGCAAGTAGGATGCTGCCTAGCTCATAAGAGGTGAGTTTGGAGGTCTGCAGGTTGATGTGATGCTGAACAAGCTGCTTGCTGGGTCACACATGCCTGGGGAAGAGAGAGTTGCTCACCTGAGATAAACTTGGTAAGGCTGCTGAGATCAAAGACCAACCCTTTATCCAGGGTTCAGTGAGTCACAGCTTTTGAAGCTGTTATCAAATTCTCCTCAGCTTACAGTCCACCAAGGAGTTAATGCAGAAAATCAAAGTGGATGCAGCTTTCTTTTTGGACCACAGTATATCTACCAAATTCAAACCAGAAAGAAAGTGTGTGTGTGTATATATGGGGAATAACATCGCAGATGCATTAAAAAAATATCAACCTCAAAATTATCTTATGCTTGAAAGTGGGCTTTAGTGATTGTTTTGGTAGTTTGTGTTTGTGTTTGTTTTTGTTTGTTTGTTTGTTTGTTTTGTTGTGGGTTTTTTGTTGTGTTTTGGTTTTGTTTGCCTTTTTTGATTGTTTGGATTTTTGTTGTTTGTTTTTGCTTGTTTGATGTTTTTTTCCTTTAGTGCCATCTAGTAAAGGCTGCTTTTTTTCAGCTATTCTAGGAGTGACAGATGCAATAGAGGTGATATAGAAAAGCACACGGCCACCTATTTGTGACTTGAGATGCAGTGTGGAGGGCATTTTTTACTTATCTACTCCATTAGCCATGTAAGGGTAGGAGAAATCTTGTGTACAGCACTGGGATTTGAAGTGGAAAGACCATGTATGGATCAAGATCATTGCAGCATCTCAGACCCCTTTTGTTATTAAAAAGCCACATTGCTGTCCTTAATTCCATTCTGTGCAAATGTAAGCAGACGCCTCTCCAGGCTCTGGTTAATTCATACAATGGTGCTTGCAGTGTAACTGTTGCTTGTTACAGCAACAGTTGAGCTGCAGTAAGGGAGAGAGTGGCAAAAAAACCCCATTTCCCAAGAATGTTCTTAGAGATATAACAGTGATTAACTAAAGAAGTAAAATCAGTAGTTAAGTGCAGGAACCAGTCTGTGAAAACTTGCTCAAATACATCTTCCTGAGAGGACTGTTGCACTTTCTTTCAAATCTTAAGTATTTTCTTCCCTCAACAACATATTTTCAGTTAAATCCATATCCAAGAAGGATACTGCAACACAAGCTTTGTATTTCATGGTCACTTCTTTGTATTTCATAGTCAATACTACAAAAAGTGCAGCAAATTGCTTCCTGCGTCCTCTCCTTGATTCAGTCACACTAAGTGTTTACAAATCATTATCCTGCAAAATAATTGACTCAGTGCTATTAGGACTTGAAACTTTGAACAAATGCTGAAATTCTGAACACTTGAGATGTATAAGAATAGTGGCAATGGTCATTACCATCAACAAAAATAAAGGGAAGACTGATTTTACTGATTGAACATTTTGCCTCAAGACTAAAAAAATAAGTGTGCTGTTGCAGAACAGAATGTTCTCTGGGCATTAAAAGTGATGCATTTTAAATAAGAGGGGGGTGTTTTCCCCTTATGCTTCAAAGTTAAAATTAATGCAATCTCTCATACAATTCTTAAGGCATGATATGTATGTCTTCTTAAATGCCATACTGTATTCACTGCACTGATCTCCTATATTCTCTTCTGTCTTTGGCAGGGGAGAAACCACCATGTGCAATAAATTGTTCATGCAGTTTGGTGGCTGTACCATACATTTTGGTAGCTTCTGTGTGTACTCATCTGTGTATATGTTGGGTGACCTCTTGTTGCTCAGGAAAACAGAAAATCATCCCAGCAGAAAAAAAAGCAGCATTCTCCTTTGTGGGTCCTCTGTGAAGACACCAGTACTTTGTGTAGCTGGTGTTCATGAAATTGTGGGATCTTCACCTCTTGGACACATCCAGTGCTCTGTGACTGCAGGTTGCCAGTGGGATCGAAAGGTAAGAATTGGAAAGATGTACAGTGTGATTACAGGTTTTGGCTTTTTTTTTAGAAAATCAAGCTAAAAGCCCTCTTAGTTTGTCCTACAAGTAACATTCAAACGAAAGTATTTTTTAGCTACATTTTGAGCCAATGGATTCCTGCCATGTTATAAAACAGCTGACTGCAACATAAAGTGACTTGAAGCACACATCCTGAAACAGAAATGAGCATAGGATGCCGCCGAAGGAATAAGTGATGAAGTCTGCTAAGACAACAACAAAGACTCTCTGATATGAACAGTGCTATGAGGAACCTCATGGTATTTTGTTAAAAGGTCAGCTGTAACCATCGGGTTGTTTCTTCTCCTGAAGCTCTATAAATGTCATTAAAAAAAAAAAAAAAGAGATAAAGAGCAAAAACTGCATGAACATTTGCATTTTATCACATGTGTATAGTGGTCACAGATAGTAGTCCTACTCTAAAATTTGAGCAATGGTAGCACAAAGGTTTGTCTAACACACATAAATGAAGAGAAACATCCTCTGCTCATAAAACAAAAATAATGACATCACAGAATCAATGTTAAACATAGCTGACCTTGAAAGTACAGTTAAAGAACTGAAATTTCTTTCTTCCAACTTCAAGGTTTCATGGGCTTTATACAGAGACCTTGATGCTCTGAAAAAGAATCCAGCCAATGCCTTGCAGATGAATCAAATCTCAATAGGCAAGAAGCCACACTAAGTCTCTGAAGCCACTGCTGAAAGGATGTGACTTGCCTATATCAACTAGCAAAAATTATTCTGTCTAGTCCAGCTATGTAAGCACGTGTTGCTGGCATTAAGTATTATGAGTCTTTTTGAGGGGTAAAACAACTGAGCAAATAAAAACATGTTGTATCAGGCTCATTAATTTTTCTATGAATTTCTCAAGTACATTTTCAGTTGCAAAAGTCTTTTTACTTGTGAAATATAAAAATAGTCAAAAGACATCTAATATTTCCATTTTAATATCCATCTGGTAGTTGAATGGGGACTGAACCTGAGTCCATTAAATGTGAATTAACTAAAGTCTGTGTTAAACCTGCACTCTTTCCTCATTTATTTATAATCCCAGCCTCTGGATAGCCTGGCTCAAGACATCCTGGCATTTATTGTTCTCCAGTGGAAATTTTGCATCCTTGACTTCGACAGAGGCAAGATGGCTCCTGTGTAGAGCCCAAAGCTCTCAGAGAATTTAACAAATCTTGCATAACTTTCACAGAGGTGCATAAATGTCTTTACCTTTTCATTGAAGCCAAATTAACTTTGTGCATTTTGAGGTTCCATACATCTAAGTCCTTTGCTTGATCATATCCAAAAAGGGGTGTTGTGGTTTAACCCCACCCAGCAGCCAAACCCCACAAACCATGTGCTCACTCCCCCACTAGCAGGATCAGGGAGAGAATGGGAAGTGCAAAACCTAGAAAAACTTGTGGGTTGAGATAAAGGCAGCTTGATAGAAAAAACAAAAGCTGCACACAGAAGCAAAGCACAACAAGGGATTAATTCAGTGCTTCCCATGGGCAGGCAGGTGTTCAGCCATCTCCAATAGAGCAGGGCCCCATCACACGTAACAGTGACTTGGAAAGACAAACACCATCACTCCAAACATCCCTTTCTTCCTCCTTCTTCCCCCACTTCATATACTGAGTGTGACGTCTGATGGTCTGCAATGTCCCTTTGGTCAGTTTGGGTCACCTGTCCTGGCTGTCCTGATTCCCAGCTTCCCATGCACCCTGAGCTTCCCAACCAGCATGGCAGTATGGAAAGCAGGAAAGGCTCTGTGTAATCTCTGCAATAACAGCAATAAAAAAACCTCTCTACATTATCAACCCTGTGTTCAGCACAAATCCAAAACACAGCTCCACACCATCCACTGTGAGGAAAATTAATTCTACCCCAGCCAAAACCAGAGCAGTGTGAAAGGGGTTTGGTTTTCCCTTTTCTACATTTGGTGGGGTTTTTTGTGTTTGTTTGTTTTTGTTATATTCAATCTGAGCTTCCTTGTGACCTTAGGGGTGAAAACAGGACATTCTGTCCCCTTCAGCTTCATTGTACACTGAGAACCATAGAGACGTTTTCTCGCTGAACATCTTAGACTCAAAACTTGCACAGCCTTGTATCAAGTCTGGTTGACTGGGGAAGGAAGGAAGTTCTTGGAGGTCCTTGGAGGTTCAACCAGCTGATTAGGAAGCAACATGTCAAAACTTTGGACTGAGTGTAATAACTGTTGACTTAGTGTTAAAGAAATGATGACAGACCACTTAGTGTTAAATATTGCTGACAGACAGAAAATATTTTTGCCACATTCTTTTGCCCATACCTTGGTGGAAAGAGAAAGAAGTAGGGGAAAATAGGAGGGACAAAACAATATTCCATTGCAGAGAAATGATGAAAAGGTTATGTTTGCATCTTAGCAACTCATTTCAAGATTGATGCCTAGCTGGAGGGTAGCTGTTGACTTATGGCAGTATTTGACTGCGGCACTAGATTTATGTTACTTGGCAACGGTAACACATATTAAGTAGGAATGCAGCAGACCTCCTTGGTTGGGCCAGCCTGCATCCCTTCAATCATGCACACCAGCATGTGAACAGGTTGGATCTGTGTCTTCTGCCAAATTCGTTGGAAAATTTAAGTGCAGATGCCTCTCACAAAATTAAAGGTTATTTCAACTATATTTCTTTTCCAAAAATACTTGCCATAACACGGGGAGGACCCTTACTTTTCTTTCAAGGACACGAAATGCTTAGCACATTTGAGCTTATAATGTCTCTCTTCAGGGCACAAGGCACTGAGTTACCCAATCTCTCAGGATAGAGCTGACCTTTGATGTGCTTTTGCCACCTTACAGGAATTTGTTCTTTCCAGTGCAGCTGAGGAGGGAAATGTTTCTTATAGTGTTAAGGAGCATTCATAGATGTATAAAGAAAGTCACATAAAAAAAGAGAAATAAAGAACTCTAATTAAGAATAGCTGATGTTTATCAGTTTGCTCAATGGATTTTCCTATTTTTATGTTGGACCAATTTGCTTAAGTTTTATATTTTTAAATTTGTTGCCCAAAGTAACAAGCAGAAAGCAAGCTAAACTTTAAAATACCCACCATTGACAAGTCAACTCAGAGCAAAAAGGAGAAAACGAGTACCATGCACCTCTAGATGAAAGCAGGTAGAGCAGGATCCCTCCACCCATCCTCCACTCATCTCTCTGCCCATGATGGGCTGACGTTGGCTGGCTGTCATTTGCCCATCAAACTGATCATTTGTTTCTTATCCTTAGGAGAAAATAAGATGGAAAAAACTCCTGGGATAAGGACGTCACTTACCAATCACTCTCATGGGTGACTGACCTTAGGGAATAGTAATTTAATTGTCAGTTAATAACAACGAAGGATAATGAGTAATTAAACATAATCACCTTCCCCCCACACCCCACCTCAGTCTTCCCAGGCTCAACTTCAGTCCCAACTCTTCCACCTCCCCTTCACTCCCCAAGAGTCACATGGGAATGGAGATTGTGGTCTGTTGCCAACTCTTCTCTCCTCTTCTCCTTCCTCCTCTCATATTGTCCCTATTTCATATGGGGTTCCACCTACAGAAGACAAACCTTCATCACCATGGGTTCTCCCCACAGGCTTCAGACCTTCAAGTTCTCTAGCATGGATCATTTCTAGATGTCCTGTTCTTTGGGAATGGACTGCTCCAGTGTGGTGGGTCCCCTATGGGTCCCCAGTCCTGCCAGAATGGTCTCTGAGCAGTCTTTCTTTAGAAACAGTCCTGGGAAAGATGCTGCAACCATGCACCCTTCTGGCTCTCTGCCACTGGTGGAAAAGAGCTGCCTGGGAGGACAAATAAGTTGTATCTGACACTTCAGATTGGTTCAGTGTGGCATTTAGGGCTGTGTAAAAACATGCCCCCTTGAACAGAAGAGGAGATAAAATTCAGAAGCTTTAAACACTGACAATTTCAGCAGCTAAGTGTATCCACGTCAGAAATTTAAAATGAATGGGCAGAGAAAATAAATACCCAGAAAACTTCCACATGTGGAAGAGAAGGGGTATCTTGCCTCTCAAGCAAACCTCATTTGAAAATATTTGAAAACTATTTAGTAGAGTTGCAACCTCTACTAAAGAGGTTGAGAACTGCAGTTGAAATGGAGCAAGGAGTGCAAAGCATTAACATTTCTCTTTTGTGCCATTGCTTGAACAAACATATAAATAAACTACATTCTGTCAGATTGGCTTATAGCAGTGGATTTAGAGGAAATGGAAAAGGAGAGAATCATGACAAAACATTTATTTTGCATTTGCTTTACAAAATGAAAAAACTATGTAGCAGTTTAATAAAACATAGTTTCCATTATAATTAGCTAAGCTACATTTGCATTACAATACAGTGTAGCTTGAATAGTTTGCATATATCCTAAGGATTTCATGAGAAGATCAGATTTTAATCAGCTAAGGTCTAAAGCTCTACAGCTACACTGAGCCAAAGTTACATTGCCAAGGCTACTCAGTTGAAGCATTCTGAATGTCATTCCTATTACTCATTCATTAAAAAGCATTGCCTTTCATTAGCAGGATTGAGCAAAGTACTTAAAAAAACAGAAATCTGGTGATTCAATCTGGGGGATCAAAGTATCAGAATTTCCAGAGTTTTGCTTGCCTTATCTCAACGAAAGTTGAGTGTGTCAGTTTAGTTTAGAAAATCAACTCCTTTTTTTTTCTTTCTTTTTTTTTTTTTTTTTCAAACGAAGAAAAAGTATTTGAGATTAAATGCTGAGTGTTTGATTTTATGAAGAGGCTCAGTAAATAACATAATAGGAGCAAGACAATTGCTGCGACACACTAGTTTAAAAAGCCTTCCCACCTCAAGTTAACCAGGAACCCAGTGAGAAGAAGAAAAGAGGGGAAAATCAAAATGCCCCTCCAAATTAATATAGTAGTAAAAATCTGATAATAAAAGGTGCTTCTTGAATATGTTCTTAAGCTAGCACAGCTGGTGGGAAAAAACCCTCTCTTTGAAAAAATATCGGAAATATGATTTTATTAGACAGAATCCATGTGGCTATTTTTTGCTTATTTTTTGCAGACGGGTATTGCTATATAAGTTTACCATACTTAAAATGATCTCTAGTTTGAAACTTCTAAAAAGAAGACTGGTTAAAAAAACTACTGGAAAGATGATGCTTCATGATACTAGATTTAGATTCAATTTTGAAGTTTTGACTAGATAGTTTTTAAATTAATGGAAAAAATGCCAATCTATTCTTAAAATACAGTGCCTTTTCTGACAATACTGTTTTCATTGTGCTCTTTCCTCATCTCTGGCTGACTTCTCAGAAAGGAAGAGATCAGGATAGGAGAATGAAAGCTGAATAGCAGTACATCTTGTTCTTTGGGAAAGATAAGTGAACGAACAGTTATAGACTAGCTACAAAGATAGGGAGAGAAAAACTGTGAGGAGTGTGCAGAAACCTAGACCAAAATAAAACCAGTTTAAAAAATGTTATAAAATTAATCAATGTATTTTTTTTCTTTTTTTTTCTTTTTTTCTTTTTTTTTTTTTTACATTTCTGCTAGGTAATAGTTTGTAATTGGAAAATTATTTATTATGGTGGAAATCGGGCACCAACAGAAAACAACACAATGTGCTGGTGAAGGAACAGTGCTGTTATTGTTTCAGGGCAAATCAAAGGTCTTTGTTGAAGAGCTCTGACGCTTATACAATTCTGTGAAAACAATATCATACTGAAGTTGTCTTTCCCTGCTCAAAACCCTGTACCTGCCTACTTGCAGTGCTCTTGTGGAAAACTCTCTTTGGCCACTAGCAAATGTGTAACAGTGACATGGTGGCAGGGCGAGGGTTAAGAGATTGGACTTTCTGATGTCCATGCTGAGATGTTTCACAGTTTCACAGCTGAGATGCCTCTCAGAGCTGTCCAAGTACAGAAAGCATTCCCTGTCTCATCAGAGAAAGTGTTATGTCAGAAATGTACAATAACCAGGCTGAGTGGAGGCAGAGCAGGGAATCTATGACATGCACAGTTTTATCTGTTAAGAGTACATTAAGTGCTATTAAAAGGTGCTTCCAAATATTTTAATGGTGGGTTTTGTTGGATTTCTTGGATGGTTAATTAATATCTCTCCAGTGCCTATTACTCTTTTAAATTTAAATAATCTGTTGCTCATACATGGTGACATTTAAAAAGACATATATATCTAAAACCTAGTGAAAAAAAAATGTATCCTCGTGTATCTAAACCCATGGACCAGCACTACAAAATATGCTGGTTTTTGCAGGATGGAATTGTCACCCTACTGAATTTATTAGGAAGCTTTCCATATATTTCAGAAGGCTCTTTAGCTTTATTTGTTTTGTTGTTGTTGTTAAAAGGTAATTCATATTTTAATTCTAGACCTCCTATGAGATGCAGATGTAAGAAAAAAAAAAAAAAAAGGAAAAAAGATGCAAATCCTTACCCATGAAAAGATCCAGAAGAAAGATGAGGCAGTTTGCATAAAGAGAGAAGACCTAGATGGTGTAATGGATTAAAATAGCTTTTTTTTTTTTTTTTGAAAGGAGGAAAGGAAGTGGTTATGAAAGTGGTTTTGGGTAGCATAAAATACATGTTGAAAGATGGAGGATTTTCAAATAGAATTTATATCTTGGATATGAACCTGGAAGTTTGCTTTGTTTAGATTTCAACCCAGTATGTGAACGGAAAATCTCTAAACTGGGTAAATTTGAAGTGAATTGCTAAAGACAGAAGAGGAATTAGGAAAGCATGTCCCTTTCAGTGAAAGACAGAGAAATCCAATAAATAAGGATTACTAGCCTGTCATTTTTTTGCTATCAGCAACATTCCCTCTAAAAATTAAACAGTTCTATAATGATCTCTAATATTTCTGTGCTGCTTCTGGGTGAAAACTGTCAAATATGTACACAGGTTGCGACCTCTAAATAAAATGACGCCATATTTAAAATGTATCCTGGGGTATAGCTGAAGAAAATTACAATAATGTTTTTCCTATTGGAAAACAAAACACTATTTATGAAATTAAAATCAGATGCATAAGGTATGTCCTACTTGCAGGAAGGTCAATTGCTGAGAACAGTGTCACTTCACCTAGATAATTTCAATCCTGTTAGGACTGCCAAGCACAGACCATTTTTACAGCTTGGTATAAATAATAAATGGGTGGTAAAAAGCCCCAGATGAGGGCACAGCAAATCTCATTGTCATCTCTTTGCCGTGTGCTGTTTTGTGCAGCTGTTCAGAGCATGTAAAAATAGCTACCATGCCGTGTTGTGTTGTACATCACTTCTGTCGCGTCGCTGTAATGGGCTGATCAAAGCACCAACTGGTGGAGGGGCAATGTCTGAGAGCTGAAGTGTGAACCTTTCTGTTCATCGCCAAAGCTCCTCAGAATGCTGCATGGGGTCCTTTCCAGGGTTGCAGACAAGGTTGCAGGCTTTGATGGCTGAAGTCCTACAGATTCACACACTGAATGAAGCAAACTTTGCTGGAACAATTTTAAAATTGGGCTTGCTGTAATTGCAGCTGGAACGAGTTAACTAGAGAAGTACCTGGCATAGCACAGATATGCAACATTGCCCTGAATGTATTGGTCTTTAGCTAATTATCCACAAAAAAACCCCAAAAAACAAAACAAACAAAAAACCCAAAAAACAAAACAAAACAACACCAAAAAACAAAAACAAAAACAAACAAACAAAAACACACACACACACAAAAAACCTGAAAAAAGGCTAATCCTACAACTACTTGGTCTTTATTTTTCATTAATATCGATATCAATATCACTGATTTCAGCTGATATTGGAATAGTAGCCTAAAAGCCTTCTGAAATTAATTTAATATAGAAGCATAGGAAAAGCTGCCAACAGAAATCTTACTTGGAGTCTAATTCTGCTCTGAAATACACCCATTCTTGCATCCTTAGGTGTTGTGTCTTTGAGGGGGAAAAAGTGGTTCATTTTATATTACTTATAGAGAGCAGGATGAGCTTTCCTTAATTGCAACCAGAACATCAAGGTAATTGCAAACATTTTCAGGCAGGCTTGTGAAGAACATAATTTTTGTTCCCTTTTAAACTTCACTGAGTTTAAGGAATTCACGTATACCTGTTTTCTTCAACTTCTAAAGGATCAGTGGGAGTACTAAGTAAAACAAAGCTTTAAGCAGAGGCTGAAATTCACTGAAGACAGTACACAGCTTTACTGGAAAACTTTTATGGGGTCTTCAAACTGAAAAATACCAGTGGCTTACATCAAAGACCAGAAAACATTTTCTCCTTCTGGCCATTTCTCATTTGATTCATAGAGTTCTGCTTTATTTCTGTGCAAGGGAGGCTGTGTGCTCAGATTCATTATATAACTGAGTCTGAAACTCATTTTATGACTCACACTTTGATGCTGACCTCTGCAGCTGCTTGGATTCTCAGCATTTAAAGAGGGAGTATGAGTCAAAAGACTTTCATTGCAAAGATGCTGTCAAATTATTATAGATTCAGGCTGAAACTAATTTAATGAATGAGGATGCTCTCTGTATCAAACATTGCTTCCCACAGTCAGATTTATTACCTTACATTACCAAAGACCAGCAGCAGGAGCTAGTTTGGCTAAGCTAAAACTTATATATATATATGTATGTATATGAAAATGGCAAGGAAGCCTACGGTCCCTCTTGAGCAGGGAGCAAGCTTCCAGTAACACACAGGAGGTGCTTTTGCATTTATCTTAATAAATGGAAATTACCTAGAGGTCTGTCAAGTTATCTGTGGGAAATATCTCAGCCTGTGCCAGCCCTGTGTGGTGTTTTGTAGACTCCAGGACATCTAGACAGCTGATTTGTACTGCTGAGCTGATAAAAATGTGTGCATCATTAAGGGGTACTCTGAAGAGCCACAACTCTCCAAGAACAAAGTAGCATCTGTCTCTTCAGTCTGGCATAAAGAAACTAGCATGATTTTCCTGCCATTTCCCTTTCTCTATTACTTTCTACTTAAAATTTACCCTGGAATTGGAAAAAAAAACCTACAAAAAATGGATGAACCACATGTCAAGGGACATGTCTCCTGTCCTCATGGCAAGATAAATTTATTACTAAACCCTTCCTGATGGATGTTTCATTAGCTGAACTAGAAAAACCCCTGGGATGAGCTTACATTACATCCACAGGCAACCTGTCTCAGAGATTTCCATTGCCTTATAACTAGAGAATATTTTTTTGCCCCTAATGTCTACCTGAAATCCTTGCTGAAATTTTGCCCATTGTGTCATATCCCTTCCCACGCTGATGAATTTGAAGACTGGTTCTATGTCTTTCTTCACACACTTCCTCTCCTGATTAAATTGTTCTTTTTTGTCTGCATGGGCCACATGCCGTAAGATTTTGATCATTATTACTATTACTAGTACTAGTACTAGTACTAGTACTATTACTATGACAGGTTTCTGTCTTAAATCTGTGGAAAAGTAATTATTTGTATAAAATAATCATGCTAAATATTGTAAAGACCAGATCCTCATGGCTTGATGAACAAAGCCTTTTTAATGAAAGTGATGATTATGTAGAATCCTTAGAGAGTCTAAGAATGATGCTTGAATGTTATTTAAGGCAATACAAATGCATGCACACACAATACAAACAAAGAATTCCACACACAGGAAATTCAAAGGCAGTCTGTGAAGATAGAGCCAAATGTATAGATTTGATGTTTCATTCCTGGCTGTCTTGAATTGTTGCCCAAGAAAGGCATGAAAATGATGGGTAAAGAAGAAAGGCTTATCTGTAACAACTCTTAGATATATTTAAGTCTCTTAAAGCAGTTTTTCATGAGCAAAAGCACTTTAGGGGAAGGTGAAAAATGAATGCTTACAGGAATGCCACTTATGCAATCTGAAAGGAATGCTAATAGAGTTTATTTTGTCAGTGATATTTGTTGTTATCAATGGAGATGTGCCTGCGTGTTTGATGGCTTTATGAATTTCCCTGAAAACATTGTTTATCCTGTAGACTTTGATGGAGATAACCATAAATGTCATCCTCCTTTAAATCTTGACTCTGCAGAACATTTAAGAGCATACTTAATTCTGAATAAAAGCTTCATTTTCACTGCTTCAGTAAGAAACAAATATGTACTTAGCATTAAGCGCATCTTAAAGGACTTCTGCTAAATGACGGTGTTATTTTCAGGTAGTTTAATTTTCTTTAGCGGTCAATGATTCAGTGCTGGATGATTTATTGCTTGTTACAATGTATCTTTCATCACTACCTTTCCTGCGTCTTTGTTGTTCAGATGTGCATTGCTGCTATAAATAATGCTGTTGTGTGAGTATGAAAAAAGATTTGCCTCCAGCAACTATCATGGTATGCTGTCACAAAGTTTGTGAAGGTTTAAGATTAATGCTTAAATAAGGTACTTAATAATGTTCACATTATATATCATACATCTTCTATGCACTAGCATTATTTTTTCCTCTTTTGCTAAGGGAAGATGTGTTACTGAATAATGATGGTTGCAATAGCTATTTGAAAACACTGAACAGTTGTTTTATAGCTGCAAATGATTCAGACATTTAAGGTTTGGACCATTTACTGAAGCTGATGGGCTTTTCTTTCTTTGCTCCTATTACATAGATTTTCTGGATGGAGAATTTATCTTGCTGTGTGCTAATGCTCTGATGCTTACCTGCACCTAAAGGAGGGGCTGCAAGTTTTAAGTTTCTTGTACCTGAGAATACTCAAATAAATATAGCTGAGGTTTAAGCAGCACTTTTTCCTCTCAGTTCAAGTTTTCTGTCATTTCATTTGTTGACTTTTAGGATCTTTGCTCTAAGCACCTATGTCTTCTGTCACAATATATGTGGATCTTACCTGCTGAAGCCAGTGCTCTCTGCTCTCCTAGCTGGGTGTCATATGGGCTGATGGAGAAGAGCAGTGCAAAGTCCTCTTGTGAGTTCGTAATTACTCTGAAAAAGCTGGTTTATTACTGCACAGAGTAGGATCTATAGATGAGGAGATGTTTCCAGCAAACCCCTGATTTAGGAGACAACACCTTTTATGGCATTGACATCTTATGGACAGTAAAAAGGATCATTACTGACTGGCAGGCAGAACTTGACAAAACAGCTGCTAGTAAAGCAGGAGGTACGATTCTCTTTTATTAGAGGGCAGGGATTTATTTGAAGTACTGGATCTCTCACACATCAGGCTTAGTGTGTGTTTTCCGAATCGCAGGCAATTCCAGCAGGATCACGCCAGAGCTTGCAGTGTCTCTGTTTGAGTTTAGGAAATCGAAAGCTCATTAACTTTTGGCTCTCAACAGACAGATGCTCAGTGAAGAGCCCTGTCAGACCTTTGGCTTGTCAATTTGTACAAGAGTTTGGAAACATGAAGTGGAAGAATAGGGACTTGGGCAGTGAGGGGAAGAAAGTTTCCACGAGCTAGAAATCCTGCTTTTTATCTTCCTCCATTTGAAGCTAGGATAATGAAGTGTGTCTGTGCAGCAACTGGAAATACTTGAAGGTGTAGGTATGCCCATGGATACAAGACAGTGGAAAATTCAATGAAATGGGAGGACTAGCTGTGCAGTAGTGTGACTAATACTATGGTGAGCTTTATGTAATTTGTCAGCTGTGTCCTTCCTCCAACTTTGTGCTGGAACTGTCTGGAGCCACCAGGATCAGCGTGTCAGTAATCTGTAATCACTTTGAGAAACCCTTCTGCATCTCTAGGGTATTTTCTTCTGGTTCCAGTGGGCAGTATCTAGGGCTTCTGTTGAAGACACTAAGGATGAGTGCTGTTGCTGATTTTTAAACATCAGCAGAGACAGCTGTCCTTTATCTTTTTCAAAGGTAAAACTCATGGAATACGTGCTCTTCCTGCTGTCACTGATGGTCTGTCAAGCCTCTATCAGCTTTTCAAGGCAACCCATCGATGTTTAGCTAGTTTTTATACACTGGATTTGTCCTCAAAATTCCACCTGAGTTTGAAAACAAGCATGATGTCTCACACATAGGGAGCAGCTGATTTCTGCCTTTTAAAGTGCAGACCCTGTACCATGTGCTTAATTTTCAGAGAATCCACTAAAGTGGTCTTTGGAAAGCCATCTGGAGGGGAAAATAGTGTCACGATACTGCAAAATGCTAGAAACTGATCAGCCACTTACAAGCTGCCGTATCCAAGGTTTCTTACACCTGAATTTGGTAGTGGGCTTCTGGGAAAGTTGGTTTTGGTAGCATCAATATACTTTACAATAAAGGCAGGCCATAGGACAGCTGTGCTTATTGATTTTTAAAAATATAATTATGGGAAAATGATTGTGAGCAAATGAAATTTCATCTTGGCTTTTCAGGTTGAGGATCAAACTAAGTTTTCACTGTGAAATGGAGGAAAAAAATCACATTTGCTTTGGTCTCCAGAAGAAAGGTAGGTGTCAAGAGGCTTCATTTAAAGTCATGCTAGTCACAAGCAGCCTTTTTCCCACTGCACAGGTATAGGGGATACACCACGGCAAGCTTGACAATTCACCTCCATGAGTGGATTTGGTTTGTTTGGTCCTACAAGTAAGTTCTCTGTCCCCAGAGTGTCTGCCCTGCTGCAGCTGAAACCCTGCCATCAGTAATCAAAAGCAAATGTGTTAATTAATGAGGAGTCTTTATGAAGTGAAGTATACCACCAGAATGTGGCCACTCAGGCAGTGTGGCCACTTTATAACCTGGCTCCACTAGCATGTATTAACTTGGGTGGCCTTCAGGGTGCTCCATGCTGTAAAATTAACTGTTGCTCACCTCTTTCCTTTTAATTGCTGGTGTCAAATAGTTGGGTTCACTCTTCCATTTGAAAGGCAGCAGTGAAGGTGCAGAAACCACTGCTAGCTGAACTCATTATTTATCCACTTTATAGTGTTCAGGAGAGACATTCGGTGGTTTAATGGTCTCTGCTATAAAACAGCATTTAAAAACCCAGTCACTATGTTGATGCTGCAGATGGTGGCCAAAAGCCCTAACCTACCTGCCATTGGAACTATATCCCTAACCTTGCATGACTGTGTTCCCTAAGCTGGGAAACTTGAGCCTACTGGGAGACATCCAGGACTGGAGATGAACTGTGTTATGCTGTGGGCAAAGCGGCTGAGCCCAGGTGAGAAAGGTGGGAGGAGTCTCCCTCTCTATTATCCACCTCTTCTTACCAACCAGCTTGGTTGATACCAGGAACAGAGGAGAGGAGGAAAAATATTCTACCTCTGACCTGAACTGAAGGGTGTTGCTCTTAATTGCTGACACAAAGACAAGACCTGGGTTCATTTGCAGGCAAACCACTAAGAACCAGTAAGAGGCCAATATGATAAAATCTTAATGGTGTTTTTGCTTTCACAAGCAGTGTTCAACTTAGCAAAGACTTTATTTCAGCTAAAATAAAGTCAGAGAAATTTCAACTTCAGCACTTACCCTGTGGAATATTTAATTTTCTTTATTTTACAAGTTTTGAAACATTATAGCTTGATCCACTTTTAATTAAACTAATAAAAGCCCTGTTACCTAACCTAAAGCAACACAGCTGAAATTTTCTATTTTCATTTCACTGTGAGTGAGCTCATACCTCCAGTTCTCATAGTTTATTAGCAGAGTTCCAAAAAGTAGTGTAGGAGAAAAGGTACAGAAGGTGAAATGCATACCCAGTCTTAGCTAGACAGAGCTATGGATATGCTATGATGTGATGCAGACTCAGGTTAATTTTGGGCAGGTACCACAAAGATTTCACTATAACTTATTTAATGTAATTGCTGACCTAGTATAGAGTATCTGGAGAGTCTGGGATGAATTAATAAAACGTATTTTTTTCTTTTTTCAATTACAAAAATGGAATGAGAAATTGTACATATATATTATACTTATGTATAATTTACTGTTCTCTCTTTGAAGTCTAATCTATTTGACAGTCTGGAACAGTAATTTTTAATTCACCTATGCTTAATTATTTGATCTTCTCCTTTGACTCTCTCAGCCTTCTTCAAACAGAAGAGATTTATCTTTGGAGCATGTTGGGATTTGAACAGAACAAATTAGATGTTGACCGGACTTTTTTTAATCATGATTAAAATGCAGGACCAAGTCACACTTCCATACTTTTAAGAAAACATTTTATTACATTAAATATTTAATGCTAGGACAGTTAATCCATATTCATCCTACAGGACCATGCAGTGACTGTAAAATTGCAGTCCATCAAGCCTTTCTTGAGCTCCTTGAATCTATGATAAACATAGGCTAAGATTGCCTTAAGTTCAGCCAAACACTCCTTGGAGTTGAGCCATGTTTAAATCAGTAGACCAGATCATCCAATTCTCTTCTCTACTCCATCCAAGAGATGCTGTTCCCTGCTGTACTAACTATTTGCTAATTACTCTTGTGTTCTCATCAGGAGGAGTATCACCTGCTTATTTTGGCCTTACCCTTGCTGTGCTGCAGGGCAGAGACCTTGACCACCTGAGCAAGTTACACTGATGCTCCTCAAACAGGGCAGCAGGAGCTGAGAAGCCTTTGCCTTAGACTTTGTGCATGTTGAAGAAATGAGGCTGAAGAAACGAGACAGATGAAAGACAAAAAAAATCTAATTGAGCTTTTAGGAACATAGGCTGTACAAGAAAGGGTGTAAAGTTTTCCAGTAGAGCCTTTGTTTTTGCTTCTTTAGATCTTACTTTCAGTTTGCTTCTTACTTTCCCACACTTCTGGTATGAGTTATGCACCTATTACATAGATTTTTATATATTTGGGTTTTTTATTATTTTTATTTTGGTTTTGCGTTTTTGTTTGTTTGTTTGGTCTTGTTTGGGTTTATTTTAGTGTGGTGGGGTGTATTTTTTTTGGTTGCTGTTTTTGTTTGTTTGCTTGTGTGTTTTCAACTATCCATTCATTGTGTGTCAATGATTTTCAGTACAGGAAGCTCTGCAATTTAGCCTGAGTCATTTAAATTTCCACTATTTTTTTATATATATATACAGACATATATGTATGTATAAATTTATGTAAATTTGCCAGATATTTCATTTTTAAAAATAGTACAGTTAAAGGATTGCTGTTGTCAAACTCCTCATAAAAGAGAAGGTTAGTTTTCAAAAAAAGTTAAGAATAATAGCTTTTTTTAGTCTTGATGGTTCACAATGAATACTTTTAGCATTTTTTAGAATTATATTTGTTCAGTAAAATACCTATTTCTTTCATATCAGTGCTGGAGGGAATTCAAACTTCTCTACTGGCATTTCTATTATGCAACAAATAAAGGAAGATTTTAATTTTTTTTTTCACTGCAGCTGTCATGGATTGCTGCTTTATAGAGAGAAGGGGGAGGGGGCCATGCACCAGCAGGTATCCCATGAGATGCTCTAATTTGTGTCATTCCTTTCACAAGGTGGTGAAAGACATTTCCAAACTTTCACACCCTGAGGCAGGGCCAGATTACTTGGATCTTCATCCAAGTTCTCTAAAATACCAGCTGCTAAGATCTGCTAATAAACAAAAATACAGTTGTGTGTCTGCACACTTCAGCTTTTTTGATGACAATCAAGGCTTTTTGTGAAAAGAGAAGTAAAACTTTTCACAACATGATCATGAAATTAAACATGCAGTTAAGTCTATCACTAGCCAGTAGACTTTCTAACCAATTTCACTGTTAGACATGGTGAAATATGTAGCAAAAGGACAGATTCTTAGTGATGTTTAAGCAGTATTTCCTCAGCTCCTAACAGCAGATTTTCAGTTTTCTAAAGGAGACTCCCATGATTCAATTTTTTTTTGACATTTTGAAAGCACATTAAAATCTCTTCAGCAAGTCCTATGAATAAAAATATAAAATTATTCCTTTTTTTGAAGAAAAATATATGAAATGAGAAGTCATCAAATACATTTCGTTTCTGTAGAGAAAAAATTCAAAAGCTCTATCTGCATATGAAATTATTTTGCTCATCACCTTCCCAAAGAAGACAGATTTTAATTAATCCTCCCTCTGAGAAAGATATTAAATCCTCATCTAATCCCCGAGCAGCAGTTCATATAAAGTCTAGAATCTTTTTGCATGTTCATAACCACAGAAAACATTATTTTCTCCTGAAGCAAATTGTGCTACAAAGCTTTGAACGCTTTGAGTGTAGAGACATTTTCCTTTTCCTTCATTTAATCTCTCACTGGCTTGATACATGTCGATGCATAACAATAATTATTTTCGCTTCCAATTTTCTTTCTGTTCCAAAGATAAAACCTAAGGAACTCTTCAACAATTCTGGTCTTTTTAAAAGTCCTGAAAACTTAGCTCTGAGCAGCAGGCACAACGAATGTCTCCCACACTGATTTCTGGTTTGCCTCTAATGACTTTAGCAAATTAGGTATTGTATTTGCTGTTTCATATATTCCACCCACACCACTGTTAGGCACTCGAAACTTCTCACACTCCTGCTTCCTAGATGATACTTATTATTTTCTCCTGTATTGCTTTATTACAAGAACAATATTACCTGTTTCCAATGTATGTTTGGACAAGCACTGGAAATTTCTCAGCTAACTAAAGGAGATGTTGTTTTATCTGTATAGACAGTAAATCATCTCTGCTTATACATATACGCATATCCTTACGAACGTGAAAAGAATCCACAGCTTGCCTCCCAAATGTAGCAAGCCACAGATCTGCTGCTTACACGCTTGGGCACAACCTGTGAGCTGAAAAAGGCAGAGCCCATTTATTTGCATGAAGATCTGGTGCTGCTGGTTCTCAACTTCCTGCACGTAGAGTGGCTGTCCTCAGCTTGTTGCCCTGGTTTTCTCTGTTCTTCTCTGTTTTTCTAAAGTTCTATTTCAGCCTTCTGTGTTTACCTTTTGCAATGGAGTTTTCTCACGCACTGTTCATGTAAACAATAATTGTTTTGCATTCCTTTCTGTAGAAAAAGAAAAATTGATAGACTGTTGACCAGTGTAGTTGGAGAGGAAGATTTTCTTCCTCCAATCCATAGTCACTGTTAAAATTCTATAAATGTCAAAGTCTGTAAATAAACTTGCCCCTTTTTTGCCTTGGACATCTCAGTGTGTGAGTGCCAGTTCTTTGTGGTGTACTGCAACATCAGCTAGCTGGTGAGGGCTGCCTATATGCAATGCCATCAGGAGGATAATCATACCCACTCCAAAAACAACACCCTAGTTCACATTTCTCTGAGCATTTGTATCATAATAGATTTACAATGGTGAGCAAAGAATCATTACCATGAGATATCCACATCACTGTCACCTTATTGCAATGTGGATTATCTAAGGGACGCAAGAGTCTCAAAATGTGGGGACATAAAAATACTGGGTAGACTTTATTTGCCTAGTTAGAATTTGTTGTCTGTTTGGTCACTGGAGTGTGAACATCTATATCAACTGTATCCTCAACCTTAAACTGATTGCTAAATCTTGTATTTTTCTTTAGACAGTCTTGTTTCCTTGAACTGTGCTTTCTGCCTTCAAGTCAGCATGTGTGGCAGTCCTGTTCCACTTCTTCATTGGACTGGAACCATAATTGAATGGTTTTATTCGTGCAGAAATGGAAATGATAGCAGTTATTTTCCATATTTTTAATGAAAATGTATTTCATAATGTGATCAGGAACATCAATGTACTGCTAAAGAATATCAAGTAATATCCAAAGAAGTATGCCTGAAAAATATATTAGCAAAAGACTATGTTATTTTGAAAATGAAGGTTTGTATCACACCAGACTAATATACATCTATGTTGTAGTCTAAAAATAGCTGGCTTGCAGAAGACCACATTTTTATATAAAAAATATATGTTATAGAAATTTTATATATATATTTTTGTTCCTGCTGAATCCTTTTTTATTATTTACTGAACACTAAAGAAAAAATTTTAAAAAAAATTATGGCATTTGGTCTTCTGGCCAGTGTAAGTTATTAAATGCTGTCTTGGTTTGAAAAGACAGGTATCTGCCAGGGAAAACTGAGGTTTCCCTTAGAATGGAGAATGTAAACCCCTCACCCCCCGCCAACTTATAATTTTGCAATCAAGGGCTTTCAGGCAAAGATTTGGGAAGAGGAATAACAGTTTTTTACTAGGAATATTAACAATACAAATGTAGTAGAAAAACAAAACCACCCAATCAAACAAACAAACAAACAAACAACAATTTTGGAAAACCCTGATGGAGTCAGAGGGAATAATCACATGCCCTGTTGGTCAGGGTATTGGAACCAGTCTAAAAATGAGTTCTCTTGGAGTGGCAGATGTGGTTCTGTTGAAGTAGAGATGATCCTGTAGCAAAAGGGTCCAGGGGTGGTGAGAAGAGGTCTGGTGATGGTGAGATGGGGTCCGGTCTTCCTCCCAGAAATCGGGTGAAGCTGGATGCCTTCGTGTTTCTGTATCTCAGTTTTTATCCAGGTAGGAATGGTTGGCTCCCTCCACTGGGTGGAGCATCTCACAATAGGGTGATGGAATGTGGATGTACTGCTTTGGGGAGGGTATAGTTTGGAGATGTGTTAGTTTGGGGATGTGTTAGTTTGGGGATGTGTTAATGGCCCATTAGCAGAAAAATATCCCCCTGGAGGGAGGACCAGTGGTGAAAGAGATAAGAAACACCGCCCTACCTGGTTTTTACATTTGGCCCATTATCAGAAGGCATCCGCCCCTCTCCCCCCACAGTTACAAAAGATAAAGAAAAACATTTCCCCAGCTGCTCTTAACAAATGAAATAGAATACACGCCCCTGGCTCCACAACCCAAGACAAATGCCCTGCTTCTGCCAGTGTGCAGGGACAGATAAGCATGAACAAAGCCTTAGCTATCTGAGCCATGAGAGTTCTCTGTGAAGCCTAGACAGTTTCTTCAGTGGGTATTTCTTCACTTCTCTCTGGTTCCCCCTCCTTTCCACTGCTCTGCAGTTCATTGAATCCAAAGTAAGTGCTGGCACAAAGCTGCTGGGTTTGAACAACTCAACCTTTTTGCTGCCTGAAAATACATGTAATCCCTCTTCATGGAGATGACCTGGGGTTCAATTGTATATTATAGCCAATAGTGTCTTCTTCCCTCTGCCCACGTACTAGTTCTGATCTGGATCATGTCATTTCACAGGTTTATTTTCTGCCTGCACACTGGTGTTGTATGAGAGAGCATACAAAGTGTAAAGTGTATCTTTTTCTGGACATGGTAAAAAACTCAGCTTCAGTGCTTGAGGGTGTTTCATTGTCCAGACTTGCTCTTCAGGTGCAGTAAGGATAGCAGTACAGTACAGTACATTTATTTTACTCTACCTTAGGCTGTTTTAAACGAAAATTGGGTGTAACCTGTTCCCCTTTCCATACAATGACTTTTTTTATTTATCTCTCTGTGTGTGTGTGTGTGTGTGTGTGTGTGTGTGTGTATCCATGTGAAGGCAGTAGGAAAGAAGCCTGCTACTGCAGAACACTTTTAGTCTGCTCTGTGTAATTTCTTCAGCCTTTTTATAAGAGGAATTAAACCAAAGAGCAGTTAGAATTCAACTGGCTGCTTCTATATTTAATAAATAATAACTCTGCCATGAAATTGCAATTGGTAATAAAAAGTCCTGCTATTCATCTAATGGCTTTCTACCTCTGTTGTAAATCTGTAATTCCACTCTGCTGCTCATCGCCACAAGACAGAGTGTATTCATTACTTCAGGTACAAATTCTTCCATAGAAGGGAGAGCAGGGATGCAGGCATTTAAATTTTTTTCTTCCCACACTTTCTTTTCTTCCCACCACCTCTCTATGGGCACATTTTTTGGCCTGCATTGTGGTTTGTGCTGGTCTTTCCCCAAGCTTTTAGTGTTGATGGATTAGACTAATACCCTTTGTTGCCCCTTCTATCTCCATAGTATCTGTAGTACTATTTGATCACAGATTAAATATGGCACTGTAGTCTGAACACATGTTCTTATGTATTAATTACCATCTTTTTGCTCTTTTGAACTTTCTTTTAAACTTCACTTAGACCTGCAGTTTTTTAAAACCTGCTCCTGCTCTGCACAGTTTTAGCTCACTGCTGATTTCACTGGCTCAAATTTGGTGGGTGAGGACCAGATGGGTGTGGTCTCTTTAAACAGAGAATCAGGTCCCTGTGTATGGAGGATCTGTCAAAAATCACAGTCCAACACCAGCTGAATGCTGCCACTGCTCTCTGTGCCCAGAGCTGGGGATAACTATGCAGGCAGGAGCATCCAGGTGAAAGGGAAATGACATTCAGAAGGACCTGAGTTTCTGTCACATGTTCACTTTCCAAAGCTCTTCCTTAGGGAGAGGAGATCTCTTGGCCATGGTCAGCATGGGAAGGTGCAGAAGAGCAAGGTGCTCACTATCTTCCCTAAAGTCCAAGCCTGAGTCTTAGCCTTTGGATCACCCCCTGCAAAGGAAGAGAGAGGTTTATCAGATCCAGGCATCGTCTGAAATCTAATCTAATTTCTATATAAATGCAGTCTTGAATGAGAATAATGGAAATGACCTCTTGTATGCCCTTACCAGAGGTAGCAGACTGAAAGGTAAGGAATGGGAGGAGAGGAGTATTTCTCTCCCAAAGCAGATACAATATGGTATTCCATACTCTGTAAATTAAGATGAATTAAACATTGGGATAGAAGAGACTAGATTAGACTGTTTTCACTTGGAAGGGATCTACAACGATCTTCTTGTCCAACAGCCTGTTAAATTGGTTTTGGTTCAATTAAACATGGGAAAAGGAAAGAAAACTGCTTCTAAGCAACAATATGAAAACAGAATTGAAAAGGATTCCTATTTATATATGTTAAACACATTGTGTGTCAATAGTGGCTAAGGACTTGGCTAGTGGAAATTCTGAACCCAGTTTTCCTCCAATGGCCTTACTGCATGCTGGAAAACAGAGCTCTGGGCTGCTCAGGCTCTAGCTTGTGGCTCAGGAGATTTTACAACAAGCTGCTGATGCCAGCTGTAGACAAAATAGGATCTAGTACCTGCGTCTGCACAGCCTCCTGACCCCCTCTCAAGGTACATTGGTGCTCATTGTAGTTAAATGGGACTTCAAGCAGAGGGAGGAGCGGGGCAGGACAAGCATATGGTTGGTGTTTTGTTCCCTGCAGTTGCCTTGTTAATGAGCATACGGTGTGCCGGGCGGGCCATGCACTCAGGCAGGCTGGCTGCACTCCTGCAGGCTGTGCTGGGAGCTGGCCAGGGCTCACCTGAAGCCACCTTTCCCTTTTGGCAGCTTGGCTTTATTTCTGTGCTTTTTTCCTTTTCCAGCTGCAGCGCTTTGAGAGAGGGGCAGACAGTGCCTTGGCAATTGGAAGTGGAAGGTTTTGAAGGAAAAGTCTTTCTGGTGGTGATGTGAGCTGTGAATTAATTCTACCTACTTACTGGCATCTGTACACATAACTGCATGCCAGCACCTGATGGATGCCATACATTCTGGCCACCTGCTCATCTCCTTAAAAGTTAGAACACTTCAAGTGACTATGTCGACTGCCTCAATATTTATAGGAGTGCACATTCACCAGGCATCCGTTTCAGTTCATGGGGCTTGACTCCTTTTTCGTGGAAGCTACTTGCCATTCTAGTCACAGAACAGGAAGAAATTCTGCTCTGCAACACACTAAATGAATGGAGAATCAGGCCCATGCAAAATATATGATTTCCTTGATGGTAGTATTGAGGGGAACAGAGTGAAGGGATATGAAATCTCATGGTGTCTGACAGTTCCACTAACACAATATTCATATTTAATGGCATTCTTCTGTGTTTTCTTTATCTGCTTGCTTCTTTTCAAAGTTAATCCCTTAAGGATTCCTCATTCTTCAGCAAAAGTTTCTTAACAAGAAATGAGAAATGACTGTGTATCCCTTTTGCAAAATGAGCCAATCTGGAATAAGACTACAAACAGTAATAAAAATGAGGAAAAATCTCCTCTTTAAAAAAATTGTTTAAATAATATAAGAAAGAGAAACAACCAACTCGCATTTTATCCTTTATTATAAAAGTGTTCTGTGTTTTTTACAGCTCTAGTGCTTTGCTATGGGTACAATCTAAGCATTTGCAAAAGTTCTGATTCAAAACTGACATTTAGAGGAAAATTCAACTTGCTGTCAGTTTGGGGATCTGATTCAAAGCTGGATAGGGACTTGACAGGTGAGAGATCAGCCTGGAGCCCAGCAGAAAACAGTTATGTCATTCTGTGATGCTTTTAATATTTCAAAATTAAGTTTATTCAGATTCTGGGTGAAAATCAAACTCAAATTTTTCTATCAAAGAGAGGGGCTTTTCAGCTGTAGCTGCTAGCCTCTAACTCCAGAACCAATAAATTTGGGGATGCAGTGAATGCAGTGTGGTGTTAGCTGGCCCTGTGGCCCAAGGTGATCCATGTGGCACAGATGGGACAGAGTCACACCCCAGAGTCTCTGCAGTTTCTGTAGCTGAAATTCACACCTCACAAAGATCATCTTGGGAACGGCTAAGTTTGGCAGTGTCAACATGCTGCTGCCAGGTCCTGCTTTGGGAAGCAGATCCTGAAATTAAATGCTTGGGAGGAGGTTAAAACCAGCTTCTGAACTCTTACTTTGATTCCCAAATTTTTGAATCCTAGTTACGGCCACTTCATTCTAGAGGGTAAAGAATGGATGTTAGGGGTTTCTGTCAAGAAAACCCAGTAACTGTGTATTTAGCCTATAAAAGATCATTGCTATTTCTAGTCTTGAAGATTTAGAAATTTGATGTCATCTCCACCTGGAGGGGTCAAAAATTGTATAAATGTGAGTGCAAGTGTGTGGCATAATACTTGCATCCTAAGTAAGGCACATATGTGAAGCCCTCTGTTTCACACACAGCAGTGACCTACAAAAGTCCAGAAGCATGGGCATCCCTTCCCAGCCACATCCCAAGCACTGGGACCACATGAAGATGTTTTTGGTTCCAGATTTGAGGGGATCAATCCAGCCTGTTTGAGCATTGCCTATCATGATGCCCAGGTCTTCATCCCTCTGGAGACACGGCTCTGAAGAAAACCAACATGCGTGCTAAGCAGCTTGTTAAGTCAAAGGAGAATGACAGACAACAGGAATTGTGTCACTAATGTGTCAGTTCTGGTCTCCTGTGCAGCGGGGATGAGGGCACACAGCTGTTAGGTGGTGCTATGCTGCCAGAGGCAGCAGCTGAGGCCCCGAATGTTCAGCTTTTGGGGAGAAGAGCTGTGCATTGGGAAGAGCAGGATAAACTTTCTCTTCCAAAGCTGGCATATAAAGATTTGGATAAGCATGTTTTTTTTTTTTTTTTACAGGAAAGCAATTAATTTGCTGCTCTTTTAGAAGTAAGAAATAGCTCATTCTCTTTTTTCCTACAGTCTGATAACATTGTTTGTTCTTTGCGTTTAATATGATTATGCCCAACTACTCCAGGGTGCCAAAGCTCCAAAGAGCATAAACCAAATATTTTTTCAATTTTACTCTGAATGATGCCTAAACACAACAAAAAGAAATCTACCATAAAGTCTCAGCAAAAAATAATACACATTTGAGCAGACCTTTTTTTCTGCTCATTTCAGACGTGCCTAACCTTTTTAATAATTAGACACATTAGAATTTTTACATTGGCTGGCTTTTGGCAGGTTATCAACATCATGCACAAAAATGTTGCCACACGACAGTTTCTGCCAGGGAAGTCAAGATCCAGAAGTGGATAGTCTGGGAGGAACCAGACATTCCTGCATAGTCCCTCCTCCTACAGCTGCTGAGTTTTGGAGAGTAACATCCCCTGTGATGACACCTCTGCCTGCCATGGAGCATCCACAGTGTGGTGTACAAAACGACCCATCCCCACCCATTGCTTTTCACAGCTGTTGTGCAGGAAAGACCAGAGTTTTTGCATGAGGGATTTCAGGCTTAAATAATCAAAATAACTAATTTGTACCTGATCTTTAAAAATTTGGGTTCATTGCTTCTTGTTTTTCCATTTTTTTACCTTTTCTTTCCAGAGTTACCTACCTACATCTGCCACATCGCATCATCACATCACATCACATCACATCACATCATATCACATCAATTTCCTGGTTTCACTTTCTGCAGTTGCACAGGGTTTTCTCTTCTTTCCAGTCAGGAGTGCCATGCCACTGTGGGGAGATAGAAGATAGGCACTGCACATCTGTCCCCATGTTTCTGCACATGGAGGACATCAGTTTTGTTGCACACGGCAACCACAGAATACTCTCTTTACCTTTCAGTGGAACCACTGATGCTTTCAAGTTTTCTGGTCCTTTGGTTCAAGGTTTCATTGAAGAAAACTAAATATGTGTAGCTTCCGAGACTGTGATAAAGGGAATGGCAAATAAAGAGGTCTCTAAAGCAAGTTCTCTCTATTCTTCTTTCAAATAATCCATTCTTATTGCTTATGGATTTTTTCAATATCTTTCCAACTTAGGAAGCATTCTGTGGTGCAGTGCTACAGTACAGTGACTTTAAAAAAAAATAAAAGCTACTCGAAAGGTTAAGAAGGAAGAAGCGTATTTTATTATACATTAGATAAAAAACTCTCTTACAATAATAATTGGACAGCATTTTATATTAAAGCAGAGAGAAGACTGAATTTCTCTCCCTGTAAAACTGTCTCAATCTCTTAAAACATTGAAAGTTCTGAGACTTTTCAAGGTCCCAGCTGAGGAAAAAAACAAAGTGAGTTACCAGAATCC
Source organism: Rhadina sibilatrix (assembly GCA_013400275.1). Classification (NCBI taxonomy): domain Eukaryota; kingdom Metazoa; phylum Chordata; class Aves; order Passeriformes; family Phylloscopidae; genus Rhadina; species Rhadina sibilatrix. Next base: position 709,862 of record VWYO01000035.1, on the reverse strand, counting down.
ATCAGCTATTTCTTCAGCACAGAGGAGTTTCTAGGATTTGATCTTGCCTTTGTAAGCTTTTGAGATTCAATCATAAAAGTATTTTATTTTGCCATTCATTTCAGAATTTGCTTAATCTCACCATGGAGAGTGAGGTGGGGGAAAAATTCTGAACACCAAATTTCAAAGAGTCGTAATGACTTGTAGTTGTTTAAAACCAAAGTGTTTTATTCTAGAGAATTAGCTTAATTTTAGATGTGGTGCCATAGCCAGCCCATGGCTTCAAATTCTGTGGCTAACCAGCATTCTGACAAAACCAGCCCTCAGCAAAACATGGCAGTGACAGTAACTGAGAATTACTCACTGGCAGAAAAGCTAATAGTGATGGGAAACCCGAATCAGCCCTGTGTGGACTGGAGAGTGCTGGAGCAGGTCATGGTATAACCCCTTGCAGCACCATAAGCACTACTTAGAGAAAGTAGGCATATGGTGTAGATACTGAAAAGCCTCTTAGTGCCTGTAATATGCTTGAGCTTAACAGCTCTGTAGGAATGAAAGTGCAAAAAACCCACCAAACCCAAAAATTCAGTGTAATAAACTTCAACTCTAGCTAAGACAATTCTGTAAATATAGAAAGAAAGATACGAAGAAGGAAGAAGAGGGGGGGATATGGTAAAATGTTTTCAAGAAGCTTGGATGCTACCCAAGTACTTCTTAGCAGAGTTTCAAAGTCAACCTGTACAATCAGTCAGAAAAAAATGCAAAAATATTTCCCCTCTCATTTATATAATATATATATGAGCATTTCCCAGTGGTTTTCAGCAAAATATTGTGGTTCTGTAACATTTGTTTTTGTCTTTTTTTCTTTATAATATTTCTTTTTTATCTATTTCATGTTCATTTTGTATTCATTAATTTTATCTATTTCCAACCCATGTATCATTTGTCATGTTAGATATTGATCACTGGTGCATATTAGTCAGAGTTGATTGCATCGTGACTGGTACTGATTGTCTGTATTGGTCCAGACTGATTCCCTCCTCTAAATGACTCTGCCAAATTACTCTGATGACTCCAGCATCTTCTGGAGAGTCTGAATATTGCTCAGACACTCAGAGGTTTCTGCAGTCTCTAGAACAGCCTGGTCCAAAACCCTAGATCCAGGCATGTCCTGATTTGGGAGGGTTCAGAGTCAAAATTTGGACCTGGATTTCCCTGAATTTCCTCTGCTAATACAGGCTCCTGGGAGCTGGAAGGCCCTTCAGTGACCTGTCTCTTGCTGCTCATGTAGGCAGGGATGGGCAGAGTCCCAAGAAGCTCAGGGACATGGACGATGTGGGTGTGTTATGGAGACCTCTGCTCTGGCACCTGGGGAGAAGGTGTGCTGTGCTAGCAAGAGAGAGGAGTTTAAAGACTCCTGAGCTCACCCATGGCCATCTCTGCCTACATAAACAAAGGACTGGGTTTTGTCATGAGCAGGTATGGAGAGATTGAATTGGTGGGGTGTAAGTGTGAAACACATCAAGTGCTGCTTAGGATTGCCCTGTCATTGAGGCAGAACATCTTCACAAAGCTGAACAAGTTCTGTACTTACAAGTGACTTTGAACTCTGGTCAGGGAAGGTGAGTGCACTCTCATCTCTCACCTTGGTGTTAAGCTGGGGTGATGCCTCTGGAGATGGGTAAAAACATCTGAATAAGCAGAGGGTATGTGAGATCGTGCCCAGAAAATCTGTGAATAGAGGGATAATTGATTACCTTGTTCTGAAGAGTCTTGAGCCTCTAAGTAGCTAGGAGCTGTGCCTTTCCAGACAGGTTTTCCATACAGCGAAGAAAACACTGCCCTCCTGGGTGTGCAGCACACTCCAGCTCTTTGCAAAGGTGGAGGAGAGCTCTATTCATGAAATCAGGTAGATATTGACAGGGAAATTGTCATACCTTAAGCCTACAAACTTAATTGGGTTTTGCTAATGCAGGAGAGCGTGTTGGTGCTTGTTTGTGGATACACCGTTAAGACCAAAGGTAATCAAAATCGTAGCTTGGCTAAGGTAAGTAAACAATGCTGCTGAGTGGAATACCCAGGCTGCTGGGCTTAGTGCAGGGAGGAGCTCCATGCTTTCACAGGTGTGCCTGACTCCAGAACTAACAGCTTGGGGTGCAAGGTACTCCAGAGTCGACAAAGCACATGGCTGGGTCCATGTGTGCTGGCTTTGTTACTGGCTGTTGCTGCTGGAAAGAGCTTGTGGATGGCTGTCGTCAGAGTTATAACAAAAGAAAGCTCAAAGGAATGCCAGCTTGGCTTTGTTTTTGTTGTGGTTTCTTTTTTTTTTTCTTTTTTTTTCCCCCCTATCACTCAGCTGCACTGAAGCCCGACACCTCTGGTAGCCAGTGAGAAGCTGGTTTTGTGCTGCGCTTCTACGGGAGAAGCCTGTCTGCATTAACTCTTAGTAAAACAAGCACCTAGACAACTTAAGCAAAATCCAGTGATGGAGGTCAACTCCACAGAAGCCAGCAGCAGCTCCCAGGGAGGCACCAGCTGTCTGGATCTGACCCTTGTCACCCACACTGAAACGGTGACTTTCACAGAAGTGGTGACAGAAGAGGAGTGGGGATCCTTTTACTATTCCTTTAAGGTATTACTTTAAGGCATGCATTGCTTTTTTTGAATGCTTGCAGCTTTAGAGCATTTTCAACACATATGTGGGGAGGCAACTAAGATTGTTGAACTTTTTTTTCCAGATATTGGTGGGGTTTTTTCCCTGAAAAGACAGCTGACAGCATGTGTGAGGAATTTACTGAAAAGCAAAATACCTGTAGAAATTGGACTTCAGATTTACATGTCTTAGCTAACTCTATCCCCTTTCAAGAGAGGACAGGACTGTTTTTCTGTAGAGGTATTGTAATTATACAGGCATCTTTAGGCAAAATCTTGTATTATTCTTAACACGATTTTTTAAATGTAATTTCTTAGAGGCATCATCTTGACATAAGGGATTTCTTTTCGATCTTCCAGCTGTAACAAACATAGCACACAAGTGAGAGAGGGTTTTTATTGTTTGGGGGTTTTTTTAATCATGAGGGACAGGTTCTAATTAATTTGCTAGTTTGTTTGATTGTTTGTTTGTTGGTTGGTAAGTTGAGCGAGGGTTGCAGTGTCTCTTGATATCTGTTGTTAAGAATGCATCAGATGAGTCATTCAGTAGTGAATGCTGTTGAATTGAATGGGAAGTGTATTCAGTCATCTCCAAAACTAAACATCACATATGACAGTATGTGAATGTAGGGAAAAGCTGAGAAGTTCTGAGGTTCATATTTCCTTCAGTTTTCTATGCCTGTTGCTACCGCTTAATTTCATTCTGAATGCCAGGCGTCTCTTTACTGTTACTGTATGCTGTACAAGTTGTTAAAAAGTCTGACTAGGAGTGCCGTGCCATTCCTCCTGGAGCTCAGCACCAAAGAGATCAATTTCAGCTGGAAAGATACAGGCATTTCTATCATTTGACAACATGTGAGGTAAAAGGGGATATGTTCAGAAGCAATTGTATCTGTGAGATTGGTACTGCTCTGACACAATCCTAGTGGAATCAGTGGAATTACAACAGGTTCCCAGCCCTGATACAGAAAGAGATGATCCATAGTGCTAGACTTAATTAATGAGGGTCTCTTTTAACATGATGCTTATAATAGCAAAGGTAGTACTTCCTACCTAGGATTTCAAGGGTGAAAATTGTTTTTTATCACTTTTTATCCCTCTCCATGTTAGACTGCAAAAATGCTCTTGAAAAAAAATCACAAGAGACAAGAAAAATATTTTAACTTTCTCTTTATCTCCTGTCTTCTTTTCACAATTAGGGCTGTAAATCTGAACAATGTCAGGGGAGCAGTATTTTATAACGGTAAAAGTGACAATTAATTCCATGACTAGAAAGTCCCCGGGCAGAAAAATGCCCGTTAATAGGAGAGATTGAGTAAATTACAATAATTAAGAAACCAAGGATAGTCATGCATGCCCATCCATTGCTAAAGGAAACAATTCTGTAGTTGAAGGCTTCTCATTAGATTTGCACTTGAGTCTGCTGGATGCCTGTCTCTGGCATATGTAGCATGAACTTTGCAAGGAGACTCACTGATTTTACATCAATTACTAGCTGTCGATAGGCACGGAAATATTTTGACTCTAGAGACGAATGACAGCTGGTGCAGCTGTAGGAAAGGAAGGAGAAAGCACCTGCTCTGATGACTAGCGTGCAGGGAAGACAGGGCTCCCTGCCAGTGATTTCAGTACTCTGTAAAACTCACATGTGGAAGGTGCTGCTGATACCTGTTGACTCAGCTGGCTGTCCTCCACCAGCTCTGCCCATGTTGTGGCTGCTTCCTTCAGCAAGCCAAGCAGCATCGTCTTCCTCTTTACAATGCTGCAGTTAAGCAGCTAAAACAATTTAAGTTTCAGTTTAGAACAGACTGAATGAATTTGAAAAGCAGTGTTCAGTGCTAAAAACGTAGCTTACAAATAGGGTTTGGATTTTCAAACACACTGTTGCCTGTGGCTGACTGTGAAGGCAGGGTGGGTGAGTGGCCACTACACAGGTTGACCCCCTGTGTGCCAGGGTGCAGACAGAGTGCACAAGCTATTTCTGCTGGGAAAATGCAAGTGTAACCTACCTTATCAAAGCAGTTATAGGAAAACATGATCTAAACTGATAAACAGAGGGTAGAGAGTGATACCCCGTACCTGTGTTAATGACTTTGTAATGATTTTGCCCAATGACAGCTACCAGGGTATCTCACATGCTCCTCAAACTACATGAGCATGCACACGGGTCTTCTTTTCCTCCCTCCCCTTTTCCTCCTTCCAAGCTGCAGGACAGCTGGTGCCCACCCCAGGTAGTGCCTGTGTTATACTCTGGTAGCAATGTGACAAAAGTAAAATAGAACATTTCAGTGCTCTAAGTCCTGTTAAAGGCTGAGCTGTGAATGATTCTCTCAGAAAAAACTGAGCCTCTGTCTATTCCTCTGCTTAACAATTAAACCCTGCAGTTTCTGATTAGAGAGTGTTTTGCTAGTTCAAGTTTTTGTTGTCTTTTTGGGAGGAAGGCTGGGGGGGGGATTTTGTTGATTTATTTTAGCTCAAAAATGGAGCATTTCCTCCACTTTGAGGAATGCAGATTTTCCTCTGGTAGTCATTACTACAGAAGGGCCAGCTGCTCACCAAAGCTTTGCTAATGAAGTCTGATTTGGGGCCATGTGAGTTAACTAGACTGACTCTTGGCATAGAGAATGGGGCAGAACTGGGTGTATCCGTGCACCACTCAACAAACAAGATGAGCTGGTGCTTCCCATGGCAAGGACGCTACCTAATTCCCACTGCCATTCAGGTCTTGCTGCTGTGTTATGGCAAATTGTCCCTGAAAACCCAGATCATCTTTCTTCCTGGGTGCCTTTCTGAGGGGTATCCAGGTAGGTTACTGATTTAAACTACAAGGAATTCTGCTAGCTGTTTCAGCACCTAATTCAGAACAGATGTGCAAATTGGTATTAATTGCAGCTCCAACCTCCCAAGCCAAAGGAGAGTTCATTACATCCCTTTACAATCTCCTCCATATGTGCTTAATCCATGTGTAAAAGGGCTCTAAGTAAGCACCAACTGCAACTGCCTAATACAGTAGTCCAGAAAGAGCAGAAATCATCTAAACATCTGTAGCCTTCCTCTAGTTTAGGACCTCCTTAACTCTACAAACCTGACAAGGTACAAACCAGAAACCTGCCTGGAGAAAAGCTGGAATCTCAGAATAGGTTTGGCCTGGTTTTGCGCAAGGCTTGGGAGGCTTTGTCAGGGCTGGAGGAAGCAACTCCTACTGCCAGATTCTAAACCAAACAGCCAAACAGAAGCTTTCTCAGTGGTAGGAGCATGTGTCTGTCCTCAGAAAGATTGGGTAGGGATCATCTCTGTGTCAATAGCTCTGCTGAGAAAGGAGATGTCCTGCTTTTATGCAGGAAAGTAAAGGCTGGAGTGCTCAAAAAGAGAAAGGAATAGCCACTGTGAGTCTTCTCAGTGGGACCGTGTTCCCACCATCATTTCCTACCTCCCAGCAGAGCTGGGAATCCATCAAGTAGTACTTCTTGTTTCCTGCCGTGTAGAATCCTCACCTATGCAGCAGGACACAAAGGTTTTGCTGTTTACATTCAATGTTGTTGGGAACCCCAGAGTCGCCCCTACTAAGTGGGAACCCCAATCACTCTTCCAAATGTTGACATGCCCCTGCCTCTGACCCCATGGGCCCTGGTCCCTGTGCCATGCAGCATTAGCATAGCAGTGACACTGAAGTGTTACAGCTCTCAGGAGGAACTGTATACCTATAAAAACCATCACAAATTATTTTAAACATATGTCTTTGACTGTTCTCCCCTGACATTGTAGCATTCCGTGTACCTGCCTCTTTTAGCCCGTGTAGCTCAGATATTAAACAGGACAGCACAACCTAGCTCAAGTAAGCACCACACTAACATGGGCTGCTTATCCATGGAGCTAATGCTCTTTACAAAGGTCTGGGTTTACCATCACCAGCAAAGAGCTGAGGAGACCAACATGCCAAGAGGTTTTGTAGGACTATCCAGTTACATGGATTTGGCTCCAGGTGTTCTCAGAGACTGCTGAAGTCACAGTCTGATGTCCTTATCCTTTCATCCAAATGTAGGAGTTGCTTTATCTCCTGAAAAGCATTTGCTTATGCTATTGCTCATTCTGATTTTCAAGCGAATATCGCAGAGCATCCCATCATTGAATACATAATAGGAAAATAATAATGGGTGCTGTCAAATTTCTGGAGTAATCTCTGCAAATGCAATCACACATTTTAGAAAATAGACATATCAAATAATTCAGAGGTAACTTTGCAATCTTTCAGTGGGGGGGAGAGGAGGAGGATGAAGTTTACACAAATAAGGTGTCAGTGACTCCTGAACACAGCCTCTGCAATAAGCTGTAATGACTGTTGCTATTCCTGAGATGCTGTGCTGAAAATTATTTCCTTGGGAAAGTGCTGCTGCAGTGCTGTTGGCCAGGCTGGCCTCATCCAGCAGCTTAAATACAACAGAGAAGTGATCTGGCAGTACAACAGCCCATCAGGGAGCAGCTCTGAGCCAGCTGATTTGGGCTGTTCTATACTAGCCACCCTCATGCCACTGTCCTTGTGCTCCACACAGGCACATAGTTTGCATCTCTCTGCCTCTCCTAGATAAATATGCCTAGAAAGTATAATTTTTTACATTTTTTGAGATATTTCAACTTTACTGATTAGGCATATTTAATAATTCTAACTGATTAAGAAAAACAACACTTCAGAGTTTTAAATAGGGCTGTCAAAAATCATAAAATTATGGATGTGAGTGACCTAGTATTATCTAGCTTTCCACACTGAGAATCTTCTACCAAAAAAAAAAAAAAATAGATAGGTATACCATTAAAAATTTATGTTTCCTGATGACATTTAAATCAGGAATATCTGTCTAATTCTGTGGAATTTTCCTAGAGTGCAATGGGTAAAACATCCTGCAATAACTGAGCTGTGCTGCCCACATTTGTCTTGTACCAAATCACAACAGAATGGCATATGAGAACTATCTGGTGATAGAATTGGTCACATTTGTTACTGACTGTCACCATCACACCTGTGGAGAATTTTGGGGCAGAGTGGGGCCTTGTTCAGCTGTTGAGGTTGGAAAGATCATAGCATGCAGCAGATTGTGTGTGCCAAAGGGATCCGGCTCATTCATGGTGGTGAAGTCAGAGGTAAGAAGTAGGTTTTTTT